>OX376305.1:28417683-29017683 GCA_947369205.1 Cantharis rufa | reverse complement strand
ATATCTGCAATTTGCTGGCCCACATACATAGATAAGTTTAAAGAGGTGCCGTTGAAGTATACAATAGCAAGATTAAAAACGTATGATGGATCAAGTTTTCGACCGGAAGGTAAAATAATAATGGTAACATTAAAAGTTGGAAACCTAAAAAGAGATGTGGATATTATAGTAATTAAGGGAAACAATGCCCCCCGTTATTAGGAAGAGACTTATTAAGGATATTTCGAGAAGATTTAAAATTGAGGAGCATTTTGGGAAACGAAAGAGTTAATACCATATTAAGTATCGATTCTTGTTCAAACTTAGAAGATCTTTGCAGAAAATTCAGTTCACTATTTGAAAAGAAGTTGGGGTTGTATAAATATGAGAAAATCAAATTATCGACGGTTAAGGAAGAGATACCAAAATTTTTTAAACCAAGATCTTTGCCATTTGCTTACAAGGAGAAGGTGGATAAAGAACTTGAAAGACTAGAGGAAGAGACGGTAATAACTCCGATTAACAGCGCCGAGTGGGGAACACCATTGGTCCCGATATTAAAAGCCGATGGATCTATTCGATTGTGTGCTGATTACAAGGTAACTGTTAATCCAGTTCTAGAAGATGACAAATATCCTTTGCCAAATATACAAGAATTGTTTGTGGTACTACAGGGGGGAGAAACATTTTCAAAAGTTGATTTGAGTCACGCATACAATCAGTTGGAATTAGATGAATCGTCCAAGTTGTTACTGGCATGGAGCACACATAAAGGCATTTATAAGATGGAACGTTTGCCTTTCGGAACGAAACCAGCATGCTCGATTTTTCAAATAATAATAGAGAAAACGTTACGGGGAATCGAAAATACAGGTACTCATAGATGATATTATAATCACAGGGAGAAATGAAGAGGAGCATTTAAAAAATTTAAACTTGGTTTTCAGTAGACTATCAGATGCAGGTTTCAAATTGAAAAAGGAAAAATGTAGTTTTTTTTTCAAAAAGAAATCAAATATTTGGGTCACGTAATTGATAAACAAGGGTTAAGAAAAGATCCAGCAAAGGTACACGCAATTTCAAATTGTAAGGTGCCAACAACGTTCACCGAACTCAAATCATTTTTAGGAATGGTAAATTACTATTCAAGTTTTATAAAAAATATTACGGAATTATTGAGCCCTTTGAACGAGAACAAAAATTTATTAAATTAAAGGCTGAAAAGTTCAAGACGGGAGGTAGTACTGCAGAGTCCGTACAGTTCACGCCTTGGGAAGAAAAATTGAAGGGGCTTATACTGTTGAGTGTAGAAGGTCTTGCCAGTAGAAACGACTCTGATTTTGGTAGATTTTTATATATTTTATTTTATCAGTTATTTACAATTTTTAAATGTTTTTAGTAATACCTTACAGTTCAACTAATAATGTTGAAAATAACAATAATACGATTCATATATAATCGTATCATATAGAATTAATCAATGTCGAAGGAGTTCAGAATGCAATGGAGACGGAATGGGAGATAGACAGAGAGGAGGTAATCTCAGCCGAAGTAATTTTAAACACACCGATGGAAGAAAATATAGTTGCGAAAGAAAACATATCCGACACTACAAAAAACCATAGTAAGTGCCTAGGTTTTTTAAGATCACAGAGCTTATCGATACCCTATTTGTGTAAGAAAACAAGTCAAAATATGTACAATAAAATATAAGTATATATATATATATATATAATATAAGTACTATTTCATTTCAGGTTTAAATTGGAATTCTTGGAATCCTGCATCGTTAAGAACACCATTAAATAAAAAACTGCAATCTAAATCTAAACGTGCACCACATTTAACTCGGAATGTTAACTCGCAATATTCCTCCCTAGCAAGCAGTCGTGAAGAATTGATAGCGATTTAAAAGAAGATTGCCGAGCAGCAGTTAACCAAATTGCAACTAGAAAATGATGATCTTCACAAAGAAAAGGTGAGAAAAGAGTAAGAAAGACAATTAAGGATGCAGTTTGCAAGAAAAGAACATGAAGCAAAAATGGAAGTAATGAAATTGCAAAAAGAACATTTATTAAAATAAATTTATTTAAAAACATTTATTTCACTTTTTTTGTAAATAAAAACGGTTTGTTTAAATTTGCGACCTAATAAGTTGAGGTTAGAATCTTCTCTATATCCTCTTATAGAAAACTGAAAGTGTGCAGTAAATTTAACTGATCACTGATCAGTAAGGTGATTTTACTGATAGGTTGTCACTACTGAAAGGTGAATATACGTAAATTCTCGTTTACTGATAACAATGTTATCAGTAGCGCTACTGAACACTTTACTGAGAGGTGAATATATTGGCCCTAAGTTGTTTCTTTTTGTATATTTTGTGGTTTTAAAAAATTAAAAAAAAAATTTTTTGGTGGGAAAAGACTACCTTGTTTTTGAAGGGGGACGCTGATAATAATTTATTTGATGTACAGTGGCGACAAATGATGTCTTATTTTTGATTGGCTGCAATGTTTTTGTTTATATGCAGTTCAAGAGAAAACGAAAAAAAATTTATTTTACGTTAATAGTGTATTTTATTGACATAGGAAACAGAAAACCTTTAAATTTAAAGAATACTTATGTTTTACTACGGCTTGAAATTCTTGATTGATATTGCAACATCCTGGGCCGAATAAAGAGATTTTAGAATATCCTGAGCCGATATTTAGGGGCTGGTGTTCATTTAATAAAATTGAAATATTTTAAAAATATTACTGTCTCTATAAAGTCACTGTAATTTGGTGGAAGGAGGGCGTGACATAAATAAGTTTGGGAACCGCTGATGTAGAGTAATTATTTTAAATTATTTTATTGTGTTACTTATTACTATTTTTTTACTTTTTATTCCTTTATTATTGTTTAATGCTTATTAATTGTTATGTGAAAGGTTAAAGTTTAATGCATATTTTTATGCATAGAAATGCAATATTTTGTGCTATGTTAACGCTATTTTCAAGATTTTTTATGCTTAAAAGTCCGTACTCTAATAATAACCAAAACGGAACTTTCAGATGCAGAACATGAATTTCTTTCGATACACACTATATTTATCATTCTGCTCTATTACAATGTAGCAGGCAAGAATCTAAAATGAAATTTCTCTAGTTATACCAAAATTTAAAAATAAGCTAATATAATTTTCACATATTTTTATAAATAAACTAAATCACAAATTATTTAAAATTATTACAAAGTTTCACAAGCTTCATTCATAAACAACTCACTGTTTGTCGTATTTATTTCACAAGTTGTAACAAAAACATTAAAAACCGAAGTTTAGGTCAGTTTGTAAAAACTTTTGTATCACTTTTAACGGAACAATGTTCACACGCTGTTAAATAAACTCATCCCTTATAAATACTTATCGTGTGAAATCAGTAGGTACTCCTATATGAATTCAATACTTGAATTTTTATTACTGATTAATTATGTTGTAATTTATGAGAATTTTTAAGTCAATATATTTTGTTGATTGATTGATCTACAAATAGTAATTGTACATGGTACATAGTTCATCCCAAATAGCAAATATCAATTTTACAATAATTACATCATCGGGTCTAATACACATCTTAATAGTTAGAATTGTTCTTGTCCTATTCACGTAAAATATTGATAAAAATACGATCCATCATAGTAAAATTTTGTAAAAATGTACATGCAACTCACCCCCAAAATGATGGTTCTAAGTACACGTTGAATTAGTCCATATATTTTTGTCGATTCCAGCTACACCAACCACAAAATTACCGATCGATGAACCTACGAAAATTAAAATTTAATTACAATCAAGATAAAGCCGTTTGTGACAATGAAATATTAAAATCAGCAAGAAGTTACTCGAAACTAACACTAAATTCATGCAAATGATACAACAATTAAAATACTTACTGTCACAATTCGCAGTAAGTCTTGGGTATTTTCCAAACCGCCAACTTGATCTGAAGTTGTGCAAATCAATCATATTTATTTCAATACTTGCTGATATATCATAATTCGGCTCAAATCCATATCAATTCAATTATTAAATAATTACCAAGTATATTATATTAAATAATAATTAATCCGCACAAAAACTTAAATTGTAAACAAAATTCCACAACTTGAACATTATAGTATGTACGGATTTGAGGTTAGTAAAATTGCGCCCTTAGTTTGATTTGGACTCTTCACGAATGGCTAAAAAATATTACTTAAAACGACAGTGTATTAATAGAAATTTAATTAATTACCTAAATGAACTAACACTTCATATTTGTGGGCCTGCAGGTTATGATAACAACAACTACATTATACTATTTTCAACTTAATGTCAAACTTGTCATAGTTTGCCGTACTCATGCGCTAGGAACCATAGGCGTCGCACAGTTGGGTATTTGACCCTAAAACCTGGAAAAAACTCTGAAACTCACCAAATGAGTTTAAAATGTGCTTCAGATTTTTCAAAAAATAATGAAAAAAATTTCATTGATAAATAGTGTAGTTTTCTGGGGGTGCAAATTAAAATAACATAATAAAGTTATTAAACCGAGGCAAAACCAGGGCAGATTATCTATTAGTTTCCGAAATAAAAACGGCATTTGAAAATTCAAAAATTCACTCAAAGATTTCAGTTGATTTTGTTAGTTTATTACAACTTGTCGTTCTTCGACAATAGTTTTTGAAATTTTTCAACCCATTTTAATATTTTTTAATGTCTACTACAAAAATTACTATATTACATTTTGTATCAGGTATATTACATTATTTCATTATTTGTAATCATTGTGCTATAAATGCAGAAAAAAGTAACCAGAAAAAATGATTAGCAGGTGTTTTATATTACCTGTACGAATACTAACTTATTGGGTGACGTTTCTTGCAGCACAGTAAAATTTATTTTTTTATATTAAAGTAATACAATATTTGGTAACTTTTTTAGTATGATTGTTAGTATATGGATATAGAAGTAAATGATTTTTAAATAACTTTTGAAATTGGAAAAACAATCTCGTCCAAATGCAACTATATATTGAAAAAGGATAGCGGGATCGTGGAACGCTCAAGAAAAACAAACAGACTGTTGGTCAACGTTTCAGCTGTATATTAAACCATCTTCAGGACTAAAACAAAGAGATTGGACACGATCTCACATAACGGAGGGAGGGGGGGTGTTCTACACTCACCTCACAGTCAGGAATGAAGGGTGTTTTCAGCGTTAAAAATTCATTCGGAGAGAAGAACATAAGCACATCAGGTGACACATTAACTAACATGTAGAGGGTACGAGGTCCGCATTTTTGTAAATTTTGCCAGTTATCGTGCTGAAAGATCAGCCCTCGAATAACAATTCCCCAAAGCCGTTCGACCAGATGGCCAGAAATTTTCGAGAAAATCGACTTTGAAATATTACTATGTGATTTATGAACTCAAGATGTAACGCAAATGTTAACAGACGGTTTATGGCGTCGACGTTAGGAAGAAGTCTCGTAAACGATGGGTCCGCGGTTCGATTCCCACCTTTGGATACCTTTTTTTTTATTTAAATTTTTTTTAAATGCATATCACGTCATTTACAGTACTGTGTAAGTCTGCTGCCATTTAATTAATTACTATTGATTATTAATTAATGTCACTTTTAAGCAAAATAATTATATTTAAATGAAATAAATAAAATAGGTATTTATATAAATATGGTAAAAATTTTAAACTACTCTAAATTTTATGACGATCGGCAGCTTTAGCTTAAAAATAACACTTTGGTAATAAATTAGAGTGACGCATTGTAAACCCATAAATTTAGTTTTTTATGTACTATTTTGGTGTGAACTTTATGTAGAATAATACATTCCCTTAATATTTTTGTGAAAAGTTCTTTCAGTTTAATTTAGTTCTTTGCTGTGACAACGCTATTTTACCATTTGTGCTTATTTAGTTTATTTAGAAATTACAGTACATTTATACAGCGTAGTTACTAATAAAAGATACATTAATACCGTACCCTACGTTCTTAATTTTTATACCAACATTTAATTTATCATAAATCTTGCTAGTCAACAAGCATAACTTTGATCAATTTTACACGTAAATGACGTTGATATGCGTATTGAAAAATAAATTAAAGAAAAAAAAAAGGTTGGCAAAAGTGAGAACCGAACCAGGGACCCACCATTTATGTTTAAGTTTAAGTTTAAAATATTTATTTAAAAATTAAATCTTTACAATAAATTGTTCGACCAATGAGCACAGAAGTGCCAATTGGTCTTACATAAAAAGTTTCGTAGATGTTTTGGAGCACCTCGTGTGACACATATCTCCAGATTCCTTTGGTATAACCTGATTGGTTTTAAAAAAATAATTCACCATTTATGGGACCGCTTGCTAACCTTAACGCCACGAAGCGCCTATTGACATTTGCTTTACATCTAGTCTGGTCGAACGGCTTTGGGGAATTATTATTCGAGGGCTGATCTTTCAGCACGATAACTGGCAAAATTTACAAAAATGCGGACCTCGTACCCTCTACATGTAAGTCAATAATAAAAATTAATATTAATATTAAAATCTAAAATAGAATCGTGTATATATCAGTTCAATGGGTTTCTTTTCGGAGATGGAGAATTGGAGAATTCATATGGTCCACGGGCGGTGACACTTCTTAACTCAATTAAAGGTGATTTCAGGAAGCTTGCTAAATCTAGAAACAGAAGAATTTTTCTGCTACGGTGTCGGAGCACGGATTGTTTCCCAGAGTTTATCCAAAAGAAGGTTAAAAGTATGTCACAGGAGTTAATTCCGGATAAGGACATTTTACGAAGAGCTGATGGTTTCCTTAAGCAATTTAAGAAATCCATCTTAAAATAGCTATTTCTACTATTAAATTGCTTAAAAAAGAATTGGATAACCATATTACAATGCTTAAGCTAATTTTACCACACAAAGTGGTAGACAAATTTGTGAATTTGCAGAGATGGCATTACGAGACCATGTTTAATGACATTAGAAGCAATCAGTGTAAAAAGTTTCAGTCACTTAAATATCAACAACAACGTTTGGAGGTTTTGGGAGATGAAAATTGGGTATTGAATTCAACTGATACTCATATTCCTGAGATTGTGATGAAGACGGTGTCTCTGGGTCCCAAGTTTTCCATTCTACCTTCATTAAAAACCTTTCCCATGTTTAACTTTCTCTCTGAGATAGAACATACATTGAGCTACCTTACTTTGCCTGATCACGAGAAAGAAATATTAAGAGGTAAGCTTATTAATATTACCCACAACTTTTGTAACAAACCCACAAAACAAGCCATAATAGAGAAACAAGTATGGACTGCCAAGAAGTTTTTTCAAGAGAACCCTGATCTTTTGGTCCTAAAGGCTGATAAGGGTAATTCTACTGTTATTATGCACATCAGTCAGTATAAGGAAAGAATGGATAACTTATTTAAGAACACGGAAACCTATAAGAGATTACCTGGCAATCCTACCAATTCTATCCAGAGTTGATATAATAAAATTATTGGAAAATTACACAAAAACGGCTACATAGATGACATCACAAGGAAATCTCTAAATAAATACAACTCCTTATTCCCTTGCGCTTATGGTCTACCCAAAGCCCACAAGAGTGAAGTTCCTTTGAGACCGGTTATTAGCTGTGTGGATTCTCCTTCTATCCCACTGGCTAAGTTTATTAATAATATTCTAAGAAACGCTTTACCATCGTTCCCATTACATCAGGAACACCACAGAAGCGAGAGATAAGATTGTTTCCGCCAGAATACCACACGAATATGTTTTGATCTCTTTTGATGTAAAATCACTATTTACCAACATTTCCAAAGAGTCTGTGATTTCATCTTTGTACAACAATTGGGACCTCATCTCTCCTCACACTTGCATTCCACCTGAAGACTTCATGGAATTAGTGGCTACTATTTTTGACAATAGCTACTTTAACTATAATGGTCATTTCTATTCCCAGTTAGTAGGTTTGGCCATGGGCGATCCATGTAGCCCCATCTTCTCCACTTTTGTTATGAACGACCTTTTGTGTGATTTCTTCGGAACGGTGGCATTTGAATTGCCCTTCTTGATGTTATATGTTGACGACATGCTTACTGCTGTGCCCGTTGGAGAGATTTCCAACAGCCTTACGATACTCAACTCTGATGACACGCGTTTAGAGTTTACATATGAGTTAGAATCCAATTGCTCTATCGCGTATCTGGACCTCTTGGTTACAAGACATACTAATGGCAGTCTTATTAGCACTG
Source organism: Cantharis rufa (assembly GCA_947369205.1). NCBI lineage: Eukaryota > Metazoa > Arthropoda > Insecta > Coleoptera > Cantharidae > Cantharis > Cantharis rufa. Next base: position 29,009,405 of record OX376305.1, on the reverse strand, counting down.
ACATTTACCAGAAGCTTTCATCTACGCCTCCTTAACTTCAACTCTGCGCACCCCCGTCAACAAAAGATGAATGTTATTAGGGCCTTAAAGAATAAGATCGTGGACTGTGTACCTCAAGACCACATAGGTATTAAACTACACGAACTAAAAATTAAACTCTTAAAGAATGACTTTCCTGGTAAACTGGTAGACAACGTCCTCTTTAGAAAGAATGCACAGAAGATTACCTCGGCGGACTCTCAGTTGAATGGTTCTACCTCAATGAATAACTACTGCAAGATTACGTTCCACCCTTGGTTGGCCAAAAGAATAAATACTACTCTGAGGGAAGCACTCACCAATAGTAAAGTAATGTTATCGTTTTACAATCGTTTCTCGTTTAGCAACATACTCTTCTCAAAAACAAAAGTTAGGATCCCTACCTTAGAAAGAAACAACGTAATCTACTGTGTTGAATGTAGTTGTAATGCCAAATACATTGGCCAGACCAAACAAAGGCTAATTAATAGAATAAAACAACATCAATACGACGTGAGAACTGGTTCAAAAAAGACAGGATTGGCCGAACATATCATTGAGGACTCACACAATTTTTCATCTGAAGATGTGAGTATTCTGAATTGCGAACCTAATTACCAGAAAAGAACATTCTTGGAGGCCGCCTACATCTGTGTGACTAAAAATAATATCAATAAACAAACCGATTATGGTTATCTTAATCATGGCTACAAAAATCTTCTCAAGGGGTACAGGAAAAAATTAGAAGAACGTCCACCTTAAGGTGTTTGGTGCAAGGGTTTTTTTACCGAGCTACGATATCGGATCTTCCAAACTACTCATTTTATTTTATCTTTTCGACTCGTGTGTGTTTAGTGAGTTTTTCTGTCTTCTACCATGTATAGATTTTTATATTTAATTATTGCACATTTTTTGTATTGTTGTTTATATATTTTTTGAGTTTGGCTGTAGAAAAAAAAAGGGGGGGTTTTATACGGTTATACCGTTTTTTATCTTTCTGATCTTAATTTATTCGGAGAGAAATTTCCTTGTGATATAACTTTATATTCTCTGTGTATATTATTAATGTAGAAGTTTTAGGCTTCTATACAACGTATAGGAAGAAGCCTTATGATCTAGCTCCGTGTCCGTCTGTCCGTCTGTCCGTCTGTCCGCATAATTCAAAACCAATCAGAACGCACGTTCTTAAAACAATTTTACGTCATATAGAATATTTTTAGATTGGTATTAATTATTCAGATTATTTACATATATATTTTTTAATCCGATATTCTTATTTTGTATTTTTAGAGTAGGTATTTTACGTGTTTCTAATACGGTATTCGGTACGTGTTTCGGGTATTTTAATATTTCATTATGAATTGTGTTTTATTTGTGGTTTGTAAATTGCAAATATTTACCTATAAAGGTCGAAATAAAAAAAAAATATTAAAATGTTAGCGTTTTCCTTATATAGTAGAAAAATCTACCTAATTAAAAGATTAACGCATTAAAAATTGGAATAAAATAAAGCCCAAATAATTTAACCTACCGAAAAAGTAGATGTATAGAAGCCTAAGAACTGTCGCAAAAGCGAGTTCCACCTTGTTTATCTTGTATTTCTAAATTTTTGTCAGGTGCGAATATTTATATCTTTGACATTTTAGTTATTGTTCACTTTATTGCATTCAACGCTTTTATGCACGATTCTACTTTAGATTTTAATGTTAATATTAATTTTTATTATTGACTTAGTTAATGTGTCACCTGATGTGCTTATGTTCTTCTGTTCTTCTCTCCGAATGAATTTTTAACGCTGAAAACACCCTTCATTCCTGACTGTGAGGTGAGTGTAGAACACCCCCCCCCCCCCCGTTATGAGAGATCATGTCCAATCTCTTTATTTTAGTCCTGAAGATGGTTTAATACATAGCCGAAACGTTGACCAACAGTCTGTTTGTTTTTCTTGAGCGTTCCACGATCCCGCTATCCTTTTTCAATATAACTTTTGAAATTGGTTATTGCTGAAAGGAACTAGGTCGTTTTTAATTTGAAATCTTTGAGTGTATACAATAACTTTCTACGGCCACTGTAAATGTTTGAAATGCAAAATACAACTAAACGAATTTGGGGTAAATACCGTCATGTGCCCGCATGTGTAACTTTAAAAGCAGTGGCGGATCCTTGAATCCGCAATTGTGGCTATAAAATAGTGTTTATATTTAATTTAATATTTAAATTAAAAAAAAACTGATAATATCTATGAAAATCCTAACTATTCACATACGTGTTTCTAGGACAACAAAAAAAATCGCCTGCGGCGGATTTCGCTTACGCGGTCTAACGACCGCGCATATTTTTTCAGGCCTAATGAATATCCACTACCTGTGACCCTCTCGTTGCCAAAAGTCTAGATCCGCGCCTGTTTAAAAGACCATACCAATATGACATGATTACCTATGACCTCTGAATTTTGGGGATCTTTCAATAATAGTTTTAAGAAATTAAAATTATATTTAGATAGAACCTAATAACCTAATTACAAATCCTAGAACCCTAGAATCCCTCCTTATATTCTTTAATACGGGAGGGACAGATTTTTTACTGAGCTTTGAAGCCACTCCTGTACAATATGCGCATGCGCGTCGATCTCTAACTTTTCTATTTAGCTTGTTTTCAGCTTTTCTTTTTTGTACTTTTGGTACAAACGAAACTTTTTGCGGTACAAACAGATACAAACGAAGTACAAACGATTGCACCAAGTCCGATTTCAATACTTTGTGGTGGGGGTGTTGGCATGTCCCTGGCACCCCCACTTTGAAAGTGCTGTAACTTTTTTATCTTATTGGTACAAACGAAAATTTTTGCGGTACAAACAGGTACAAACGAAGTACAAACGATTACACCAAGTCCGATTTAAATATTTTGAGGTGGGGATGCTGGGGACATGGACCTGTTTTAAATTAAATCTTAAATTAAAAGATGGAGAGATAGCTGGCAATCTATCTCTCAAGAAAACGGATGAGCTTCGGAAAAATTAAACAGATCATTGATCTCCAGAAAGTTAAATAAGAAGAAGAAGAATAAGATTAAGATTATAAAGTATAAATACCTTTATTTACAACAACAAAAAACTTCAAGTACGGACAGTATATGGGGTTGTCTTAAGACATTACCTGCATCCAATTGCAATTGCAGTTGCAAGAAATATGATCTGATCACGTGCTTATCACGCACTGATCACTGTTTACTTCAGCTGCATGTGAGAAATGAATACAGTATAAACAGCAATAAGCGACAATCAAATATGAAATCTAAAGACATTGCAGATTGCAGAAATGCTACACAGCATAGCGCCCGCCTGGGGACTTTATCATTTGTTTTGATTTTCAGTAGGTACATAATTTTAACTTAATAACTTATTAACTTATATATATATGTTACCGGCAATGCGCAAAATCCGGCAAGTTGCAAAATGCCTAGGTAATCTGCAAACCGACTAAGTCGTAAGCTACTATGCAAATTCACTAATGCTTTAGTCAATCTGCAAAATGGCTACGGTGTTTCAGGCAATTTGCAAATTGTCTATATTGTTAGTTAATGTGCTTTTTGAGTATAGAACAAACTCACATTGACTAGGCAATGTAAAAAACGATATTTTAAATAGATAATTTTAAAAGAACCATTTATTAAAACATAGCTCGTTGAACATCGTTGAACATTACTAGTTTCGGCGGTTAGCCTTCATCAGCGTTTTCTACAAGAAATACATTGGACAGATAGGTAGGAATCTAAAAACCAGGTTAGCAGAACATAAAAATAGAAACAAATATACGGCTGTGTCGCAACACTTGGTAAACACTGGACATACGATCAACCAGAATAACATTGAATTGCTGCACAATATCAGGAAGGGAAAAAAGCTGGACCTCCTAGAACACCTAGAAATCAGAAGGACAAGAAATGACTCTAATGTAGAATTGCTAAATGAGCAGGAAAATTTGGGATACACTCCAATTTTCGACGTGTTCTGATTGTGGCTTGCAGGACTGTGATATGACTTATCGGTATAAGGTTAATGCTCACACAAAATTACTTTATTATATTTTATTTATTGACAACTAAAATAATATATTAAGATTTAATTATTTAAATGTTTGTAAGTGTCTTGTAAAAGTGTATGACGGTAGGTTAACGTTATTGACAACGACTCAACGTGCTAATTATAAAGTAAATTTCTTGTAGAAAACGCTGATGAAGGTTAACCGCCGAAACTAGTACGTTAAATAAAAATTGAATTCTTGATGAAAGTGTACTTTTATATCATTGATGTAAAATAGTTCGTGTAATACGAGTAAATATAATAGTCTGTTTCAAAATAAATCGAATTTAAAAGTGATATTATATCAAATTACTTGAATATTACGAACGTTTAAACCTTTAAACTATGCCGCATAATAAGGTGATGCGTTTAACCTCGCAGCATTCTTTTCTCACAAAATGTTGACAATTTTATTTCTAAGAACACAAGAAACAAATCTGCACTTTTTATTTATAATTTAGTTTTCTTTTGACGAATGAAACAATTATTTTAAATGAAAAAACGAATTAAGAAATAAAATATTCTATTTACATGTAGTAATGGCATTACACATAATTTTTCCTTATTGGCACTACTTAAATCAATGCACATCACCATTTTTTTCATAATATCGGTAATTTTATGTGTTCATTATCTCATTTTTTTCACTAACATTCCACATTTCAGTCTTTCGAATCACATGGATAGGTAAAGATGGCCTTTCTTTTCCGCAATTTTTTTCCGTATATTTTTACAGAATTAATATTGTCTCCCAGAAATCGGAAAAATTTTTTTAATTTGTAAAATTTCCTTATTTTTTAATAAAACAATATTATCTGGAGATTTAGAAGTTAGTAAAACATTTTTTAATTTTAGGCGTTTGTTGTTGAATTCTTTTAATATTTGTAATGTCTCTGGTGACTTGGGTTTTGGACATATACTAAATGACATTTCGCTAAATCGACGACATAATTGAGCAAGTGGTTTATTACCACTTCTCAAAAGTTTTTTAATTTTTCCCAATAAATTTTCAAATGGATAGCTTGACATTACAGATAAACAACACTGCATAAATTGTACATCGTCAGCGAGATGGATGAGGCTGTGAACATTTCCTACAAGAAATTTCATGGTATACAGTAAAGGTGCAATACCCACAAATGATGTCAGAAGATATCTTGCATGTTGCACTTTTTTCATTGGAACACAATATCCTACACCCAACGTGCAAAAGTAAAAAGTGATTGTAAATAATTTCAGGTAGAATTTTTTTAAATACTACCGGTCCCGCATATAATAACAAAAATTGCAGCTCCGTTGATTTAAATTTATGAAAATCGGCCAACGAACGTGTGCTTCTTTGAAAATCCGATGGCACTTTAATTTTAGTTAATAAAGTAGACAACCGAGTTTTATTATTGTTACTTATCTTCAATTTTTTATCAATATTACCATCTATCCAACACTCTAACAACTTCTTCATCACTCCTAAAAAAAGTAAATGCATTGAATCAAGTACAAATTGATTTACTAAGTTTACTTTAGGATTGATTTGAAGCAAAGGTGACACTCCAAGGTGATGTTCTTTATTAGTTTGATTCCTAAAAGAATTATCAGTTCTTGGTTCATAGTCACCTATTAGCGGATAAATAGTACGTTTTTTATATCGTATACCTGCTACAGTACATCTCTCACAAGCATAATATCCTCCGTGGTTTTTCATGCATTTCAGTAGTGACCGTGCAGGTCTATCACATACAAATGCTTTGATGGAAATGTTAAAAAAATATTATTTACTGTAATTCCAGAAGTTTGTAATTCGTTAATTTCATTTATAAATTTTTCTAAGTAACGCTCTATATTACTAGGCTTACTATTTCCACAATAAATAGCGATGGGAAATGGTTTATAATGATTAAAGTGACTAAAAACCTGGCAAAGAATAGGCCACAGCTGTTTCCTACTTAATTTAAACAATGGTACACCATTAACATTGATGAGTAATTCGATTTCATTAATCTCATGTAATTTGTCATTTATGCATTTTTCTAAATTTCCTCGAATTCCAAAATATACAAACTCTCCATCATCACCGAGATTTTCAATTTCGTAGACAACACTATTTGTGCCTAAAAATGTTTTGGCAGTTTTTGGCAAGTTTGGATAAAATCGTGGTCTCAAGATGTTCATAAGTTGTTCTAATCGAGAATGAGGAATAGGGGGATTCATTAATGCCCATTCCCGAATTTCTTCAATTCCATTTGAATTGTTTAGTGTATCATTTGTTTCACTTCCGCAATCCGAATCTGAGGTCTTTGTAAAGTTGCTAAATTGTTCGTCAGCCCTAGATTCACTGCTGCTTTCGTCATTTTGCTCCAGTAATCGTAAGTCACCTAACATGGGCTGTACATCACTCATTTGCTCACAAATAGAGTTTGAACCGGTAGCACGATCAATATTATTTAACGATAATAAATTACTGCAGGATATCCCAATGTTATTAAAAATAGGATCTGCATTGTCTTCAACATTAAGTAGGATATCAGATTGTTCTACACAAGACAATTCACGTCGGCTCTTAAACGAGCAAGTTCACGTTTTCGAAAACTTTTATTATGTTTTGTATACATATTCACTTAACAATAAGTAGCTGCCAATTATTAAAATAAGGTCTGTATCCTGTATCGTTTAATAAAACAACGGTAACTAGCAACTGTGGTATAGATATAAAAACAACTGGATTGCGATTGCTGTTTCAGCAAATTTTTAAAGCACATTTACAGAAGTGGAGAATCTGGCTATAGTTAGGCGTCGCACAGTGGGGTATTTGACATTAAAAACTGGCCATAATTGAAATTTTCAAAATCTGTTTCAGGGTTGCAATTTTTACTTGGGGTACATGAATAGACGTGACGTCATTTACTATGAATTTTTTTGAGTAAAATATTATGGACTTTTGGAACCGTTTAATTAATATTACCATCAACATTTTATAAGTAACTTCAGAGGTTTAGTTACATCTGTTTTTATAATAAATTTTATAATATAAATTTAATTAAATTACACACTTTTTGCACTCAATTGCACTCAAATTGGTCACATACGACATTGGAATTGAAATTTAAATTATGTGAATTGTTTTTCAAAAATAAATGAAATATGAAAGTTATACAGGGTAAAACCTAAAAATTTACACAGCTAATAATTAATTTATTATTCATTGATTCACATTAATGAATTCTTATTAACTGTGTCAATTTTTGATCTTGTCCTGTATAAGTTTTATATTTAATTTGTTTTTAAAAATCAATTCATGTAATTTGAAGGTCGGATGAAAGCCATACATTGAAAAACGAATTCTGCATATTTCTAGTAAATATTTTGCAGTAATTTCTTTCTATCTTTAACAATTTCTTTAACATGTTCTTTAAATTTTTAAAACAAAGTTGAACAATTTACTAAAAAAATACAGAATTTGATTGTAGCACTTATCCTACAAAAGAAAAGTCAAAGCATTTGCTACAAAAAGTATAAGATTGTTTAGCTCCTCGCTGCTTAACAACAACTGTAGCATCCATATTCTGTTTAGAAATTATACCTACTATGTACATAAATTAATACCTTACATTTATTTCTATTTTGCTTAAAATCCGATTTTTCCAAGTAATGGGAAAAAATGGAAAAAATTTCAAAATTAAAAAATTATAATTAAAAAATATAATTATGTCTTAATTTTTATGTAGAATAATGAAGAATAAGTTAGGTTGTCAAAAAATAAAATAGATGTTTAGTTATTGCGCCCTTGTTACGTTTTAATCACATCCATAATAATATGAGCCTGTCAGGCTTCACCTGTGGACTTGTGTAACTTTGTAATTTTGCAAAATAAAATACTATTTTGCAACTTTTTTACAAAACTGTTATAACTTTTATACAGGAAGTCGCAAAATAATTTCAAACGTTTAGGCACCTACTAGAATTTTTAGAAAGAAATATAATGTCTTTCAAAGTAAAAATAGTTTTATTACACGAATATCTAGCTCGAGCTCCGAGCTAGTAGTAAAAAGAATGATAATAATTACTGTCTCTAGCCACGTCTTGTGAGTCGCAAAGACATACTATTTTATCTTCGCCGTTCCCCAGTTGACATGGTTACGTCATATTGACGTCGATAGTTGGTCAGTATTGACGTCATATGACCAAAGAAATGACGTACTAGTGACGTAAAAGTTACGGGTTAATGTCACAGCCCAGAGACGTCATTTTAGGACGATTATACGACGTCACTAAAGACGTCCCCGGAACGTCCCACAAAACAATTAAAAACGTCATAAACACGTAATTTCAGACGTCTTGTAGACGTAATTTCTACATCTTACAGACGTATAGTTTCATACGCCCTAAGGACGTAATTTCATAGGTCCCGCAGACAAATTATTATACTTAGCAGTAGTGTGTTATTATTTATATACAGCTTTATGCATAGTCAGAAAGTTCTATTGGTATAATTTTAAATTTTAGGTGGTAAAACCACGGGCTATCTAAAATTTAAAGGTATGATCGTAGCTAACTTTTCGAATGTGCACAAGTAATTATCTGAAGGTGTAGGGAAATGAATAATTCTGTGGTCTGTCGCCACCTAATAAGTGCCACAAGTGCCGACCACAGAATTATGCTACTACCAGCTACTAAAAAATTAATGTATTTTTTGCTAGTTTTATTTGTTGAAAATTTCCAATTACTTAACAATCGTCTAAAAGCCATCAATGTTACATTAGCAGAATTTTCGGATTTAAAGCTTCCAATAAAAAATTTTGATTTATAAAAATGTCTATTAAAATAAAGTTTAAAAAATAGAATAATATAATTGTTATTATAAGTATTTAAAAAAGTAAACATAGTAGGTAAAATTAACGTACCAATTATCAAAGCTATTATGTACTTACACAAAAAGAAAAACTTACCAATAACGACTTTTTTAAGCAGAAGTTGGCTGAAAGCTTTTTTGTTTAAGCGTTTACCATAAAAACTGTTCTTGCTACTCAGCTTATCGGTTAGAAGATATTTTAGTACAGTATTTGTTGTAGTTTTTATTGTTTTTCCTCCCAAAGATGGCAAATAGAGAGACTAAAAAGAAATATTAGTATTAAAATAAATCACATACTTATACAGTGGCGGCAATCTAAAATGCCCGGTTGAAAAATTTTAAGTTATTCTTAATTTTTACTTACAAATTTTGTTAACATGGAACTAATTCATATGTTATATAATTGTCTAACTATAAATACATATAAAATTATTAAATTCAATGATAGATAGTATAAATAACTAACAAAAGACTTCATTATAAAATAAAGCATTGTTTTCAGGTATATTTTTGCGCTCGAATTTGATATAAATTTTATAGTAAAATAATTATTTAGTAGATAATTAATGTAGTCAAGTGTTGATTAATAATATATTGGTTAATAAAAAAATTTATTCATATTTAGTTGAACCTCCATTGGGCCTTTATTACATCTTTTAAGCGGCGTGGCATTGATTGTTCTAACCGCTGCAAGTAATCGTCGCTTACGATTAGCCCTATCAAATTTTATCGCTTTTTTCAACTCAGGTATACTTTTAGGACTATTGTCAACTACATGCCTCTTCATAACCGCCCAAAAGTTCTCAATGGGGTTTAAGTCGGGACTTAAGTTAGGTCAATCAATTGTATAGATACCGTTATTAACGAAATAATTCGATACCTGTGTAAAATAAAAAGGAATCAATTTCATATTTTTCAATCATTTGTTAGCTAAATGTATTCAGAACAATACCTGATTAATACATTTCGAAAAAAAAAATTATTTACAAAAATATTATGTACCGTTTTCGCGGTATGGCACGGTGCATTATCTTGCTGAAAAAACCATTCTTTGTTTTCAGCATATAAATTTAAAACCGATGGCTCCAAACTGGGATTTAAAATTTTAATGTATTTTTTTACATTTACAGACACTTCTATGATATGTAGCTCACCTAAACCACGTTGAGAAAAGCAACCCCATATCATAATTCCAAATCAACCGCGTGTTGTTTTTATGGTACATTTATCTAATAGGCGCTCGGTTTGAAATCGCCGCACATATTGCTTTCCATCTGACCCATGGAGTAAAAATTTTGACTCATCTGAGAAGATGACCCTTTTCCAATCACATACCGACCAATTTTGATATTTTTTGGCAAATTGTAACCGTCTTTGTTTCGATTTTTTTGTAAAACGCGGTTTCTTGACAACAGCCTAAGTGTGTAATCTGAATTCCGCTAAACGATTACGTAAAATTTTTTTGCTAATATTTACGCCAAGGTCATCTTTTAACTGTTTTTTTAATTGTCTTCGAGATTTGAAGCGATCTTTCAATGCCATTTTGCAAAGCTTACGATTTTGTGATTTGGTTGTTTTTCTTTTCGAATTCCCTCTGTCAAGTGGTTTTGTACTGCCCTAATGGCATATTTAAAAAAAAATCTACTTACAGTATGTCTGTCATACCCAACTTTCTCACTAATATAGGTAAAACTCCTATTTTCACCATGTAAAACTAAAATTTTCTGTTTTTCAGTTTCTGTTAAATTCTTTCTACCTACGATTTTTTTTATATTTCTAAGATTTATTAAACTAAACTGAATGCATTTTGTACACTAAATGGTTAAGAAGGGTTACCTCATAACAGTGTATGTCATTGTATTTTACAAAAAATTACCACCCTTAAAATTAAGCCGATTGTAACAGGTATATTGCAAATAAAATGCACCGGGCATTTTAGATTGCCGCCACTGTACATAATAATTTTCTATAAATGTTTCTTACCAAAGCTGTTAAATTGTCTTTATTAGCTAAATGGTTATCAATGATGAACACATTTTCGTCGCAGTCTATTGGAAAGTCTATTGGTATATTATCTGGCAGATTACGAAGCAAAGATAAATTTATTTCTCTATTCCTATTATCTTTCAGAAGAGTCAAAATTTGATGATTTTGTTCTTTTATTTGTAGGTTTGTAAATTTATAATTATATATGAACAAATAAGCTTACATAATATATTATTGATTTCAACTGCAGGTGAAGAAGTACTCTGGTGTTGAAGTAATCGAGAATTATTAACATTAATAGTTGTCATATGTGTACTGTCACTATCAAATGATAAAAGTGGGTCAGGTGGGTTATTTATTGGCGTAGATGTACTAGGTCTATTGGGTCTCCCATCAGTAGAATAAACTAGTATGAGCGATTATGCGAATTAAAAATATTGTTTGCAATTTTAAGTTAGTTAGATGTTGTTTTTCAAACTTACCAAAAGAACTATTAGGAGAATCTTTTTTATTTGATAAATTTTTAAATGTTAATCTCTTAGGTCTGGGTAAAGTACTTGGATTAAAATGGACTTGGTCATCATCACTACTACTATCTAAATCAAGCAATCGCTTCGAAGGATAACGTTTTCTTTTTTTTGCTCACCATCACTTTCACTTTGTACATCGGAAGTAAATTCAGCTTTTTTAATTTTTTTTACTGCTATACCATAATTGTCTAAAAGTAATGCAACAGTAATACACATTTGAACAGATATACTACTATAATATACTTTTATCGTTTTTCTAAGTCATCAATTCGTCTTTTCGAACACCGATAGAAAATAAAACTAAATTAATAAAAAAAAGTCGAGTTGTAGTGCTAGCTTAAAACTATTTTGACTTCTGTTTCTAATGAGTTATGTAGGTATTGTAGCAGGTGTGTGATATTATATTATGTTTTAACTCAGCGTCGCGTATCATTATACGGTTACCGTCAAGAAAATGGGACCTGACGAAAACCCGTGTAGAAATCGTGATTTGATCTCTATGTAAAATGCATGGAAAATTTTGATTTTAAAATGCCGTTTTCTCGAAAACTAAAGGATAATCCGCAATAATATACTCTGAAAATTGCCCCCTTTCCCAATGATCTATAAGGAAAAAGTTAAATTCGTGGACCCATTTTCGTGACAGTTCCCCAAACTAAAACTTTTATGAAAAATGTTTCACTTTAACTTATTAAGAACGCGTTGATGACTACGAATTTCATACAAGACGTTCACTGTGCACAATAATAAATATTACATACCTTCTGCAAAAAAGCACCTAGATATTTCATATAATGTCCAATCTTTCTCTGGTAATTGCCCCTTTATTAGAGCTTTATTATAGAGGTCTTGTTTTTTAAAAGAGGTCAATGGACCTCCTTTTTTCGGGACGTTAACCATAATTTGTGGACAATACCATCTTCCACCACCACCAACTTCTGAGTCAAACTCTACTCCTACGAATGCCATTATGATTTGTCTCTGTAATAACTGCGGCCTTGGTAAAATCTACACTTGACATAAAAAACAAGTTGAATTAAATGATTCTGATTCTGATAATGATTCTGGTGAGGATATAATTTCTATATAGATAAAAAATATTGCGCACCCAATTTATTTAGTCTTCTATTTAAATAATAGATAGCATAAAAAAAAACTTGAACGATGAAAATAATACAAAAAATTACTAAATTAAAGAACGGGAATCCCCCATAAAGTTCGTGTGACGAGTTAATACTTTTAGAAAACGATGAGTAGTATAAAATAAAAACTTACCCCAATTATTAGATTATAATTTAATTAGATGAAAAAATAAAAATAAAAAAATATAATAAATAAAAAAAATAAAAAAATATAATAAATAAAAAAAATAAAAAAACAAGTTGAATTAATGATTCTGGTTTACTTACCCCAATTATTAGATTATAATTTAATTAGATGGTACCACAAATCACTGGATAGCAAACGTACGACTTGTACGAACGACTACAATCATCTGCATACTGCTTGGGGCGCTTGGTGCATGCTGTTATCAATCAACAAGTAACAATTCCGAGTCCGACGAGGATAAAATAACTCGCAGTTGCAAAATTATTTTTATTCGCTTGACCTTGAATTAAGCACATTTTACGGAGTTCAACATAGAAAAAAATTAATTTATACGTTATCGTTTTTTCAACTAACATGAAAATTGAACAAATAATGAATTAAGCAATATTAAAAATCAATAAGTTTTTGAGCTTTCAAAACAACGAATTTGTTCAATTTTTAATTTTTATAGTTTTAATTATTAATTTATTTAATTTTAATATTTTATTATTATTTTTATAAAATTTATTATAATATTTTTATTAACATAAATTACAAAGAAAAACGACATCAGAATTACATTGAAATTACGTTACTTTTTTGACGTCAAAAATAGGTCATAAAACAACGTCACACTGACGTCAGTATTTGGTCATTTGACGTCCTCGACGAAATATGACCAGAAATATACGTGATTTTGACGTGATTTGACGTAACCATGTCAACTGGGTCACCTGTAGACATAATAGGGAAATCAACAAATTAATGGACAATAATAAAAAAATTCGTGGTACAAAATAACAGTTAAAAATATACATTAAAAATTTATATAAATGTTCGTAGGCAACTTTTGCGAGTAACAAAATAATTCAATACACTTATGTTTACTTAGGCAGTTTAAGCAGAAAGACAGATCTGAGAATATAGGCGACGACAAGAGGTGGCATAATAATAATAATAGAACCGTCAATCATACATAATACTTGGTAACATTATTTTTAAAAGGTGAAAATACCTAAATAAGCAAAAGTTGCATTATTTTTATATATATGTACATATGTTATATTGATGTTTACATCATCATTTGAGTAGTAAAATAAAATTATTTTACTTAGTATTTTAAAATCAGATTTTAGTCTTTCCGCGTAAGATGTATTTGTTTATTAGATAATTTGATAATTTTAATCTTCGCTATCAGAACTAAATATTAATTTACTATTGGTAGAATCTTAATCAAAATTTATAATTAACCCTGCGTCTTTAGATCTGGGTCTTTTAAGAAACAGTTGAAATTTTAGATGCATGCAAATTTTAAATGGACCAATATAAAAATTTAACTACCCTCTCTAAAAAAAGTAGTTACTAAACAGGGTTCATACCTGCAAAAAAATTGTTTGTTTAAATATTTGCGTAGCTACGAAGGTGCGAAGTTGTTCGTGTTCCCTAAACGACCCACAGGTCAGATCGCGTTAGTAAAAGTTCTTGTTATTAACTCTGGAACTGCACACTGGGGTCTCATAAACAGAGCCGGAACTAGGGTATGATGCGCCCGTGGCGACATTGAAACTTGCGCCGCTACCGGGGGTCTGGAGAGGGGCATATAGCGCCGCAGGCAAAATATTTTGCAATTTTCAAGGTCAAGCGCTTTATTATAAAGTAGAAAATCGCGATACAAAAATATTTTCTCAAAAAATAGGTTTAATGAAGCAAATTTATTTAAAAATGATATTGAAGGACTAAGTACACAGCAGCAGTTAGTTGATCCTGCATATCCACAGGATACCCACAGGTATCCTGCTAATCTTTTATTACATATTATATTCTGGGATTTTATCCCTTTTTTTTAAAGAATGCCACGGTGCGCTACTGATAAGGGCCGGGGGGGGGGGTTAAAAACTTTGTGACGTCACATGTTAAAATTTAAAATATTGAAACGCGAAATTTATATGTGAACTAAAAACTTGAAAATATTACTAACTCGATTTAAATTTATAAGGTTTATGTAGGTTTAAAGCTAAGAACTGCTGTTTTATTTAAATTATTTTTAATTTTATAAAATTGAAAAATTTATGACGTCACACTAAGGGGGAAGGGGTTTAAAAATGTGACCACTTGTAACAAAGCGGGAGAGGGAGGGATTAAAATTTATTAAAATTAATGTGACGTAATTTATGGATGGCCCCTTACTTACTATCACAAGATATTAGTCAGGTATTCCAAAGGTATGCCAAAGTTAGGCAGTGCCAAACACTTTCCTAATGAAGTCCGAGTTTAGAATACCGAACTTCGGTAAACCTTTGGCTACCGTGATTAGGCCCAAATTAGGAATTCCAAAGGTATGCCGAAGTTAGGCAGTGCCAAACACTTTCCTAATGAAGTCCGAGTTTAGAATACCGAACTTCGGTACACCTTAGGCTACCGGGATTAGGACCAAATTAGGAATTCCAAAGGTATGCCGAAGTTAGGCAGTGCCAAACACTTTCCTAATGAAGTCCGAGTTTAGAATACCCAACTTCGGTAAACCTTTGGCTACCGGGATTAGGACCAAATTAGGAATTCTAAAGGTATGCCGAAGTTAGGCAGTGCCAAACACTTTCCTAATGAAGTCCGAGTTTAGAATACCGAACTTCGGTAAACCTTTGGCTACCGAGATGGCCCAAATTAGGAATTCCAAAGGTATGCCGAAGTTAGGCAGTGCCAAACACTTTCCTAATGAAGTCCGAATCCTGGGCATCTGTAATTTGTTGGTTGGTAAAACCTACAATTTATGACATAAATTATTATAAATATTAATATTAATAAATATAATATATTATAACTTCACTTATTATATACGTTTTTGGTGATTTTTTAAAAACTATTCATCAAGTTTGTTAACATGGCTGGTACATGGTCTGCAGAGCAAACCAAAAGTTTGATTGAGTTATATCAGGTGGAACCTATTTTGTATACGGTATCGGACCCAAATTACCATAACAAATTTAAGAGGCAATCTGCACTGGAAGCAATTGTCGAGGGTCTGAAAGACATTAGACCTAACACTAATGGTAAAAACGAGTGTGTAATTTACTTAAAATTTTGTATTAATACATAATTATGGCTGCAGTTAAACAAATCAAGGCGAAAATTAATAGTCTGCGAGCTCGCTTTAGTAGTGAGTTGGCAAAGCTGCGCAGTAAACCAAGTGGCTCGGGATCGGAGGTCTGCATTAGCAGTTTTTCCTATTTGGAAAAGTTATTATTTTTGCGAGACCACATTGTGGCTCGGAAGAGCTATTGCAATGCTGGTACACCAACAACTGATGATGAAAATATTTCTCAATTAAGTGTAAGTTAGCTATTTAATATTAAAAATAGATATACATATCACGTTAGAACAAGGTTTTTACATTTATAAATTTTTACAAATTGCTATTTTCTACAGCTTGTTGTTGCCAAGGTACTTGACCGTTGGTATTAAAAAAATTTTGAAATTCTTGGCGTATTCTTGATGGCCATTCTGCAGTCCTGTTTCCGCCTTGCACACACAGAGAATTCATGGTGCATCGATGAACATCTCCATTTTCTGCAG
Source organism: Cantharis rufa (assembly GCA_947369205.1). NCBI lineage: Eukaryota > Metazoa > Arthropoda > Insecta > Coleoptera > Cantharidae > Cantharis > Cantharis rufa. The sequence goes on along the minus strand of OX376305.1, from coordinate 28,993,066 downwards.
AAACCGCAGTGTTTTTCTGCTCTGTTAAAAAATTGTGCAAAATACAACACGTTCTTGTAATTAGTTCTACTTTTTCAACTGAAAAATTCATAGGCTGTAGAAAAATTCTGAAACGATTACTTAACTGGCCTAAACCATTTTCTGATGTTCTACGAGCACGGCTTGTTCTATAATTATATATTTTTTGTTCATTTGTTAAACCCCTATACCTATATGGTTTCATTATACGTTCCTTTAAGGGAAAGGCGTCATCTGCGACAATTACAAAAGGCATTGGAATTTGACATCCTGGTAAAGGTTTATCAGAAGGAAAATTCCAAGTATTATTATAAATTGCTGCAGACATTTCACTTCGAGAAAATACTCCTCCATCCCTTATTCTCCCATTAGTATCTATATCTACACATATAAATTTACAATTTGCATCAACCAGTGCAAGAAGAACAATACTATCCGTGCCCTTGTAATTTCGATAAAAAGATCCATCCAATTTTGGTGGTCTAAAAACTATATGTTTACCATCTAACGCCCCAAGGCAGTTAGGAAAATTCCATAAATTGTAAAAGTCTTCTGCAATACTTTCCCATTCTTCTATTGTTGTTGGAACCTGTAATTAAAATAATTGTAATTTATAACATGTTATGTGATATTTGCAGAGTGGAGAAACTGAGAATATGGAAGAACCTGAAAATGAAGTATTAAGTCCTATATTATTCGAAAGTCCAACGCCTTTACTTTTGCCAGCAAGTATAGGCAAGAAAGATCAAGAAAAAGAAAGAAGTCAAAAAATACTGAAGTAGAGGACAATTTTTTATTGCAGGCAAGCTCTACATTACAAAACCTTCAAAGAGATAGTCAACAGCCCCAACAGGATGTGTGGGACGCATTTGGTAGATTTGTTGCTTGCTCAATGAGAACGTTAAAGGACCATCAAACAGAATGCAAGCATGAAATATTGAAAGTAATCATGCAATTTGAAAAAAAACAATAAATAAATATATTTTTTTAAATTATCAACTAAATTGTCAAATTTATTCTTGAAGCAAATATTTCTTATACCAAATTTATACTTACCTTTAAGTATTGAGTTTGCATTGAATCGACAATTGCAGTTAAAACTTCTGGTATTACACAACTCAGAGTGTTGTGTGCGATCCTTGTAGCAAAACTCAAACTCTTCAGTGTTTCACCCGTTGCTAAAAATCTCAATGTTACAGCCAACCTAAATGAAATATTTGTTAAAGCGTTCCCACTCCTTTACCACTTCCATGTGGGAGCTTGGGGAAGAGCGAGGGACAACAGTCCACTATTTGAAGAGCGTGGTAACGCATGTATGAATTAAGTAGAAATAAAATACTAATTTTTATGGCGTGATTTATTACAAATAAAAACCTAAGGAAACATTGGTCAGCTTCGAGCCGGATATTGGATAATATTGGTTATTAGATATTGGATAATATTGGTTATTAGATATTGGATAATATTGGTTATTAGATATTGGATAATATTGGATATTGGTTATTAGATATTGGATAATATTGGATATTGGTTATTGGATATTGGATATAATTAATAACATTGTGGTAATTAATAATAAATTTGGATACATTGGACAATAAACATTTACTGGAAATATTAAAATAAAATAACATTGTGGTGGACCAGTCAAATATTGCAAACAATATATGGTAAACTGTTCAACGGTGAAAAGCAATAACAATATTTGGTTGAGCGATTGGATGCATTGGAAAGTTACTAACACATGTGGTGGTAAGTCGAGCTTGTTTTCCTTATCTGTAAAATTCCTTTCATTTACGAGTTTAAATCCTTCAATCTGGTATAGCATAATAATGACGAGTATCAAAGAATTAATACGCAATCGGGGCGGAAAAAAACATAGTTTGACAGGGTTTAAAAATCATTTGAGTAAATTTTTAGATAATCACACATTTAATAATAAAGAGATTACTGAGTTAGAAAAAAGGGTTAACAAAATAGAGGATTTATACCAGGAATTTGTAAATGTGCAAACAAACATAGAAAATATGTGCGATGAAAACGATATATCAAATGAATATAGTGAAAGAGTAAATTTTGAGAATGAGTATTTTGCTTTAACTGCAGAAGCTGAAACTATCATTAGCAAATTTAGGACTGCGTGCGTTAGTATAACGGAGACAACTTCAACACATGATTCTAATGCAAGTTCGGAAGAGCATTCAGTGGCTAAGTCAATAGCGGGGTCAGTAGCGGGGTCAGTGGCGGGGTCAGTGACTGGTTTAAATTCAAATCAAAATATTATGAGTCAAGTTAAATTACCAAGAATAGAAATACCAAAGTTTTCAGGTGGTTATGAAAATTGGTTTGAATTTCGAGATTTGTTTCACGCTTTAGTTCATAATAATAATAAAATTACTAATACGGAAAAAATGCATTATCTAAAAACGAGTCTGCAAGGTCAGGCTGCACAATTAATCCGTTCACTTGAAATAACTGAATCAAACTATAAAATTGCTTGGAAAATGATATGCGACAGATTCGAAAATAAAAAATTATTGATAAATAATCATGTAAAAGCGCTTTTTAATTTACCGATTGTTAAGGCAGAATCAAGTATTGAGTTGCGCAAACTAGTCGACGATTTTTCAAAACATTTGTTGTCTTTAGAGACATTAGGTACTATTGAACAACGGTGGAGTACATTTTTGATTCACTTAATTACATGTAAATTAGACACGGTGACAAAAAGAGAGTGGGAAATCAGTCGTTTAGGGGAGGAATTTCCAGAGATAAATGAGATTCAATTATTTTTAAAAGGTAGATGTGAGCTTCTTGAAACATTAGAAAATAAAAATAATATTAAAAAGGGTTACAGTATAAATAAGCGAGTAGGGAATGTGATAGAATCTACCAAGACTATGGTGATAGGTAGTACTAGTAATAATAATATTAAAGATCAAAGAGTACTTAAATGCAACTTCTGCAATGGAGACGAACATTACATTTATATGTGTGATGACTTTCTAAAATTAAATGCGAATGAACGAACAACGGAGATTAAAAAGAAAAGATTATGTCTTAATTGTTTAAAGAAAAATCATTTCAGTACAGAATGTAATGCAGAAAGGTGTAGAACGTGCAAAAAAAGGCATCATACTTTGTTGCATTACACTCGGAATGCAAGTTCAGATAATAATAGAACAGATTTGACAGAAACACAAGGTGAAGTAAATAATACCATAACAGCTAATTGTGGCAGTATGATTAAAAAACAAGTGATACTTGCGACAGCATTAGTTAAGGTTAATGATCACATGGGACATGATCACATATCTCGTGCTTTATTAGATTGCGGATCCGAAGGAAGTTTCATAACAACTGAGCTTTGCAATAAGTTAAATTTAAATAAATTTAAAATTGATATACAGGTAGTTGGGATAAGTCAAATTAGTTCAAATATAAAATACAAAACAACATTACAGTTATGCTCTTACGACAAATCATATATGGTGGAAATTAATTGTTTTGTGATTGATAAGATAATGGAAAATATTCCATCAATTACGCACGATGCTAAATTATTTAAAATACCGAGTCATATCAAATTGGCGGACCCTGGTTTTTATGAAACTGACAAAATTGAAATACTATTAGGTGCTAACATTTTTTGGGATTTAATTTGCTTAGAAAGAGTTCAGTTAGGAAATCATCAGCCAACTTTACAAAAAACGTTATTAGGATGGGTGATTGCAGGACCATTTCACAATAAATACACTAATAGCAAGCATGATAAAAATAAAACAATTTGTAAGTTAGCAGTAAATATTGACGTTCAACAACAACTAAAAACATTCTGGGAAGTAGAAGAATGTGAAAATAATAAATGTATGACAGTTGACGAGGAACTTTGTGAGGCAATATTTACAGAAACAATCAAACGCGATAAAGATGGTAGGTTTATAGTGGCCATCCCATTTAAGCAACCAAAAGAAGAATTAGGAAATTCATTAAATATTGCAAAAAGGCGTTTTCTCAACTTAGAAACTAAATTATATAAAAATCAAAATTTGAGGCAACAATATGTCGAGTTTATGAGGGAATATATAAAACTAAACCACATGAGTGAAATTTCAAATCCTTCTGAAGGAATAGTTAAGAGCTACTATTTATGCCACCATGGAGTCGTTAAAGAAAGTAGTTTAACTACAAAATTGAGAGTAGTTTTTGATGGTTCATGCAAAACTACAAATGGTATATCATTAAACGATTTACAACTAACGGGTCCTACAATACAAAGGGACCTATTCGATATTTTAATACGTTTTAGAACTTACACATATGTCTTGTCTGCAGACATTGAAAAAATGTATCGACAGGTATTGATAACGGAGAAACATAGAAATTATCAACGAATTTTATGGCGAGAAAATTGTGATGACTCGTTAAAACATTATATTTTAAACACAGTAACGTATGGTACCACTGCAGCTCCGTACTTATCAATAAGGGCTTTACACGAAATTGCGTACAAATATGAGAAAATATATCCTAAGGCTGCAAACGTAATTTTAAATGATTTTTATGTAGATGATCTATTGACCGGGACAAATTCCAAAGAAGAGGCAATTCAATTGCACAATGAATTAAAAATCATTTTAGAATCAGCATGTTTCAATCTTAGAAAATGGGTTTCCAATTCTACAGAAATTGAAGAAAAAATAGCTTTAACACCAGATGGTACAAAGGCAGTTCTTCGTATAGGAACAAATGAGGAAAAGGGTACCTTGGGATTAATTTGGGTACCCAAGTGCGATCAAATAAAATACACGGTTAATATTTCAAATACAACTAAAACAACAAAAAGAGAAATGTTATCGATAATTGCGAAAATATTTGACCCACTAGGTTTGTTGGGGCCATGTATTATTATGGCAAAGGTATTGTTGCAAGAACTATGGATCCATAAAATAGGATGGGATGATGTGATTCCTGAATCAACAAATGAAAAATGGAATATTTTAAGAAATGATTTACTACAACTGAACAACATTGAAATTCCGCGCTACATAGCATGTTCAAATTTAAATTGTAAAGAAATAGAATTGCATTCATTTTCAGATGCTTCGGAACATGCGTATGGGGCATGTGTTTACGTACGGACGGTAACTAATGATGGTAAAATATTAATAAATCTATTGTGTGCAAAAGCACGAGTTGCACCAATAAAAAGATTGACGATTCCTAGATTGGAATTGTGTGGTGCGCTGCTATCAGCACGGTTAACCTCAAGGGTTTACATTAAATGTAAAATTTCAAAACATCATATACTGGTGTGATTCGACTATAGTTCTTAGTTGGATCAAAATGCCCCCTAATAATTTAAAGGTGTTTGTTGGACATAGAGTTGCAGAAATACAACACCTATCTGATAAAAACAACTGGTTGCACGTTAGATCTGCAGACAATCCTGCTGATCTGATCTCTAGAGGAGTTTTGCCACATAAGATAAAAGATTCAATTTGGTGGAAGGGGCCACAATGGTTATCTGAGGGAGAGACTTGGTTGGTACCGGAAGCTCAAGTTGAACAAGAATTGTACGATGACGGTTCTGAGATCAAAGAAATAATTGTTAAGACTTGTTCGATTCAAAATGAAAGTAAAACCTTTCCCTTTGGATACACAAATTCATTGTCAAAATTAAAAAGAGTGGTGGGTTGGATTTTGAGATTTTATAAAAATTGTAAATCTAAAATGAATAGAAATACTGGATCATTGACAGCGCTTGAGATCGAATCAGCAATGAATATGTTAGTGAAATTGTCACAAAGTGAAGGTTTTAAGGCAGAATTGGAGCATCTCAAGAAACCAAATAATAAACAAAAACAAATAAAATTTATGCATTTATCACCATTTTTAGATCATGAAGGTTTATTAAGAGTAGGGGGTAGACTACAACATTCAAATTACAATTTCAATAAAAAACACCCGCTACTAATACAAGGTAAACATCCACTAGCTAAATTAATTGTTGAAAATGAACATATACGATTATTACATGCGGGACCACAATTATTGTTAGCTACATTAAGAGAAAGGTTTTGGCTCACGGGGGGAAGAAACTTGGTAAAATCAGTCATTCACAAATGTATTAAATGTTTTCGCGTTAAGCCATTGCAATTAAATCAAATAATGGGAAATTTACCTCGAGATCGGGTAGTTCCGATGTACCCATTTTATGCTACCGGAGTAGATTATGCCGGACCTTTTTTAATAAAGGAACATCAAGGCAGAGGAAAAAAGGTAATAAAGGGATACATCAGTTTATTTGTATGTTTTGCCACAAAGGCAATACACTTAGAGCCAGTCACAGCCCTCACTACTGAGGCCTTTATTGCAACCTTTCGTAGGTTTGTGTCAAGACGAGGGGCACCATCCCATGTCTACTCAGACAACGGGGGAAATTTTGCAAGTGCACCCTCGGAATTAAAGGAGTTGCGCAATTTTGTATCTGATAATAAAAACAAGATAAGTTCAATAATAAAAAAGGACAATATAGAATGGCATTTTATACCTGCTAGAAGTCCTAATTTCGGGGGGCTATGGGAGGCAGCGGTAAAATCCGCTAAATTTCACTTAAAAGGAACTGTGGGTAATAGTTTGTTAAATTTTGAAGAATTTATAACAGTGTTAAACCAGATTGAAGGAGTTTTAAACTCACGTCCGATAAGTCCCATGTCCTCATCTCCCGATGATTTTGATCCTTTAACTCCTTCTCACTTCCTCATTGGTAGAAGCTCGGCTACCTTACCAGACCCTAATTTAATTGATATTCCGATGAACCGCTTATCAAGATACCAATATTTACAACAAATTATACAACACTTTTGGAAACGGTGGTCCAAAGAATATGTCGTTGAATTACAACAAAAAAATAAATGGTTGGAAAAACAGGAAAATGTAAAAATTGGTACGTTAGTTTTGGTGCACGACAACAATTTACCACCACTGAGATGGAAAATGGGACGTATAACTTTAACTCATCCCGGTAGTGACGGTGTCATCAGGGTGGTGACAATTAAAACCCAAACACAGACATTCAAAAGAGCAATCCAGACGATTAGCCCATTACCAATCAGTGATGACATTTAATAATAATTTGTTATGTTTTTCTGTGAATTGAAATTTTGTTTAATTTAGAATTTTAATTTTTGTATTCACGTTTAATAATTTGTTATGTTTTTCTGTGAATTGAAATTTTGTTTAATTTAGAAATTTAATTTTGTATTAACGTTTTATAATTTGTTATTTAAAAAAAGGGAAAACGTTTTTTTGTTTTAAATGGGGGAATATGTTAAAACGTTCCCACTCCTTTACCACTTCCATGTGGGAGCTTGGGGAAGAGCGAGGGACAACAGTCCACTATTTGAAGAGCGTGGTAACGCATGTATGAATTAAGTAGAAATAAAATACTAATTTTTATGGCGTGATTTATTACAAATAAAAACCTAAGGAAACAATATTGAGTATAAATATATCTATAACATTAGGTATCTAATACCGAAAACAAATAATTACCTTTTTTCTGCAGAAATGCACTGCCTTAATCGTGTGTCTTTGCGCTCAATTTTATTTTGTATTAAGTTTAAAATGATCGTAAAGCATTTTTCGTCCATACGTAGAAAATTGTTATAGTTTTCTGAATCTTCGGTTTTCAATTCAGTTTCCACCATTGAAAGAATTCCTCGACCAGAATCTCTTTTTTGTAACCAGGACCTAACCCACCATCTACGTTTAGTATTATTTCTCTTTTTTCGTTTTTGAATAACCGCATATCCCACCAAACTTGTTAAGCAAGCCAATAATAAAGAGCGATTTGAACTTTCCATTTTAATAGTTTTGTATCTGATATGTCAAATAATTCAAACCGTATTATACCACAAATTAAAGATTACTCTTTAATCTTTATACAACTTGATCCTTATACTTTTCACAGCAAAAGCCTTGTTTTTATAAAAATTTTACACCAATTATTTTATAGTGTGACATAGCTTAAAATTGTATACAAATTTGTATGCAATCCAAATCGTATACAAATTTGTATACAAACGTTTGTATACAAATTTTTATAGTGAGACACGGGCTTAAGGTATAACGAGAATTTAATAAGTCGCGTAAAAATGAAACAAAAATTCATATTTTCATATTTTGAGTTGAGAAAATAAATTTTCTCGTTTTTACTCGGTGTTTGCAATCTTGAAAAAATATTGCCATCAGAGAAAACTTGATTAGCCATTGCTGAAATTAAAGAACCACAACCAAGCAACAGCTCGTATCATAACAATTTTTACTTTCCGAACTCCTTAGTAAGGAAAGTATTGTTATCCGAAATTGAAAAAAAAAATTGACACCCCATTTTTTTATTAAATTTTTGTTTTTTGAGGTTCCCCTAAACCATATCTAAAAGTTTTAAAAAAGTTTGTATGTATGTATGTATGTGTGTATGTGTGTATGTGAGGGTGTGTGTATGTGTGTATGTATGTCTGTGAACACGATAGCATCTAAACGAAGTAACAAAATCACTCCAAATTTTAAATTTAAGTCTTGATCTGTTGTGGCACAAAGCCCAGTAAAAATGAATGAAATTGTATGGGAGAAACGGGGGGTTTACTTGAAGATATAAGACATAATTCATCATAACCTCTAAACGCAATGATATAGGTAAAAATTTATTATGACAAAAAATTATCAATATCAAATTACCTACAACTTTTGTTATATACATTTTTTGAAATTCTTAAAAAAAAAATTTTTATTAAAATTTTTTTAACATATTTTTTGACATCCGTAATTCTATAAAACAAAAGCGATTTTTTGGATCAAGTGAGTAAAAGGTGAAAAAAGCATAAAAGGACGGACGGAAAAACAGCAGAAGCAGTCAATAATATTCAAGAGCCATAGTGCACGTAGTATAGATTTGTTTAAAAAAATCGCTGGTATTGTTGGTAAATTTGAAGTTAATTTTTCGGAAAGTTATGTGATGGCCACATCCGATTTTTATTTATAAAATTAAAAAATTTTGTAATTACTTAAATTCACACTTAGTAAATTAAAGTGTAACAATTTTTTTATACTATTTTATAAATATAAAACTATTTCTAAACTACTGTTCGGCTTATCTACTAGTTGTTATTATGGTAGGTACTATTCAACTATTTATAACCGCAATAGAGGTTGCTAAGTTGGTATACCACATTAAAATTTAAATTTAAACTAAAAACTGCTAAATACCATCTAAAAATTAAATTATTACAGAGTGGCCATCTGTGGCCACACAACCAATACTGAATCAACATGGCGGCGATCGGCGTATAGTGCGAGGGAGATAACCGAAGCTTGCTATCCTTGTCTGCGCAAGAACATACCTGTATAATAGTACCATGGGCAGTGCCAAACACTTTCCTAATGAAGTCCGAGTTTAGAATACCGAACTTCGGTAAACCTTTGGCTACCGGGATTAGGGCCAAATTAGGAATTCGAAAGGTATGCCGAAGTTAGGCAGTGCCTCAGACATTCCTAATTACATTTTGCCATTTTTCGTTTTACCTCATGTGGCCCTGACATGGTTAGAGTTAGGTTTGCCTAAGTTAGGCATGCCTAATTCGGTCCGCATTGATCTTTCGGAAAGCCTAACTACAATTTCTAGTCGGGTAATTGTCGCTTGACTACTTGTATTGCTCATTTCAAAAATTTCAGGATATTTAGATTTTGAATCCGTAATTATTAAAAACATTTTGCTTTGCAATGGACCTAGAAAATCTACATGTATTCTGTCCCATACTCGATCTGCTTCTGCCCATTTAATTAATTTTGATTTTTCTGGTTCTGGTCTGTGCAACATGCAAACAGAACAACTTTTAACAAAATCTTCAATCTCTGAATCCAATAAAGGCCACCAAAAATAAGACCTTGCACAATTCTAAATTTTTGAAATACTTAAATGCGTAGTATGTATACTTCTTTTAATAACCCTACTCTGAATTTTTCTGGAATTATGACTCTAAATCCCCACATTAATATTCCGTTTTCGATATTTAATTCATTCTTTCTGTAAAAATAAGGTTTAATTTCCTTTTTTATATTTTTTACAGGCCAGCAATTTTTAATGTATTAATTGTACTACCTGACTTAATACTTTATTTTTACGTGTTTCTACCCTAATTGATGCCCAATCTATTTATGAATTTTGTACTAAATTGACATATTCAATTTCTTTAGATTTGAAGTTTTGTTTTCTGATTTTGCTGCCAAAAACAACTTCAGTATTATTGCTGTTTCCCAAACATGGCTTACTCCTGATTTTCCGTCGCACCTTGTTGATTTGGAAAACTACGTAATCGTTAGAGCAGACAGAGTAGCTCGAGGGGGAGGGGTCGCCCTTTACGTTCTTAAATCTGCTTGCATCCACCGACCACTTCATGGTGTATTGTTATTTGGATTTGCGTGCCCCGTCAGCTGGACCTAGTGTTTTCACTTACCGCGATTTCCGAAACTTTGACCATGATGCCTTTTCTGCTGACGCAGCTCGGCTACCGTGGGATGTTGTTGATGAGTTGCACCACTGCGATGCACGGGTGGAATGTATAAATACTTTTATTTTGGCACTTTTTGACGTGCATGCTCCGGTTCGGACCAGGGTTCTCAGGGAGGGAGACAGGCCGTGGATCACATGGACGATCAGACAGGTGGCTAAGTTGAAGGCGTCGGCGTACAATAAATACAGACGTACGCGATCTGCAGTAGATTTTGAGTGCTATCGGGATCTCAGGAATTACTTGTCGGGCGCGGTTAAAAGGGAAAAGGCAAGCTATATTAAATATCAGCTTTCTGTAAATCGCTCAAATCCCAAAAAACTATGGCGATATCTGTCATCTTGGAGCGTACATGCTCGCCCTAATGGTCAGATTTCTGGACATTACAACGAGTACAAACGCAAGCTGCAGCTTCTGCAGAATTCATGCCTGCGTTATTCATTCAACATATGCAGGTAAGATCACATTACACCATATTGTAACACCCTCGCCCTGGATTGTAAAGTCCTGCGATTCCTTCTCCGGTAGCTGCCACCAGTCAATTTTTTATTATCAAGAAATTAACAAAACTTGTAGTATGGTAACGTGGAAACTTACGGATACGTGGGAACCAAACCAACAAAAACTCAATCTTTGCACAAAATAATAAGCCTAGATTTTTGATTTAATATTTATTAAACAATATAGTAACAAAAATTAAGTTTGAATATTACAAAGAGCTACAAGTTAATTATTATTCATGTGATAAAAGTTTAAGTAAAAGAAATATAGTTACGTTGATTTCAACAATGACATAAGGCACAGTAAAGATGAACAATAAATTTATGTTGATCAAAATAAGACAAAATTTACGTTGACCTATAATTCGTTAAGCACGACTCGTTAACCTATCTATTTCGAAGATACAAAATTATACATACAAAAAAAAATACATTTAATTCAACAATTTTAATCTTACCTTAGAGAAGAAGAAGTTGTTTCACAAGAGAAAATGATTTTAACACTAAAAAAAAAGTGAATGAGATTTTTACGCAAATTATCTCGAAATTTAACACACGTCTTAGTGGTTAACAAAATGAATAAAAAAAAAATGACGACCGGTAAAAAAATGAAAACCAGCGCGGTGGTTAGCAAGATGAATGGCGGAAAACTCAAGACTGGCGATTTTGTCTTAAAGTCATGTATTTATGTAAAAATCTCACCCCATTTTTGGAGACGGTTTTTTTGGTCTGTTCGTCTCTCTTTATTACATTTAAAATCTATGTTCTAGTCCTTGTATATTTTGAGTTTTAAACATTTATGGTATATATATTAGTACAAGAGCCAGATAGTTTTCTTTTAGATAACAATAAGTTAAACAAGAGGGTTGAAGTGTCCCGTATTACAACTGCTTTATGGTATGTTTATCTTTCTAGGACGCGTTACGTTAACAATTTACTTTTGTTTTACGAATTTTAATTAATTATCCTGACGAAACTATCTATTGGTTTTCAATGAACGTTATATAATTTATGTTAATTAATTCTGGCATTATCATGTATTTAATTTGACTTTAATAGTACTTATTTTAGCGAAGTTATTTTCCTTAAGGGTCAAAATTGATAATTATTTCTATAGTCCAAAAAAATGATACTGTTTAAGTTTAAAATGTATACATCCGTTTGCCTCGTGCAACCCGTAAATATTTATTTTTCTGGGATGATTTCCAGACCTTCCACAATGTTATATAAAAAAAAGGTACTGTACTTTTGTGCTAGAAATATACGAGGTTAATTTCAATTCTTACCAACTAAATTATTATTACTATTATAAAAATATTTGATTAAAATATTGAGGGTGGTTTGTTACAATATTATCGTGATCTGCATGTCCTGAAAATTGACCAGCGCTTTCTGTTACTTGCTGGAATTCTTCTTTTTAAAATATTCAGAAGTGGTGAACCGACACATCTTCGAGATATGATTAGGCCTCGCTCTATTTGTCATTCCCGGGCTCTGCGTGATCTGGGAAATTTTGACGTCCCTTCTCATGCTACAGCCAAGTTTGAGCACTGCTTTGCATGTTGGGCACCGAGACTTGTAGAAAGGCATCGACGACTATTTTTGGAATCTCCGAGTCTGACAGCTTTCCGCCGTGGTTTAACCGACGCACTGCAATTGGAGCAGTAGGTACTGATTTGAATTTTAATTTTGTGAAATTTTGTTATGCATTATATGTCGTTGTAAATAATACTTTGTAAAAAGGGGTGTTTTGAAAATCTAACTAGTTAGAAATCATCCTTTTAAGAGACCTTTTTTTTTCTTTCTGTAGCTCTCTTAATAAACGCCTATTATTATTATTATTATTATTATTATTATTAGATGCTTTATTTTCAATTTCTAATGGTAGACGTGACAATCCGTCAGCAGCTGCATTTGCCGTTCCCTTTTCAAATTTAAAATTATAATTAAATCCTGACAAAAATAATGCCCAACGGTGAAGTCTTCCTGCCGCCATTTCTGGAATACCCCTTTTATCACCAAAAATTGTTTGTAATGGTTTATGATCTGATACTAATGTGAAAGCTTTACCCATTAAATATTGATAAAATTTCTTTGTTCCCCAATATAAAGCTAAAGCTTCTTTATGAATCATCGAATAATTTTTTTCTGCTTTATTTAAAACACGAGACGCAAACGCTATCGATTTATTTGAACCATCTTCTAACGTATGTAATAATACCGCGCCAATACCTGTCGATGATGCATCACAAGATAATTTTATTGGTAACTTTTGATTATAGTGTATTAACACTTGATCAGATGCTACTACTTTTTTTTCTAAAAGAAAAGCCTTTTCGCACTTTTCTGTCCATATAAAATCAGTATCCTTACTTAACAATTTATATAAAGGTTCCAAAATTTGCGCTACATTTGCAATAAATTTTCCGTAATAATTTATCATACCGCTAAATGCTTTAACTTCACTAACATTTGTTGGCCTCGGCACTTTCAACATTGCATTTATCCTTTCCGGATCTTTTTTAATGCCGTCTTTACTTATTATATGCCCTAAATATTTAATTTTTTTTGAAAAAAACTACACTTGCTCAAATTAAGCGTAAATCCTGCCTCTTGTAATTTTCGAAATACTTGTTCTAAATTTTCCAAATGTTCCCTTTTATCCTTACCCGTTACTACAATATCGTCTACAAAATTTATGACTCCTTTTAATCCTTGTAAACATTTTTCTACGATTTGCTGAAACTTTTGACAAGCTGGTTTTGTACCATAAGGCATTCTGTTTATCACATAAATACCTTTATGCGTACTCCAAGCTAATAATTTTTTAATTTCATCATCTAACAATAACTGATTATATGCATTTTTAAAATTTAATTTTGTAAAACATTCACCTTCTTGCATTGCCGTAAAAAGAGTTTCTGCAGTTGGTAATGGATAATTAAAATCTTCCAAATATTTATTTATTGTTAATTTATAATTAGCACATAAACGTAAACTACCATTGGATTTTAAGATGGGAACTAGCGGTGTTCCATATTCATTGTTTTCCACTTTACTAATTATACCAGATTTTTCCAACATTTCTAACTCCCTTTCTACTTTTTCCTTAAAAGCAAATGGAATAGGTTTTGGTTTTAAAAAAATCGGCCTTAATTCTGGTTTAGTTTCTAATTTAATTTTTTCATAATGATAACACCCTAATTCTTCCCTGAACAAGTTATTAAATTTATTTAATAAACATTTTAAATTTTCCGTTTCTAAAAATTTTATACTTTCTGTTTTAAAATTAGAACTTTTAATGTTTTTGAACTTGACATTAAATATTTCTAATAAATCTCTACCTAATGACCCTTGACCCTTCTTTTACTACTAAAAGATCACATACTTTTTCCCGATTATTTAAATTTATTTTTACTTTAATTTTGCCCTCAGGAATTATTATTTCATTACTGTATGTCTTTAAAGTTATTTTAGTTTTTTGTAACTTCAACCTTTGAAGCTTTTGCCTATAAAATTCAAAAGGAATTGCCGACACCCCTGCTCCTGTATCAATTTCCATTTATAATTATAATTTATAATTTCCAATTAATACCTTCTATATCGGCATTGATCATTAACGTTTCTACAAAATTTAACTCTGTTGTAACTCTGTTACAGTGCATAGAAATTTCATTTTCGCTGTCACTGCTATTATGCTCAATACTTGTATCACCTAAATAATGATTTTTATCACTTAACTTTTTTTTGCATACCCTAGCTAAATGACCTATTTTATGGCAAATTTTACATTTAAATGTCTTATATCTACATTTACTAAAATTGTGATTACCGTAACCACAAATATAACAATTTTCTCCTTTGCTGGACGTTGGCGATGACGAATTTTCTTACTTGACGAATTTTCTTTCTTGACTGATCTTGGAACTACCCCCGCTTCGTGGTTTTAATGCGTTCACTTCCAATTGTTTACCATGAGAAATGTTCGCTTCTTTTCTTGTAGCAATTTCAAATAAGTCTTTCAATGGTTTTTTATGATCTTCGTCACAAATTTTATTTAAAACTACTTCATTGGTTAATCCACTGACAAACTTATTTTTTAAAACTTCTTCTAATTGGTTTCCAAATTCACAGTTAATCGCGTCATTTTTAATTCGCACATACCATTGCGTAACATTTTCTGCAGCACCTTGCTTTAATTTAAAGAAGTCGATACGTCTTCTCCATACCGGAACTTTGGTTGAAAATTGCGTTTTTAAAATTTCGCACAGTTCTTCATAAGTTTTATCTTTTGGTAATACAGGATCGTATACACTTCTTAACACTTTATACGCAAATTGTCCTATGTATTTGTATAAAATGTATACAATTTACTATTGCTATTTAATACATTACTTTATGATTTAATGAAATTTTATGATTATAAAGTAGAGCTCGGATTATATGCACCAAAATACTTGAAAATATGCGCATATATATGCACAGAGTTTCTCTAAAATATGCACTAAAATCGATGAAAAAAGGTTAAATATTTAGCCTTTTTTTAAATTTCTATAGATTATTTTAGATTCATAAAAGGTTAGATTCTATAGATTATTTTAGATTCATAAAAGGTAATAATTAAATAATAAATTTTATTTACAAATTAATCCTTTAAAAAATTATACAAAGCTACGTACCTGTTCATTTTTAAATTTAATAATATGGTAAATATTTAAAACTAAATGTTTTTACAAATTGTCAATCAAAAATGATTGTTTTAATCTGTTCATAATACATTTTGTATATTGCGAAGCTGCGTTTGATGTCGTCTACTGAAGTTATTGGGGAATGTTTGAACTTGGATATAAATGGGTATAACAGTTTATCGTGGTTTAGATCCAGTTCTGGATAGCTTTTAATTCAAATGGTATTAAGTTTAATAGCAGCGGATTCAAATTAATAAAGAAGGTTTATTAAATAACTATACAGATTGAATACATAAAGTTGGTTAACATTAATTAAAGTACGTCATGCGCTTGGGTAATCTACTTTACGACTACTACTTATTATAAGTTGACATGCGCAACGATAATTTTACAAACTATTTCTTAATACTAAACTTGTCAATTCAAAATGTTCCTAATCATTTATGAATAATTCAATAAATGGACATCAAAATCTTTGTTGGTGACATAATTACTTCACTTAAAAACAAAACATAACAAAAATGTACCAAAGTTGTAATTAAAGCAAAGGCGAGCTAACTAGTGCCAATAAAGAGTAAAATGAAATTACAATAAAAAAAGAATTACAATAATGCACGGCTATGTTCCAAGAAATGTATAATAAAACTGCTTAAATTGACAAACTTAATATTAATTTTTTATTTTCTTTATTAAAATTTTTCAAAAAACACCAGAAGTGATCCAAATATGCACAAATATGCAATATTTGATTATTTGTTTGATTAAATATGCACCAAACTTTGAAACCATGCAAAATATGCATTTTGCAAACCGGATTTATTGGATTTCATTTCAAAACGAGTTTGTTGGCATATCAATATTAAACAAAATGCAAATGCATAAAATCCGAGCTCTAGTTATAATATTAGAAATTGTAAATCAAATAATACCCATTTTAAAATTTCCGCGTTTTCCCACCCTTTTACAAGTGGTGCCTTTGTTAAGGCCGTGTTCGAGTTGGACGCTTACACGCTTTTCGTACGAATTGGTACCAACGCTAATAGCGCGCAAATTTTGCCGTTCGATTTGGACAATGGGCGCTTATACGCGCTGACGCTATTTTCCAAGTCGAACGATGCGTTAGCACCTTGTGCATGCTAGTGCAGAGTAGGGGTAAATACAAAATACAAAATAAGGTCATTTTTTAAATTTATTTAGGTTAAATTATTATTTCGTAAGTTGCAGGTATAAAAACAATACTATCATGAATTTTGAAACTCAAATGGTTATGGTGACGGTAAAAAAAGACAATAAATCGATTAATTCTATCATCTAAAATATGGCCAAATTTTTCTTCCAACACCAACACATTAAAAAAAAATGTCGGCACTCTCTGCCGCAATACCTCCAATCACCAGCACACCAAATTTTGTCCGGAGATACGATGACATAATGTTCATTTTTGTTTTCTATTGTGGTAGCCTTAACAAAGATATTGGTAGCCCTGGCAAAGATATCTATATGTATCACCCCCTACCCTAAATCTACCTATA
Source organism: Cantharis rufa (assembly GCA_947369205.1). NCBI lineage: Eukaryota > Metazoa > Arthropoda > Insecta > Coleoptera > Cantharidae > Cantharis > Cantharis rufa. Next base: position 28,975,757 of record OX376305.1, on the reverse strand, counting down.
AAAGTTTATTTAACAAAATCCAAAATGAAAAAAAATTTTTATTTTTGTACGCCACTGAATTTTTTCCAAAATTTTTATATACGTCACATAATACCGTAAGAAGTCACAAATAAAATTTCTCCAAGATTGGTACAACAAATTTTTTCGGTCATCTAGCGGATTTTTCGAAAATAAATTTTTGTAAATTACTGACTGTCGATTTACTAATTCTGAAAACATTTGCGAAAAAATTTAACAAACAGCCTAAACTTGGTCGCTACCTAATGGCAGAACCTTTTACTTATAAAGTAACGTTCCGTCAGTCCGTACGACGATATTATAAAATATTTCCCACCGAACCACCTATTTTTGTATTCTAAAATAAATTGTTACAAGCCCTAAACTCAATTCTTATGTTGCACTCGGTATACAAATCAACATTAACCTAAATTTGACACAATAGCTGTATTCTTTTTACCTATTTTATTTCCATCTCAGTTACACAACTGAGACGAAGTGAGCTGAGCCGAGCAGGTATTAACTGAGTCAAAGTGAGAAAAACATAAGGTGAAAAGAACAACAAAAGTACACTACCAACCATGATACAAAAATTATTTACCAACCAAATCATATTTACCAATGTTTACTATCAACATAACCTCAACATAACATAAACGTGACAATGTTTACTATAACCATAACCTTCACAAAAACAAATGAGGCGTTAACTTTTTTAAACCGACCAATCCGGGCTATTTCCCAATTTAGCTCAGTTCGTACTCAGTTGTAACACTTCGAAAGAGCAAGATCAGTTAGGTTGGGGTGGGAGGTGATTTACTCAGTTAAAACTCATTTCGGCACGGCACAGCACATCTGTTGAAACGGTAAAAAGAACACCCATTTAACTGAGTACCTGAGTATCTCAGTACAATCTCACTTAAAATAGGTGAAAAGAATACAACTAATGTCACAAAATTATGACGTTTATTAAAATTTTGAATATATTGTTTTATTTTTGCCAGCCATCTGACAAATTCTCACAAAAAATATATAAATTAAGATTTCAGTTAATATTTTCTATAATTTTTCTGACCTGCCACGCCCTGTTACAATTGGCTCGGTTTGTTTTCTCACCAATACTTATACTTTCAAAGCTCCATCGACACACCAAATTTTAGCTGAATCGGTTAAACATTTCCGGAGATACGACGGCATTTTCATTTTTTTTATTTATTTTATTGGGGTGGCCCTGGTGATGATTTCTTTGGCAAAACCTTATTTTCACCATTCCAGCCCACGAGGCATACGTCCAATAAGTTTGATTGCAATCGACGCAGAAATGCCGGAGAAAATCGATCGACAAAAACTTTTTTCATGTTTTTGCCAAAAAAGTTAATTTTATTTTTTTCATGTTGCATTAGTGATTTCTATCGAAGGATTACATATGCTCTCATATCCATTAGGATCAATGTACCTACGTACCAAATTTGGGTAAGATCCCTTCAGCATTTCTTGAGTTATTCACTCTTAAAGTTTCAACTTTGACAACTTGTTATTTTTTACAGACGACAGATAGAAGATTAATTTTACCTATTCTGGATAAAGCCTTTTAAGGCCTTTAAAATAACATATCGCAAGACAAAATATTTTTTAAAAATCCCGTATTATTTTCTTGTGGTAGCACTCCTGATTGATAGATCGCGACGAAAACCTTATTTTCACCTTTCCACCGTGAACCCTACCACCATACCAAATTTGGTCGTAATTGGTTGGATGGTTCGGAAGCAAATCGATCGACAAAATTTGACGACCGACAGACCGACAGACAGACCGACACAGAAATTTTTATTTTACTTTTTGCAGATCTTTACGTTTCTGAACACGGTGATCTCGAAAATGCAAAAAAAAAAAGTTGAAATTTTTTTTCGATTACCATACCTCCAATTTTTTTTTTAAATTGATTGGAGGTAAAAACACATTAAAATAATCAAAATAATAATACACAACAGTAATTTAAATTTAAAAATGTAGGTTTGTTACTATTTATTTTTTTGAAAATATTTTTAAATTTGGCTAAAATGCCGAAAACACAAATGGGCCCGATTTGGCTGAAACTTACGTAAATGATAGTTTGAAGTGTCAGGAATCCGATGGTGTAAAAATTATTCCGCGGAAATGTATATTTCTTCTGAAATTAATTATTTTTCAGGAGCTAAATTTTGCATGTTTCACCGTTCGCGTCAAAGTCCCGACCACCCGCCCCAGGCACGTTTTCTTCTTATCCTTTGGCGAGTTTGAGCTATCTAGGGGGATATTTTTAGCGAGTCAGCGTTCGTCAAAACGGCGCGTAGCGCCCGGAGCGGAGGGGACCGGAGCGGAGGGTAGCGGAACGTCAGTTTTGACGAACGCAACCAAGGCAATCGAGAATCCACCCTTACAAATATTATACCCTGTCGAGGTGGAGCTATTTTAAGGACCCTTATAAATATTTCTGCAATTTTAAAAATTTTATGAAACTTGGTAGATCGGGCTACCCTCTCGCGGCGGAGCCTCCAACCTAACCAAACTTACACGTTTTACGCATTGCCACCGCCTACTTTCAAATGACAACTACTTTTAAGGTTACAATTTTATGTTACTTTAATATCGATTTTTCACTTTATTGTATGTTTCCGCACCAAAATTTTGTTATTTTCCTACTTGTTACACCTCCCCCCTTCGCCCTCTCCCCAAAAATTTGAAATCGGGGCCATTTGTGTTTTCGGCATTCTAACTGGACAGTGTTATGCACTAATGCATCAACCCACAAAAATATCATTTTTGAGTTATTAATGCAGTTTTATGCCAAATTAATTGTTTAACGTTATAGAAAATGGCCCACATCAATTAAAAAATTTTTAACACTGTAATTAATGAAAAACACTTATTACATAATTCTAAATAGGATTTCAAATATTTGCACTAACAGATCAAGTCCCTTGAATCATTACTCTTAAAATTAAATATACTTGAGTGTTTTGTACTAATGTCTCAAGTATATGAGGTTGAGCCATTAATGCAAATTGTAATCAATTATGATAAGGTAACTGATAATAGTATAGGCATGCGTATTGTTTTAATTTATCAGTAATGATGTAATAATATCTTTAATAATCAGTATCAGATGTAATTATTATTATTGCAAATCTGTACACCGGCTAAAGCAGTTTATTTGTAGAGTGAAAGTGTGAATATACAATAGTTTGATAATAATTTAAGTGATACATCTTTAACTTCATTAAATTGATTGAAATTAATTGATGAAATTATAAGGAGTAAACTAAAAGTAAGGTAAGGTAAATTATGCTTATTTCTTACAAACTAATCCCATTGTTTAGCCGTTTCGTTTGATACTAAATAATAATTTAAATTAAGCTTATCCCCATTATTTATTAAACCATATCATAATTATCTAAAAGCTTGACTACTACTTATAAACAGATTAAAAATAAAAAAAAAAAATAATTAATTAAATTAAATTAAAAAATACAAATGTGTATGCATTTGTGTGCGATAGTTTAGATGATTATTTAGTTCTAAATTCTACATTTCTTATTTTCACCTGCTTTACTTATTTTGATGGGGTTTATTACCAACTTATATTAATTTATGTCAAAAGTTTGGAATGCAGTAATTTATTTTACAGAGAATCAAGATGTCATCAAGAGGGCATATGTTGGTAGAACTTTGTAAAAAATCTAAAAAAGGTATTCCTTTGCTGAGCAATGCTATCAAATCTGCTCAATCTGTAAATAATGATAGTTTTATTATGGAGCCAGATCCTGAGCTATCAGCGGTCATTACATCAATGCTCTCTGAAAATCCAGAGAATGAAATGGAAAAAGAAAATATCAATCCTTTACCAAATATCTCAATTAATGAAACCGATTTACAGTATTCAGTTGAATTCGACAATTCAAGATGTACCAACCTTTTTTCAAATTTGTCTACAAGTTCTATTAACTCAAACTTAATAGAACACGAAGTCCCACCGATCTTTTCATCCACATTAATAGAAGAAGAGTTGAGCGATATTCAGAAACAAGATAAGATTCTGAATGAACAAAACTTTGATATGGCACAAAATACAATAGATCACATGCCAAATTTATCTCAAAATAATTCATTCTTAGACAACGATTATATACCGGTTTCATCATCAAGTGCCAGTACAAGCAAGGACCTAAGTAATAAACATGTTAATACTTCCCAACAGCAAAATTCTCTGAAAGGTAGACCAAAAAAAGGTAGGAAAAGAAAATGTCCTGATCAAAACAGAATGATAAAGAAGCAACGGTATAATACAAACCAAACATATACAAATAAGACCGGAAAGATTATAAAAGCTAAAACATTTTCAGGACAAAATTTTGATTGTAAATGCCCAAAAAAATGTGCAGAAAAAGTTTCTGTAGAACAAAGAGAGGCAGAATTTAATAAATTTTGGACTGCAGGATCGTATGAAGCTCGATGTGCATTGCTACAAAGCTGTGTTAGCGAAACGGGAAAAAAAAGAACATATTCTGAAAACTCCAAAAGAAAATTTTCAAGACAATACGTAATTTGTAATATATCCATTTGCAAAAAAATGTTTTTAAATACTTTTTCAATTAGTCAGGCTAGAATAAATGTAGCACTAACTAAATTTAGATCACAAGCTCCTCTTAATGATGGTAGGGGTCTAAACACAGGTGGTAAGAACAAAATACCGGAATTAAAATTAAATGAGATTAATGACTTTATAAAGCGATTTCCCAGATATAAATCTCACTATTGTCGTGATGTCACAACATCTAATTTCTTGTCTCCAAATTTAAACCTACAAAAAGTATATGATCTTTACAAGACAGATTATCCAAATGGAGTTAGTAAATCAGCTTTCAAAAGCATTTTTTACAAAAATTATAATCTTCGTTTTAAAAAGCCTCAAAAGGATACATGTTTACGGTGTGACGTCTTCAATGTGAAGAAAAAAGGAGCCGAGGGAGGTGATCTCTTAATCTTAGAACAAGAGCATAAGTTACATTTAGATCGCGCGTTTTCTTTACGTTCCCAAATGAAAGAAGATTTAGAAAAATCAAAAACTGATGATTCTGTAGAAACACTCACGTTTGATTTGCAAAAGACGCATAATTTACCATCCATGCCAACCAGCATAGTATATTATAAAAGGCAATTAAATCTATATAATTTCGGAATTCATTGTGGAAGTAATAACAAAGGCTACTTTAACATTTGGTTAGAAACTGAGGCAGGCAAGGGGACACAAGAAATTGGTTCGTGTTTGAGAAAGTACATAAACTCAAATAAAATGAAACCTTCAGCTAGTAAGTTAATTCTTTGGGCTGATGCATGTGGCGGTCAAAACCGCAGTATAAAATTGATTGCTATGTTGGTTCACATTCTCCAGAATCATGAACATTTGCAAAACATAATAATAAGATTTCTCCAACCAGGACATACTTTTCTACCAAATGATTCAGAATTTGGAGATGTAGAATGTGCTCTGAAAACTCATACCAGACTTTACACCGACTCTGATTTTATGAACGTAATGGAATCGTGTAGAAGAAAGAATAAGTTTACAGTAACTAAAATGAACACGGAAGATTTTGTGTCTGCAGAACCGATTCTAAAATCTACAACCAATAGAAAACAGGGCACTAACAAGGAAAAAATATCTTGGCTCAATACATGTGAGATAGAGCTACGCAAAGATATGCCTTTGACACTTTTCATGAAAAATAATTTGAACGATCACCCAATAAGCTTAGACATTTCAAAAAAATGTAAAGGTCGTAAGCAGGAATACGAGAAATCATTAGAACTTCCATTACTCTGGCCAAATGGTAAACCACTATCAGCAGCTAAAATAAAAGACTTAAAAGAAATGCTAAAATTAGTTCCTAGTGACGCAAAATTTTTTTACAAATTTTTAAAAAATGTCGAAGCTTGTGAATTTGACGATGACGTTGATGGGTTCGGTCCTGATATAGATTTTGATATTGAAGAAGACGTGTAATAATTTTTATAAAAACAATAATGCTGGTCTACATACCAAATTTTAGTGTTTAAAATATTATAAGTTTTTGTTGTTGTTATTATCAAGCAATATTAAAAGAAAACTTGTTATTTAGAATATTATTAGAATTTTAGTCTAAAAATATTTTTTCGTTTACTATGTTACTATTAAATTATTATAATAATAAAAAAAGCGTATTTACTTAGTTTGTTCTGTAAATGTAATTCTACTGTGTATAATTATTTTAATTTTTGTTATTAATAAACAATTAAGTAAAAAATTTAAAAAATGTTTAAACCGTAATAAACTGTAAAAAGATTAGTTTTAGCTTGCATTTCTAATAATACATAATAATTAACAATTTAAATGTCGAATTGCATTTTTTTTATAAAAAACACCTTACCAGATTTCAATAAACCCGTTGAACAAATCAAAATGACTATTGCTTACGACATATTCTAAAATTTGCACTAATGATTCAAGTGCCTTGGAACACTGTTATAACCCACAAGTATCTTAGATATATTTTGCACTAATAGTTTGCAATGTTTTACCTTATTTTCTCTGAAATTAATTTATAAAATCACATATTTACATAAAAGAACTCATCAATAATTATCGATAAACGGCATATTCCATAAAAAAACATGATATTAGTTATAACATGCGATTTGTTATTGTTTTTCATTCCGTGCATCTGAAACGTCAATATCTCGAAATGAGCTTTGTGTGGGTTGAGACAGTAGTGCATAACACTGTCCAACTAATTCTAACTAACTCATACAGGCGAAAAACCGTTTGAGTGTAATATTTGCGTTTACAGATGTTCACAAAAAGGAAACTTGAAAACACATTTATTAACTCATACAGGCGAGAAATCGTTTGAGTGTGAATTTTGCCTTTATAAATGTGCACGAAGCGGAGACTTGAAAAGCCATTTATTAGCTCATACAGGCGAGAAATCGTTTGAGTGTGATATTTGCGATTACAGATGTTCACATAAAAGAAGCTTGAAAACACATTTACTAACTCATACAGGCGAAAAACCGTTTGAGTGTAATATTTGCGTTTACAGATGTTCACAAAAAGGAAACTTATATATATATATAACATTTATTCAATTTTATGTAGTTACATTACTATGTTAACAAAATTTTTTACATTATCTATTCTTAGGTAAGGCCCTTTGTTAGATATGTGATACATATGTACAGTAATTATAATTTTTGTATAATAAATAAATATAATTTAGTTACAGGAAAAAAAAAATTTCAAAAAACCTGTTAATTACTTTTTTTTAAATTGATAAAATGGGGTATAGGAATTTGGTTTTAGGATTGGATGGGTTGACATTTAAATGAGGTTGGAGTTGGATTTGTATTATAATACAAAAGAAAATGTAACAAAAGAAAATGTAACAGATGCGCACTAATTTTCACAACACAACACAGTACACAGTTAACAATATATAACGCGCACTGGTTGCTTGTCCTAAACACACAGTTACGCGCACTCACTTTCTTCCAACTTGAACTTTAATTATAAAAGTTGTAGTCTCGGAGTAGGATCGACCTAATCAGTTTATTTTTGTTTTTTGGAGCCACGTTGTTGAGATCGTAGTCCCCAATTTTTTGGATCAGCTCATTGTCGTGGAACGAACACCTTTTTAAAAATTTCTCCGTGGATTGCTTGATGTAGTCACCGACGTATTCAAAGTTATTATCTTCGTGCATATATTTTATGGTTGTATAGCGGGGGTAGTTGTTGACGACTTTTAGGAATTTGTTGAGACAGCGTTGTATCGATATCAAATTGCTCTTAGCGGCACTTCCCCAAATGTTGCAGCCGTATGTCAATACTGATCTAGCACAAGTACGTATCAGCAGGAGTTTTAAGTCTCTCGGTAGTTGCACACTATGACTTATGAGAGGGTAAAGCAGATGTAGGACGTAGTTCGTTTTTTTCACTCTGTCGGCTATAGTTTTTTTTCCAGGTGAGACGTTGGTCTAGATGTAGGCCCAGATATTTTACATCTTTTTGTAATTCGATGACAGCGTTGTCAATTTTTAAGTCAACTGTAGGGCGAATCCTGCTGCCAGAAAACATGATGGCCTCTGTTTTGTTAATATTTAATTTTAATTTCCAATCGCCAAAAAACTTGCATATTAATTGTAGATGTTCATTGATGTTTTCGATGATGATATCTTTGATTAAGCTAGACGAGTAAACCGCTGTATCGTCAGCATAAAGAGCAATTTCCGTGTCTTCGTGTAGCGGAATGTCATTAATATAAATATTAAATAGTATAGGCCCTAGAATTGAACCTTGCGGTACACCAGCCGGTATGCTTTTTAGCGGAGAGCTCGAATCGGCAACTACAACTTTAAAGCTGCGACCACTCAAGTAGCTTCTGACGATTTTTATCAGTGATGAGGGAACATTCAGATTTATCATCTTATAAATTAAGCCCTCGTGCCATACCGTGTCAAACGCTTTTTCCAGGTCGAGTAAAACCATTCCGGTGTGATTATTGCTGCTGGACTCTCTTACTACATCTTCAACTACTCGGGCTACTTGTTGGATGGTGCCATGTCCCTTCTGAAAGCCAAATTGTTGCTTGATGATTAAATTGTTGTTAGTCAGATGGTTGACAATTTCTTCTTGAATTATTTTTTCCAAAATCTTGCTTAAACAAGAGAGCAAACTGATAGGACGGTAGTTTTTAGCCTCATTCTTGTCTTTATTTGGTTTGGGGACTGCCAGTATTTTTGCCGTCTTCCAGGCGGTTGGAAAGTAGCACAGCTTCAGACAAGCCTTAAAGATGTAATATAGTTGCACTATTCCTTTTTTGGGAAGGTACTTAAGGTGTTTGTTGTAAATACCATCTGCTCCGGGAGCCTTCTTGGTTTTACGACTCTTGATAATGCGTTGAATTCTTTTAGGAGTGATATTAATATCTGGGGAGTCTTCCATATCGTCAAGCAATTCAACTTTTTCTTTAACCTGTTCTTCAAATGGTGAACTGAGATTGGTAGTCACTCGATGAACTCCTTCAAAAATATTGGCAAACACCTCAGCCTTATTTTGGTTGGAGTAATAATTTGTATTGTTATACTTCAATGATGTGGGCATTGTTCCTTTATTTTTTCTCCTCAGCGCACTATATATCTTCCACAGAGAGTTATCTTTAGTGGTGAGATCTTTGGTCTTCTTTAACCACTCTTGGCGCCGGATGGTATTGATTCTTAATTTTATTTGTTCTGTAAGCTGGTTTTTTTCGAAACGGTAGGTCACATTGCCAGTTTCCAGCCACTTACGTCGTGATTTATTGCGTCGTCGTTTTAAATCATCGGTAACCTGATCTGCGACAAATTTGTTACGTATTTGTTTTGTTTTGGTAGTAACTAGGTGGGCTTCGGTAATTGCCATCGTGAATTTAGCAATCTCAAGGTCCACTTCTTCTATCGATTTAATGATGGGAGTAATGCGAATTCTATTGTTGTATTCTTTTTTGAATTCGCTCCAATTTGTATTAGTAACAACAAAATTTGGCGGAATGCGAGATGTTCTTAGAGTCATCAGTACGGGCCAATGATTCGAGCTTAAGTCGTTGATTGTTTCAGGATTTGAATAATTTGTTATTCCTTGCAATAGAAAGAAATCTATGGTAGATTGCGATAGTCCCGGAGGGCTAAAAGTTGGCGTGGGCGGGTACAACAGTAAATAGTTGTTGATATCGTTGTGCGCTTTTAAAATAGTACCATTACAATTAGCATATCGACAGTTCCATTGGGGGTGTTTAGAGTTGAAATCCCCTCCGATTACAATCTTATTATATTTGTTCATAATATTATCGAGTTCAATAGATGTTAACTTTGTGGATGGTGGAACGTACATAGCGCCTACAAAGAAAGGACTTGGCAATTTTATTTTAATCACCAATATTTCGACTGATACATCGGGTTGTTCAGTTGCTTCATACGGCAAACCTTTCTTAATAACAATAGCAACACCACCTGCCCGGTCGGTTAGTCGATCTTTCCTAAAAACAGAATAATTCTTAAACTTCAAACTGTCGTTTGCGTTTAGCCACGTTTCAGTTATCATCGCAATGTGGATGTTATTTTCGTCTAAAAACAATTCAAGATCTTCGGTCTTGTTTACGACGCTGGTAGCGTTCCACGTAATTATATTTAAATCTTCGAGGTCGTGACTACCCATCAAATTCTTTGGCACATCTGATGAAAGCCGCCATGCGAGCACCACCATCAATTGTACTAGCCATTACGCGATTTAATTCCCGCACAGCTCTTAACATTTTATCAATGTTGCATAATGATTCAAGTTTTTTAATTTCACCGAAAAGCGAATTTAAATTATCCATACTATCATCACCTGCGCTCGGTGGGATGACTCGATTGACCGGACGTTGTGTAAGCGGTTGACGTTGTTGTTGCAACACTTCGCTTTGATTAGTAATACGCCTTTGTTTCAATACTTGACTCATCATTGGCGTGAAATTTGGTATCGATTGTGTAGGCCGAAGAGAAGGAAAATCTTCTTCTCGTACTGTATAACTCAAAGGTTTATTAACTAGTACTCTTCTCGTTTGTTGAGATCTTTTGCAAGCCTTAAGGTATGCTGAACACTCCCTAAAATCTGCAGGATGAGCGTCACCACAATTTCCACATTTAGGGTTAACCTCATCCGGACTTAAACATTCCGTAGATAAATGATCACCTGCGCATCTTCTACAGGTAATTTTTAGATTGCAGTTTCCAGCTGCGTGGCCAAATTTTTGGCACCGGTAGCATTGGGTGATACCCCTCTTTCCCTTGTATTTTTCCCAATACACTCTGGTGCCACTGACTCCCCTTATGGATTGGATTTTCGTAAACGTAACATCTCCTTCAAATGCAACTTTAAATTTAGGATAATACAAGTTTTCCTTATTCAGTAATTTGACACTAACTACCTTGGGGTGTACAATTTTAAGGGCGTCGAAGACCTCTTCTTCATTCATACGTTGAATTCCTTTTAATACGGCAATCATTTTCTTTTCAATACTTAAACTGTAAGTATGAAATGGGGTGCCTTTCTTCACCAGGCTTGCTTTTAGACTGTTAAAGTCTTCAAGATCTTCGGTAACGATTTTCACCTTATCACCTAAGTATTTAAGATGAAATTTATTTTTTACGCAAGTTTTCACTCCTTCTATAAATTGTACGTGACTTTTTGGTAATCCATATACCACAATTGGTTTAGGTTTGATTACTTTCTTGGTACTAGGTATTTCATTGGAAGCTGCATTTGTACTTGCAATTGTTCCTTGATTGGATTCTAATAATTCAAATTGGTTATTTACCTCTACGTTGTAAATAATTTCCGTTTGATTTGGTGATTTGGTTTTCTTCGCCAAACTTGTACTTTCATTTAAGTTAGAATTAGAAGTACCAAGTAAACTACTTGTCCTTTTAAGTTTTTGTTTTTCTTTGCTGTTCATATTGATGAGAGTATTATTTAATTTAGGTTTACCCTTGGCAAGAAAATTTTGTATTAAATGCGCCGACTGGGCGCATTTTTCACTAGTAATACTATCGTTCACTTCAATGTTTAACACTTTATAAGTTTCACACAGTTAATTTTAAATAACAGCACTTAATGTTGCACAATAATATTAAATTATTACGCGTCACACACTGTAATAAGCACCGAACTGCTAAACACAACCGATCGCTACGAGCTCTCGGCGTCGAATGTAAAAAGGAAACTTGAAAACACATTTACTAACTCATACAGGCGAAAAACCGTTTGAATGTAATATTTGCGTTTACAGATGTTCACAAAAAGGAAACTTGAAAACACATTTATTAACTCATACAGGCGAGAAATCGTTTGAGTGTGATATTTGCGATTACAGATGTTCACATAAAAGAAGCTTGAAAAGGCATTTATTAATCCATACAGGCGAAAAACAGTTTGAGTGTGACATTTGCGGTTATAAATGTTCACGAAAAGGAAGTTTGAAAAGACATTTACTAACTCATATCGATAAAAAACCGTTTATGTGTAATATTTGACAATACGAAAGTTCTTACAAGCGAAGCTTGGCTAAAAATGTAAATAAAGAAGTTTTAATGGATTGTCGTGTTTCACAATCATATTTTTTGAACTTTGAAATTTTAATGATTGTCTAATTTGGAATTATTTTAATTTTGTAAATAAGTTGTTATGATTATAACTATTTTGAAAACTTGATTGTTCGCGCCCACAAATTTTAAGTTTTGATGGATGCTTTTTGCCAGGTCCAGCAAGGTGAGCGAACGCGTTTTGCGGTAGTCTCCGCTAATTTTGTTATATTTTGTGTCTCTGATTGGAGATAATTTAAGTTGATGTGAATAAATGGTTTTGATTTGCGTGAGTAATTATTTTTTGATATTTTGGATATATTTCTTCCGATTTAGACGAGTTTTGGTGAATTTTTGGTGGTAAATTTGTAAATGAGGCGATTTTTGGAGACATTTTAATTGGATTAATGCGATAACTCGGAAAACGTATAATTTCATTAAAATTAATATTTAAAATTGCATATTAAAATCTAATATGGTGCAAAATGTGGTGTTATCTCGCATTATTTTATCAGCATTTTTAATTTTGTACGGTGATGTACAAATTTATTTTGAATATATAAAAATTAAGATTTGTTAAAGAAATTCATCGCAGTATAGTATTGGACATCAACAATGATCGCTCTGCGTTTAGTACATTCGAGGGCTTATTCTGTATCTTTTGCGATATCGCTTTACAGTCTCGCTTTCTCTTTTGCTACATTTTTCAATGTCTACGAGACCACAAGCGATACAGTGCGAGCTCGGTAATCCGGACTAATTAAAACCGCGTTCATCCGGATTAATAAATAATTCGGATTACTGAAGCGACAGTTTTTTATTGAAAAAAGAAACATTTAATACAAAGCAACTAGAAAATAGTACATAAACAAAAATTATTTAAAACAGAAGCATACTTATTAAATTTTATATCATTTACGCAAATTAATTTGTAATTTTTGTTTGCTTGATCTTTTTCTGGTTCATTATAAAAGCCGTTTCTTTTAATCTTTGAAGTACAAAAAAATCATGTTGTGGGATATTTATTTCTTCTGTCCACTGTATGCACACATTGAAACTTTTAACTGCCTCGTCATTCTTAACAATGTCGTTGGTGAAACGTTAAAGTTGAAACCAGAAGCAAAACAAACTGCAAAAGTAATCGACAAATTGTTTGACAGCGTTAATGGTCATGTCGAAGTTGAAGTTCCAGGCAAAAAGTTGCGAACCTGCGTCATCGACAAATCTGATCATGTTAAATTTTGGAAGAGAGCTATTAAAATTTTTGAGAAGATTATATATTGTCGTGTTACCGAATAAAATTTTGATAATTTTGAATTTTAATGTGGTTTAAGTTTTTATATTTTTTTAAATTTTTGTTAATTTTTCAAATTTTGAATAATTGTTCGCGCCAACAAATTATAAGTTGGCACGAAAAATTTGATAAGGTTTGCTTTTTGCCGATGATGGCCGCCTTACGCGGTTGAGGAGCAAATAGTCTCCTTTATGTTTTGCTAATTTTTATATTAAAGATGAGTTGATAATTTTGTGAATAAAATTAATTTATACTTCTGTAAGTGATATTTGATTATTTTTTGAGATTTGGTTTGGACGTTGTTTGAAGATATTTTTTTGATGGTATTTTGAGAGGAATTGGAGATTTGGATTTTATGGGAATTAATTGACTTTGATTAATAAGATTCAAAATAAAAATTTATTAATTGAGTATTTTAAGAATTATAGTTTTGAAGTTAAATTTCAAGGTGCCGAGAAATTATATTCGATAGTGCGACTTGGGGCCTGGTTATCGTATTGGTCGTTATCGTTCCATTTTATATTGGAAAATTTTAATTTTAAATTTTAAATAGAGCCGGGCAGGATTTTAAGAAGTGTATTTTTTTGGAAGAACTAAATTGGAAAATTTGGATCTAGAAAATATCACTTCAATATATTGAAAAAGATGACAATGACGATACAGATGATACAAACAGGAATGAGAGGCCCAAAAGTAACACCGGGCCCAATAATTGTAAAACCCTGCGTCGTTGGTTAACGGTAGCGACCACCGATTGTGGTGTAAAAACGTCCTTGTGAGTTCCTCTCGGTAAGCTGCCACCAGTCAATTTTTTATTGACAAGAAATTAACAAAACTTGTACTACATGTAACGTGAAAAGCTCAGAAGACGTAGGATCAAACCAAAAGAGAATCTCTATCTTTGCACACAAAAAAACAACAACGCTTGGATTTCAAATTAGTTATTTATTTAATAAAAAAAATTAAGATTTATAATTTACAATTAAACATGAATCAATTGCAAAAAAAAAGAGAACTTTATGTTGATAAAAAAAAAGAATAAGTAAAATTATAAGCTCGACTCGTTAATACCTATTTATAAAAGAAAAACATTTGTAAAATCAATTTGTACTTACCTTACGATTGAAGAAAATCAAAACACAATATTTTATTCGCGACGCGGCGTTAATGATAGTTAATATTAATTGATTTGAATGAATCTAGCACAATAAAAAAAATACGAATTTGAACTTGACGAGTTCAGATAGCAAAAAGAAAAAGGGGGGACCACGACGTCTCTTTTGTTCTAAAACAAAAGAGGCTCGAACAACTTGGCAAAAAGACTGCTCGAAAACGACTCAGCAAACGACTGATTAATAATTCTTTGTGTTGGCCTTATATGTCTTTTTCATTTCTGAACTTTGGTTCCATTGTGACTTGAATGTTGAAAGTATCGTTTTAGGATTGTCTTATCTATGGCGATGAAATATAAATTGGTTTAAGGTAATTCTTCTATTTATTTAGTGGTGAATTACCACATAAGTAAGTTACAATTATATGGCCAATCTGATTGTTTTGAATTCTAATTTTTATAAAACGAGTTTTAATTATTAAATTATAATTTGTGTTTTGATTTTTGTCAATGTAATAATTTGCAATCTAGCATTAATTGTTCATATGGTTAACCAGGTAGATCTTTGAATAAATTTCAATATTACACTCAAAGAAATTTGCTTGAGAAATAAATTAAGAATCCGCTCATTAAATTAAGAAACTGATAAAATTCTTGAATTAATAAGCAAATTTATAAGTTTTAGCATGGATAGGTATTAAATGGAGACAGTCATTCTTAATATAAACATAACATGATTAATTTAAGAATTTTTCTGAAATAAATATGTCCTATAATGGCATATTATTAAATTGAACATTATACATACTTAACCGTTTGGTAATTTAAGATCTGTTAGTTTACATGATTCCATAATGTAGACTTTTAAGCGACAATATTGACTGAGATACTCAGCAATTCTTTATTTAATACACATCCATTCTTGTTTTTATGAACTACGTGCTTATTTACAATCTGATTAGGGATTAAATTATGAATGAAAAAACGTAGAAGCTTACATTAGAAAAATTTAGTTCAACTTATAGGTTCATTACGAACAGCAGTGCTTTATTTTGTACAAATTATTATATACCGAACTAAATTAATAATTGTCAGTTTTTTGTAAGTTGAATTGAATTATAAAAATGACCGATTGGGAAAATTCACTGTTGGATGTGCTTCTTTTAGACAATATTACACAAATTAATAGTCAACCTAATGTAGGTTATAATTCTGAAGAAATTGAATGCTGCTGAAGAATGCTGTTGAGTTCATAGGGTTTTCTCAAGAAGTCATTCAAAAAGTAAGAAGTAAGAAATATCAGATTATAAAAAATATTGTATCAAGTTTTGATGTAATAAAAATCTAGTGGGTACTAAATTTACAATTTCAGACTTAAAATTCAGTGTTTGGCATCTACAAACAATTGAAGACTTCGATATTGATACTTTATTCCCTCCAACTGAATTTGGAGATCGAATTATGTTTGAATTTTATGTAAAACGGTGGCGATCCAGTAATAATCAGAACAGGGTATTATGACAATTTAATGTGATAAATATTTTTGTTTTAAATCATAATTATTTTCAGTCTGCGACATCATGATCAGATAATTCTTCTCTAGCACCTTCAGAAACATCAGATGAAGACTTTTTGGTATATACTACAACATATTATGTTCAGTTTTCATTCACCAACATCGGTATACCACAAACAACTAAAATTTTTAAATTTGATTTTTTACCTTTTGATATTAAAAATTGTTATTTAGAATTAGGCAGACATTTTGCAAAACGATATAAAAGGAAAAAAAATATTGAAGAATACGGTAAGAAAAAGCATCTAACCGAAGATTATAGAAACATTTTAGTGGATCTTCTTGCTGAATTTTTAATATCGCAAAACAAAACTGACTTCGAAAATCATTGAAAAGCTTTCGGTCGAGATTACAAAGTTGTTTCCTTCAGAAAGTCATGTGAAAAATGTAAGCTCCTTTAATATAATTATATTCAAGATTCTAATTAATTGTTTTTTATAGGGAACCTATTACATTGCTAGAAAAATAGGTGGAAACCCGAAAGGAAAATTGTATGATCGACTTAAAAACTTAAAATATACTTTGACAAGAAAAGGTTTATTCTATACAAGGAAAGCACCATTTGCAACTACACTATGTAATAATCTCATTGCAATTAATTTATTTAAAAAATTATTTAATGTATATTTTAATTATTTTAGCTAACGATTTAAGTTTCCCATCCACATTGTCAGAAAGTGATTTGCCCACGACTTTCAATGATGAAAATTTCATTCGCGACCGAGTGTTTGCATTGTGTAGACGTGCGGACTTGAACTCTGTTATCGACAAACCACAAACGCATCGAATTTATTAATAGTTTTGCTATTTATTAAATTATCGCATTTAAAAACGTTATAATCACTTATCCGGGGTGTTTTTTTTTCCCCCAAAATTTAGCTTATGGCGCACTTTATAGTGTTGCCTTTTAAGCATGGAAAAAGGAAAAACATCAAGCATGGATCTCACTATTGAACATAACATTGAAGACACCGATAGTTCAAACAAACGAAAAAATGAAGATAGATCACCTCAAGCAGATGCTCCACAAAAACGTTATCACTGGACCTCCCAGAAACACCTACTACAACAAAACAAGTACTACCCTTTATCAAACTTAAACGACGAGGTAAGTGACGTCAATTCTTCAACTTCCCAAAACACCACAATTCAACCAACTAAACCCGCAATTAAAATTCCACCAATTTTCCTATCCTCACAAAATAATTACAACGAAATTGTATCCGATATCAAAAAGATAAGTAAAGGAAGTTTTACAACTACAGCTAGTCAAAATCGAATTCGAGTTAATCTCACTCAAATTGAAGATTACAGAGAACTAACCAAATATTACAAAGAAAACGGAATCCACAATTACACTTATCAGGATCCAACTAACAAGTCTTTATCTGTCGTAATAAAACACATACCTTTATCGCTAACCAACGACGAAATTCACGACTATCTGGAACAACTTCAATACCCCGTCACTAAAACCACCAGACTACTCAATAAATACCGCGAGCCTACACAAACAGTAGCTATCGAATTGATAGATAACGATAAATCAAGAGAAATCTTTAAATTAGAAAAACTAGATTATTCTATTGTAACAGTGGAACCAAGACGAGGTAACCACAACATTCCACAATGCCATCGGTGCCAGAGATACGGCTACACTCACAACTACTGCCAAATGGAGTACAGATGCGTGAAATGTACTGGTAATCATTCTTATAGAGATTGTAAAAAAACAACAGACACTCCACCAACCTGCGTAAACTGCGGTGAACACCATCCAGCAAACTATAGAGGGTGCAAACACCACATTGAAATTCAAAACCAACAACACCGTTCTAAACCCAATAGTGCACCTCCAACAAGAAGTAATAATAGACAATATTCGCAAATACCACCACCAGCTCATCAAAATCTACCGCATACTTATGCCAAAGCAGCAACAGATAACATCCGTCCCAACTCCTCGACATCTCAATCAGCATCATCATCAATAGTCGATTCTATTTTAAGTTTCCTAGCTAATTTAATAACTCCTTTCATAGACCAAATTAAAACGTTCTTCCTTAATCAAATTATTCCTCAACTGTTCCAAGGACAGGACCAAAAATAATCATATTTTTCTCCAAAAATTAACAATACTAAATTGGAACGCAAACGGTATTAAAATCCAGCGATCACAATTAATTGATTTCTTACAGAGGCATAATGTATCAATAGCATGCATCTCGGAGACACACTTAATCGAAAATTTACCATTCAAAATTCCTGGTTACTACATATACAGATCAGATCGTATCACAAATCATGCCTCTGGTGGAGTTGCTATTCTTATAAAATACAACGTCAGTCACTGTGGGCTAATGAAATTTAAATGCACAAATTTGGAAGTAACTGGTGTCCAACTAAAGCTTTCAGATAATAGCTTGCTGAACATAATAAGCGCATATAAACAACCCAACAAAGCTCTTCTTAATCAAGACTTGAGAGAAATTTTTCTTAATAATACCCCAACACTCTTATGCCCGTACCTATAGTCGATACTTCGCTCGATCTCGGACTTGAGTCCGACTCAAGCTCGGAATTGCATACTATAGTCGCAACTTGACAACCAAGCAATACTTCGCATGTGCTTGACAGCTGTCTTGCCCAAGTCAGCTAAACACCTGTCTTGAGTCGTACTTGGCTCATAAATTATATGTAAGTTTTAAAATTAGTGTCAAATAAAGATATAATCTTTGGTGGTAGTAATGTATTGTATTTATAAAAATAGTGTAATATTCAATTATGGATCAAGACGAAGAAGAATTTTTAGAATTTGTGGATGTTGTAGATGTAGAAGACGTAATTACTGGAAGAATATCGAAAAGATATGTACATCACATGGAAAATCCGTTAAAAAAATATCAAGAGGATGAATTTCGAAGCAGATACAGATTTTGAAGAAACACCATCATATTTACGATTTTGCCATCAATAATAAACGACCTAAGCAAAATTAATAACCGCGGACTTCCTTTTCCATCTACAATTCAACTAATGGTGTGTCTTGGATTTTATGCTACTAGAAATTTTCAGGCGTTTGAATAAATATGAGATACAGAAAAGTATACAATAAATTATTGTTTTCAATCTTTTAGACTGTATCTGGTGATTTGGGAGGGATTAGCCAGCAAACAGTATAAAATTATAAAATAAAGTATTTATACTGCTAGCCCAATTCTTAAATCAATATGTATATTTTCCAAATACTGAAATTTACCAAAGAAAGTATATTTCAAAATTTGCAGAAATATCTGCATGTGTAGATTGTACCCACATTGCAATTGCAAATACTGGAGGCGATGCCCAAATGACCGAAGTGGTTTACGACTTGGTTTGAAAATGGTCAAGTATTGGGGATAATTTGGGGAGATAACGGGTATCCCTGCAGACAGATTAACACCTGTCATACAACCGGATAGGTTAAATATTCTTGAATTTGTTAAAAGTAATAAAAAATTTGATGTATAGCTAACCCGCAGGAACTGAGGTACAATACTGCGCATATTCAAACGCAAAACATTGTTGAATGAGTTTTTGAATTATTGAATTAGTGGAGAATTTTCCACTAAGTTGTGTGCGTCCCCCAATGATGCTAACAATATTTTTTCTTTGTTAGTATAAGGCATAATATAAGCAACAAATTTATTCATTTTAATTTTTCTTACGACTTCAAAATATTATTATTTTAATATAATGTTACTCTATTACTATGACAATTAAACAATTATTTCTAGTTAATATTGATATTTGCCTGCTTCGCCGAAAATTCACGAAGCTTTGACTATAGTACAGCTAGTGAGCGGAGCACGAGCTCAGGCTCAAGCACTGCTCCACCAAGCACATCTCAAGCACGAGATTGAGATTCGACTATAAGTACGGGCATTAATCGGAGACTTAAATAGTAAAAACCAAATATGGGGATGCAGAACAAGTAATCCATCAGGAGTTAAATTATACCAAATAACGACAGAAGAAGGAATAGAAGTCTTAGCTCCCGAAGAATACACATACTATCCTTACCGAAACGATCATTTACCCGACACTCTTGATATTGTAATAGCCAAAAACTTCAAGAAAACATTAACACAAACGGTTGTTGCTGAGCTCGATTCCGATCACTTGCCAATCCTACTACATTTTAATAGCACTCCATATTATATACCAAATGCTGAACGTCTAATCAATGGTAAAGTAGACTGGAAAGAATTTCAAAATATTCTTGATAAAGAAATTAAATGCATCAAAATAAACAGCAAAGAAGACATCGACCTTCAAATTAAAAATTACACCGCCAATCTTATTGACTCCGTTAAGAAATCAACAAAACCAAACCCACAGAACAAACGTAATTTAAACGTTATTAAAACACCTAATGACATACTTGACTTAATTAAACAAAAAAGTCGTGCAAGAAGAGAATATATGCGAACCCGTGATGCACAAACTAAAAACGTTCTTAATAGATTAACACATCAAATCAAAAACAAACTGGACAAACTACGACTACAAGTGTTCAACCAGCATATTGAAGAACTTAAGCCCAATGACCCAGGAATGTGGAAAACGACCAAAAGAATTTTAAGGAAAAAAGAAACGATATCCCCAATAACTACAAACAAGCATGTGTATTATACAGACTCAGATAAAAGCGAAATATTCTCAAACCATCTTATGAATGTGTTCACACCACATTTAATACAAAATAATAATACTACTAGTGAAATAACCAATTTAGCAAAAATTCCTCTTTTTCCTGATAAAATTAAACCCACATCTCCTACCGAAATCAAACAAATTATAAAGTCCCTTCCTATAAAGAAATCGCCTGGTCCTGATCAAATACCCAACATTGTTCTCAAACACATAACCAAAAAATTCCTCGCATTCTTGACGTCACTTTTTAATGCATGTCTTCAGAAAGGTTACTTTCCCACGAACTGGAAACACGCTGAAATACTCCTATTTCATAAACCAGGAAAAAACAAGACAAATCCTGAAAGTTATCGCCCGATCAGCTTGCTATGTACATTATCCAAGATACTTGAAAAAATAATTCTGTCTCGACTTAATGACGCCTTAAGTGAAACAAATATCATCCCACACTATCAGTTTGGATTTCGAAAAGGCCACAGTGCAAACCAACAACTTGCCAGAATAATAGAATTAATTGAAAGAGGTTATGAATCCAAGCAATATAGCACAGTAGCATTTTTAGATATCGCTCAAGCATTTGACCGTGTATGGCACGACGGATTAAAATACAAGCTTCTCCAACTGGACATTCCTACATACATCAAGACGATATTGTTCTCATTTTTGGAAAATAGAAGTTTCCATGTTAACATAAATAACACCAGATCTTCTCACAAACCTATTGCAGCAGGCGTTCCACAAGGTAGCATCTTGGGTCCAATATTGTTCAACATCTTTATGAGTAACTTACCCGAAATTAATGCTGATCTCGCAATGTTCGCAGATGATACAGCAGTAATAACCCAAGATTGGTCTCTTCTCGAAGCAATCACAAGACTACAATCCGCAATAAACATCTTATACGAGTGGTTCACGCAATGGAACATTAAATTAAACGAAACTAAATGCGAAGTAAAAATATTCACACTAAAACGATTTGACGAATCATCACCCAAAATCAGTATTAACAACAAAACAATCGACTGGAACCTTAAGGATAGAGCAGTGAAATACTTAGGAATTCATCTGGACTATCGATTGACTTGGAAACATCATATTAACACAAAACTACAGCAGACCAATGCAAGACTAGTTCAACTTTATCCAATCCTAAACCGTAGATCACCCTTGCGAATTAAGTGCGCTTTAGTACTTTACAAATCATTATTACGTCCACTTTTGATGTATGGATGTGAAGTATGGGGAAATGCATCCTCAACCAAATTAAAAAAGCTTCAGGTCTTTCAAAATAAAGTTCTTCGAATATCGGTGGGCGCTCCATGGTTTATTCGTAACGATCAATTACACGAAGAGCTACAGATGCAGACCATCCATGAGTATATCAGGAAATCAACCACACAATTTTACAACAGGATGAATACGAGCGAAGGAGCCACATACTACAAAATAGGTGACAAAAACATACACATGCGTTTAAAGAGAAAAATGCCAATAGACATTTATTAACAACTAAATTGGTGCTCATGGATGTTAATCTTTTTTCCAATAATATAATGTAAGTTATTAAAATAATACTAACGCTACTGTGAAAAAAAACAAATTGTATTGTTGAACCAGTAATAAAATATTATAAAAAAAAAAAAAAATGATGAAAATTTAATTAATATTTAGGTCTGGGCTCAAATAAAAGGCTCAAAATGAAAAACTGGATTGAGATATTAGAAAAGTGGAAGTCAACATACAGTGCATTGCGAAATCGTCAATAGTTTGTTACTTACCAAAAACTCTTGCGGCCGGCAAGCTCATAGCCGGGAACTTTTAAAATTTTAATGAGACTAGGGCGTGGGCAGCAGTACTTAACGAATCCAATAGATTCGTAATAAAATTCATTAGAACAATTAACAATATAATTAAATTTAATAAAGTGGTTACAGCCTCCTCTCATCTACTGATTATCCTGCAAATACATAAAATACACAATACCATCAGGTCGAGTTCTACTCGAATACATCTCTATGAAATCGTCCGTAACTATACGGAATTATCGTCTCCACGGACGTGGATCCTAAATAAATCTTAAACTAATTACAAAAAAACATCTGACCTTTCACAATATTCCTTAATTTATTACACATGCCGACTTAGGAGCTCGATCACCACTTAATTCACCCAAACACAATTAATTTGACAAACTTCGCCCGCAACTAACAATACTTTCGCTCGCAACTAACAATACTTTATCGAAACTTAAAAACATTCCCAAATTTAGAATGAATTTAATCCCGAGTCCGAGTTGTCACGTCCGTCTCGTGTCGTGATTAACGCAGAACTGCCTTACTTATTCCTTTTTACCCCGCACGTTAATTATCACGTCTGCAGAATGTGCTGACAGTACCCAATCTTAGAATTCTTTGAAACGGAAATGCTCAAGGGTTCTATCCTATAAAGTTTCTGAACGTGAACTTGCAAATATTTAACCATAGGCGTAACAAGTTTCAATTGAACTTTTAAAAATTAATCAAGAAATGGCCCTTATTTAACCACCCCAGAAGTTGGGTTTTAGTGAGTACCTTGTAATTATTATCTTTTATTTATATATAGTAAATATGTTATTTGGTAAGTCATAACTTGATTATTTGTAGATTGATATTAATTTTGGATGTTGTTTCCTGAAAAGAAAACAATATTATTTTTTCAATTTAAAAAGCTGTTAATTATTTATAATACTTTTTGTTAATCTAATTTTAACATACTATTTATAATTTTTTAAATTTTATAAAGTTGTCTTATAAATATATTTAATTGTATTAAACCATTCAACAAATAAATAATAGTTTTAATTATTCACTAAACCAACCTATCATAATTTTAAAATAAGAATGGACGTACTACACTGTAAATCAAGAATGATCGTACTTTAGATCTAGTAGGTATTCAGAATGGAAGTATTCTTAAAACTAGATGGTTTCAAATTATATTTAAAACTGGTCATTCTAAAATTAAAAACTCTTTAAGTCTTGATATCAAGAATTGGCATACGTAAATAAAAGAATACATGCTTAAATTGATGTTGATATATGATACGATAATATGATACTGTGTTGATATGGGAATTAAGTACATTTATTCTTAAAATTAAGAACGTCCAATGATTGGGTCAATTTCCAATACGTTTATTCTGGATTTAAAGTTCATTTTTCTAACTGGTGAGAACGGATTTCTTTGAGTGTATATAACAACGACAGTTGTAGACGTTTGCGAGTCGGCATTTAGGTGGGGACTTTGCTCGTATTAACGACGGCTTATTCCTAACGACTTTTAAAAGGCTTGAATGACAAAACAATTATTCCTGACCTTTGCGAGTCGGCGGTCAATATTGTAACTTTGATTGGATAACCCACGGTTTCTTCACGACGATGTAGGAATGAGACTCCACTCGAATAACAAAACAATTAATATATCTGACCTTCGCGAGTCGGCGGTCAGTATTGTAACTTTGATTGGATAACTGACAGTTTACTCCCGACGTCGTGTAAATGGGTATCGGCTCGAAAACAAAACCACTATTCCAGACCTTTTCGAGTTGGCAGTTATATAACAGAGCTTAGACTGGATAATATGGACGATTTATTTGTGACGTTTTCGGAAAAATTCTAATTCTAAGAAATAATTTGAATTAATAGTAGTTGCTTGGTGAGATATTGATGGTTCTGTAAATTACAAAAAAATAATGGATTAAATAATTATTTTTTATCGATGAAGAGCAGTTTACCAACTAACGTGATCAAAGCAAATAACTTATGCCAACAATAATTTTAACTATTAAATAATATAAATAAATAAATTTATATGCATTAATGATTGCAGTTGTTGGTTGCGTTTCTCCAGCAGTGTCGGATCGGTTTGAGAAAACTTAAAAGTGAAACGTTAAAAACGACTTAGCTCTTTAATAATAAAACGAAATATACGTGTAATAAATAAATTCAACGATGGTCCGTATATGTTTCAAAAATGAGAAAAATATTTGAATTTTGCCAAACCAACGTCGACTGACGTATAAACACAAACAAACATTTATTACCGCATTTACCAATATTTGTAAAATTTTCAGAATTTGATTTTTAAAATGTTTATTTCGATAGTATAATTCGTAAAAAGAATATTTGATTTGGAGTTTTTTAGAAAAAACGTTCGGTTATGCCTAAAACACGCATTATTTGTGTACGGCAAATTGGCTGGAGATTTTAAACGAAAATTTAATTTCGCGATTTATTCTGCTATTAAGCGATTTTCGACAAAATGTTTCAGATACGAAAAAACGCTTCTTTTAAAATGAAATCGCATAGCAGCAAAAAAATTTCCAAAAGTTGCATGGTTTCCGCGCTACCGGCGCAACAATCGCAAAATTTGAAAATTTCTTTATACGGCCGTAGCCCCGTAGCGGCCATATTTATGGACTGATTTTTAAATCTTAAACGATATTGCTTGAGTCCGGAGGTTTACCACAAAATCGATGGGATAAATATTTGCCTCGTCTCAATCAGGAAAGCCGTAAAATAGAAACAAAATTTAGAAAGAATAATGTCAAGGTATGCCTTTGAAAATATTTCGGAAAAATTTGATACATTTTTTTTTTAATTTAACGACAAAACCGAGTCGCAGTCGTCACAGAAGCACTTTGAGTGGTAAAATTTTTATAAACCAATTTTTCTTTGGCGTAAAAATTTGAAAACGAAAGAGCCTGCCATGTAGAGCCATTTTGGAATAAGTTTAGAATTAACTGTATATTTCCAAATACACCGGCGAGATATGTTTCGAACGTAAAAGTATAGTTTATAGCTGTGCTCAAAAAGGAATTCGATAATTCATTCTCAAAAGGAAAATACCATTTCAAGTACTCATTCAGGCCTATTACGTATCACAATCGTTATTATAACAGTGACAGTTATGAAATAAAAAATTGATGAACCGCGTTTTGATCCGCAAAATAGAAATATTACTTTCTCTTTCTGACACATGTTAGCTATAATAATGTTTCTCGCTTTACGCTATTTTAAAACTTTATTATAAAATAAAGGTTGACTGTTATTTTTAGAGGTTGTGATACATAATAGACCTGAATGTTTTTATAGGATTAATTTCTTACACATTTTGGAATTCCTTTCTGTGAGAAACCATTTAAATAAAAAATTTTAATATAAATTTCTCACAAAAAGGTCACCACCGACCATATCCTCGTCTCAGAGCAACAGTAGGACATGTATAAAATCTTAGTTGGGAATAAATTCGATTTTATAGTTTAATTATTATTTGATTTTTGAAATACATGGACAATATTATTTGATGAAAATATCGTCACAAAATTTAACTTATTGTTCTATTCGATGCAGGCATTATTTACAATGCCAAAAATATTCTTATAATAATAATATTTCTTGGTCCATTTCGATGCAAACTTTTCTTCGATTCTTTAACTTTCGAACCATCTTTGGAGTTTACGATAACACTCGAAACACTTTTGCTTAAATTAATAATAAAATTTTATAATTGAAACTTTGCAAATTTGTTAAAACATCTTTATTCAAACCAAATCAAAAATACAAACTAAAAATTTCACACGTAAAGAGATTTTCGCCTGTACGTCTACCTCATATGCACTTGAATCTGTTATCTTCGGTTTAATTTTCTTTGGTGTTGAAATTATACTGGACTTCACATCATCGTTATTTAATAGCTAAAATTTCTTACCGGCGTTTAAGTTAGGTGCAATCTCGGAGTCAAACAATTAATTACAAATCTTAAAAAATTAAATACAAATTTCATAAACACTGCAGCTTCGATCAGTTGCAATAAACTGTTATATCTGAGAGTCGAACACAAATTGCTGCAATTTGGTAAAACAGGATAAAATGCCTCGAAGCGTTGCACCAAACCCAACAATCTGACATCATTTAGAATCACCTAAAATGTAACTTCGATAACGATTGCAATAGCAATTTCACAATTTGCTTTATAATAATAAAGCAAATTTGAATGCTCGGCAGTAAAAATGGATTTTCAAAAACGTAAATCTTTTGGATACCAAGAACACACCTTGCACGATTATAAACAGTTTAAAATTGATTCGTAAACACACACACACAATATCTGTTTTACATTTTGGAGACATTCGAACAGGCGAAAAACCTTTTGCATGTAGATTTATATATCATAACATGAGTGTTTTTCGAAAAAACTTGGTTTGCATCTATCTAGATCTATTTGATGTTGAACGTGAATTATGCGAAATATTCTCGGCTTTGGTACTTTGCTTTGGTATGAAACTCGAATACAGAACTTGCCTTTCGATGACTTTTGAGATTGCTGCGGTGAACTGTTACACTTATCTAGTAAATTTATTAGATTAAGTAATTGCACCACAATAAAATAATATTCAAACTTGTAAAGAACCTGGCGACCTAAAACAAATAAACGATACAAACGAAGAAATTTAATAAAAATTACAATTAGCTTATACCTAACCTTCAAGTTTGTATCGAATGGATACATTTTGAAAGGATATAAATTTTAAAGTAGTTATAAATAAATCCATCGGTGGTCCGTAATCGTCTCGAAAATGCAAAAACGTTAGAATTTTGGAAAAATCAAATAGATTTTATTTAAAACTTTAAAAATCGTCGGAAATGTCAAATTAATTATTTCGAATAATAAGTAGGCGTGGCTAAGTCAGTTTGCTGGCAATTTTGAAGCCCACTACGACGCGACGTGGACGCGACTCGTTTTCCGTCTAACTCGGTTTACGTGTGCGAGAAAGAAATGCGATAGGCTACGATTCAAAAGTTGAACGTGGGTTATCAAAAATCGCACAAAAATCAATATTTTAAAATCAAAATTGTGGAATCGATCGGTAATTTAACATAACTTAACCTAGCCCACACCGAGCGGGATTTTTTTGTTGATTTTTTGAGACATCGGACGGGCGGCTACGCCGCCCCTTTCAAATGCCTTTAGCTTTTTCAGTCGGTTTTTTCGATTTTAGGCTTCGAGCTTTAGTATAAGGAGACGAGCTTTAGTATAAGGAGATGGTTGAATATTGAATATTTCACATAAAGATACTAAAAATAATAAAAGTCAGATAAATGATTTTTATGGTTTTCTAGGTCGAGTTTTGACCTATATAATTGGGTCCTCCGGTACTTTGACCGTAAGAATCTTTCTTAAATTTTCGTAATCATGTGTTTATCTAAATAATATTTTTAACAAAATTTTTACTGAGTCGAGCTAATTTAAATTATTTTATGTTTACCTCTTAATTACATTATTGAGGGTGGTTTGTTACAAATTTACTAATTATTATTTTAGGATGTAGTTGAAGTTCAGCCAGTACTCCACAGTAATGAAAATATCAAAATTACTGAAATTTTAGAAAATCTTGCCAGTGTATATTGAGAGAGAAATATTGATAAAGCTGATTCTATAATATATAAGAATGCAGCAGAAATATTTAAAAGGTCTAGAAAGAAATCGTGGGCTTACAAGAAAGAGGCACTAAGTCAAAATTTCACTTATTTTTTTTTTAGTGCAATATAGATCTCAATTTTAATGATCTTCCTATTGCAAGAACGCAGTAAGTCATATCTGATTTATTTTGTGAAATATAGCAATGTAAAAAAACACTAAAGCATTGATGCAAATACAAACTTTAAAATGCGGATTACTCAAAACTATCATTTTGGACTTAGTGCCTATTTCTTGTAAGCCCACGAAATAGTCTTATTAATGTAGGTATGGGGTAATGAAGTGCAATTTATATCCTCTCGTACTCAAATGTCAACCTCGCCTGTTTAATACAAATGAGGCTCTGACTTCAAGTATCGACGAAATAACCGTATTTATAATATCAAATTTAGAGGAAATGCTAATTAACGATACTAGTTGCATCGTGTCTATCGCTCAATTCTTTAATTATGTAAAAGTTTTTAATGTAAATGCAAGAACTATTAAGTAATAATTTGTATGCGGTACTGAAGAAAGCTAATAAGCCAGAAACATGATGTTTATTGCTCATTCTTTATTTATGCCGAAGTTATTAATATCGATTTGTATATTATTTAAATATAAATATAATTAACTTGTGAAAATTTTGTAAAAAGATGATCACTTATCCGATAGCTCAATATTTAAAATGATTTTTAATGAGTATTTAACTTGATTTTAGCTTTTTAAGTTTATTTCAGCTATAAATTTGTAAATTATGATTTACTTATTGATTCTGTTACGTTAGGTTTATTTAAGTAGTAATAAAATCAATTTTTTAATAAAAATCTAAATGTCGTTATTTTGAAATTACATCTAAATTACAATGTAACTTTATAATCATAAAATTTCATTAATTCTTATAGTAATGTATATGTATACACTTCGTTAGTGCTATTTAATACATTACTTTAAGATTTAATGAAATTTTATGATTATAAAGTTAGCAAACTTATAAATTTTAAATGAAATAATAAACACTTTTAAAAATTGCCGCCTTTTTATTTGGCGTCCACCGCCAAATTTAATATGCCTTTTTATATGCCGTTTTTATGCTGTTACGTGGTTTCACAGCTAATTCACATCTAATTCACAGTTAATTTAAAGTGAGGGCAAAACCGCAAGGGACGTTAAAAGTATATTTTTATATCAAGTCTTTGTCTTTATTTTTTTTATTTACTATTAATTACTAACAATTTACGATTTACTATTTTTAGTTACTATTTTTTACTTTGTTCTTATTTAAATAATATTTAAAAATGGTTAAAAGGTTAAAACGGCGTGGATGATTTGGAATGCGGAAGGAGAAATTCATTTAACTTGGTGTTTTTTTGCTAAATATTGGTCTTTTATAGATTTTTATATTTAATAACAAATTAGGTTAGGTACCAACATAACATACTAACGCAAATTTGATTTCAAGGGGTGGAGTTACACTCAAGTTACACTTTTTGTGTTCGCGCTAAACTTACACTTTCGGGAAAAAGTTAAAGTGTAAATTACACTTTTTACACTTAAAGTGTAAAAGGTGTAACTAGCACGAACAAACCTAATAAATTAAAAATAAAAATATCAATTATAATTGTTACCTTAACTTATAATTGATATTTTTATTTTTAATTTATTTTTCATTATTGTGATATTTTCTAGAAATAATAATAACACGATGAAAAATTATCGACCCTAAAGCTTAACTTTTATGCTCACCATATTTTGGGTCGAAAATACCTACAAAAGAAACCAGTCCATCTTTCTGATTTATTAGAAATAATAATATTTGATTATCTGATTTAAAAAAATTTTAAATAATGAAATAAAATAACATTAGCTCCATCTACCGTAATGTGAATTTATTCTAATTTGTAACCAGAAAACGCACTAGAACGCATCAAACGCATTCTAACTGCATAAACCAATATTTTTGTGCGGCGTTTTGTGCGGTGCGTTTCATGCGTGCGGTGCGTGCGTCGGCGTTTTGCATAAACCAACCTTTACGGAGTGAGTTTTGTACGTAATTCTAATGTGAAATATAAAATATTAAATCTAAGATCGATATTGCAATTCAGTTTAAGTAACCATGGAGTGTATACTAAAATATTTTTTCAGAAAAAAAAAAGAAATCAAACGTTTACCATCAGTGAACAAAGAAAACTTAAGTGAAGCAGCTGCCTATTTAATATTTAAACAAGTAACATTAATAAGTTAATTATAGAAATTATGTTAATTAAATACAATGAAATTTGTAAGAGTTACGAATATTTTCAATGGGTGCACTCGCCTCGGTGCACCACTGAAGCCTCCGCCTATGATTCTTAGCGCATGAGCACGGCTAACTATGACTACAAGTTCGGTATTTGTATTTGAGTTTTGTTGTTATAGCGTTGGTTATAGATATCATAACCTGCCGGTACACAAATTTGAAGTGTAAGCTCATATAGGTGATTAATTAAATTTCTATTAAAACATTGTCGTCTCAAGTAATATTTTTCAGCTGTTTGTGAAGACTCCATTATCAAACTAAGGGTTCATTTTTACTAACCTCAAATGCGTACATACAATAATGCTCAAGTTGTGAAATTTTGTTTACAATATAAGTTTTTGTTCCGATTAATTATTTAATATAATAAAATTGGTAATTATTTAATAAATGAATTGATATGGATTTAAGCCGAAGTATGATATAACAGCAAGTATTGAAATGAATTCGAATGATTTGCACAACATACGGTTAAATTGGTGGTCTGGAAAATACCTAAAACTTATACCGAATTGTGACAGTAAGTAAGTATTTTAATTTTCGTGCATGAATTTAGTGTTAGTTTCAAGTAAATTTTTGCTAGTTTTAATATTTTATTGTCACAATTGACTTCATCTGGATTGTAATTGAATTTAAATTTCGTAGGTTCATCTATCGGTGACTTCGTGGTTGGTGTAGTTGGAATTGTAGCAGGAAAAACACATGGACAAATTCAATGTGTACTTAGAAGCATCATTTTAGGGGTGAGTTGCATGCACATTTTAAAAATTTTAATGTGATGGATCATATTTTTGTAAACATTTTACTTGAATAAGACATGAACAAATCTAACTTTGGATATACAGTTACTCACAAAATAAAGCGTAACCTTGTAATAATTTAATAATTGCATCTTATTTACAAGAAACAATTTTTTTTCACTTTTCTTTTGTTATGATTCGTTTCTAAGGACTTCCGGGCATCATAATTGCTTATTACAAATCAAAATTTTAGTTAGTATTACTGATAAAAAAAATCAAAAACTAGACATGATGATATGCACGTTACAAAATAAAGCGTACATCTAAGAAATAATATAGATTGAATTACATAGCCCAGATATAATCATATTCGTCATTGCACATTTTATTTAGATTAGTTATTTGGTACGTGATTTATGAAAAATGTAAATTATTTCGGAAAATTACCTAAGTTTTTGAGAAAATAAATTCAAAAATGGTTCATACAAGCTATTTCTATCAGAATAATCACTATGAAATCAGTTTTTAATGGGAAATCATTACCCCAAATTGAAAATCTTTGCTGACAGAATACATTTCACTATTCGCGATGCGCACCATTACTGTGACGTCACAGTATTGAGGTAGGTCAGCAGTTGGACCAAAACAAACTTTTTTCTTATGGGATTTTACACAGTACAAGTTTTGATTTCATGTTTTAAGTTAATATTTCAACACTAGTACAAGTTTTATACAGTTCAGCTAAGCTTATTTTTAATACATTTTGGTATAATAAAGTTATTTTGAAATTATTATATTAAGTAATTTACCAATTAATTTCAAAATAACTTTATTATACCAAAATGTATTAAAAATAAGCTTAGCTGAACTGTATAAAACTTGTACTAGTGTTGAAATATTAACTTAAAACATGAAATCAAAACTTGTACTGTGTAAAATCCCATAAGAAAAAAGTTTGTTTTGGTCCAACTGCTGACCTACCTCAATACTGTGACGTCAGCAGTAATGGTGCTTATTTACATTAAGAATACGCCACTCCGCGGAATAATTTCAAACTAAGCCAAAGCGTATGATTCAATTGCATTTTACGTTTGCATTTTTTATTCAAAAACATTTGTTTACGCGTATTTATCAATCAATTTGGTGAATTATGTTTTAATTATTAAGTTGGGAAGTAATTTATTGATAATTAGTGTATATATAGTAGTGTTTTTGTATCAATTACTGCAATCTAGTAAATAATCTTTTTAAATTACTAATACAGGGTGTTTTCTGGTTCAGCACACATAATAAAGGTGAAAGATCACTAATTAACAAAACAAATGACAAAAAATATAAGAACACACTAAACTTTTCGTAAAATTTAACCATAAAAACATTGAAGTGTACGCTTTAATCCTACCATGTTGTTGGTGATAACAGCGCCCCCAACGTTAATGTAAATCGCCAATAGGCGATTCAAGATAAGCGATACGCCACCAACGGTCGCTGGTGGAACTAATTTCAGATGCATGATTATTATTGTTTATTTGGTGTAGGGCGAGTGCAATGTTAGTTTTTCTGTTGTATCTTTTATTTTTTTATGTAAATTTTGTATAAATAAATGAAGACACATTTAGTTGTTGCTACAAATCTTCTAAATAGATATATTCAAAATGTCCTACGCGTACTATTCAGTTCCCCATTGCAAATCATGGGCGAAAAGAAAGGTAAGAGAGTTTTAAAAAAAATGCTGTCCCAGTCCCCTACCTTGAAGCTGCCCACACATGTTAAAAAAAATACCAGACTGGGACCTGACGTCCTCAAGACGAAATCATACATTTTTACTCACATGTTGAAGATACTGGCGATACTGCCATACTAGGTGCTATGAAACGTAGTCAGCGATTAAATTAAAAGAAATGAATTGAAAGAAAGCAATGCTTCTGACGAGGCAACTATATGTGACAATGAAGAAGATTTTCATAACAATCAAAATCCAGATGACATAGAAGCAGTTTTACTTCGGTCACTCAATTTCAAACCTGAAATGCAACCGAACAATGCTAGATTGAGAACTTTTCGAGACTTTGAGATGCAAATTAATGCCAGAATAAGTTAAAACAGTGTGCGATTTAATAACAACAGATCAAACTTTAAACAGAATTTTTGCAAATTCTAGATTTCTAACTAAATAATTTAGATAATAAATTAACATATTATATTTTATTAGTTAATTAAAATTTTTATTTATTGCTATCTACTTTTCCTTGGAAGCAATGAATTTCACCTATAGGAACTGCCGTAACTTATCCGCAGTCATCCTTTTTTGCGTCGACTACACACATTTGATATCGGTCTGTGAAATTTCTTCAAATTCATTAATAGTACCCATCCTAAAACAAAAAAATTAGTAAAAATACACAATAACTACAAAGCAAAAACTTATACCTAGAACATTTAAGTAATAATGCAGATATTATATGATTGTTTACATTTTCCGCTGTTTTCTGCTTTACACGTACACGTCACGTTTTGTACAGTCGCCTTTTCCTGATCGACATCTAATACACCTTCTATTTCGTGAATATTTGTATCTAAAGCGCTGGTTTGCAAACAGAGTCCGTATAACCACAGGTATAACTTAATAATGTCTTCCTTCAAACACTGTAAGCTGAGCCCGGCTCCATTGCAGCTCAACCAACTGCGCAGACTCAGTTCAGAAATGGTTAATTGCCTCTATTAACCAAGTTTCCGCAACAACGACTTCTTGGGCGACGCTACGGCTAGATTTTGTTTGAGCGACTAAAAAGGGGGGGTCAAAGGAGTAGCAAACTCCGACTCACTGAACAAAAGCCAAGGCGCCACGTACTTATTGTCGCTAGATTGATGTACTGCCTGAAAGTACGAAAGCAAAATAAAACGATAAATGAAATGCGTTGTGGAGGAACGAAATTAAGTTTATTAATTCAAAAACACAAGACAATAAAAAAATTAGAGCGTTGCATATAGTCAGAACAATAGAGTGGTCAGACGCAGCTGAAAATAAAATTATATCGTCGTCAGATCTGATGGCGCTTACAAAATTATACAAGTACGAACAATATCGCACTTCGTGCAAACAGATAATTAAATTGTTACGATGAGAAATAAATCTTCTCAAATGTTGACCAATGATAACAATTTGGCTGACGAATATTAAGTCACGCACGACACTACTCGTATAAAACGCCATACGATGGTTTGATAAAAAAAATATAATTTTGGCTCACCCCAAATTATCCGGATGTCGGTATTGCACTGGATGTAATAAGCAGGAACGGTTGCGCTACTGATCTCGACTATTGTTGATACAGCTTCAATTGGAATCGTTAATTTTGACCAAGATAAAATTCGAATAATAACAACGAACGCTACCCTATCTGTTTCATGTATATAAAAAAATATCGTCACTCTCTGCCGCAATACCTCCAATCACCAGCACACCAAATTTTGTCCGGAGATACGATGACATAATATTCATTTTTGTTTTCTATTGTGGTAGCCTTAACAAAGATATCGGTAGCCCTGGCAAAAATATCTATATGTATCACCCCCTACCCTAAATCTATCTATAAAAGTTTTTTTAACAAAATCCAAAATGAAAAAAAATTTTTATTTTTGTACGCCACTGAATTTTTTCCAAAATTTTTATATACGTCACATAATACCGTAAGAAGTCACAAATAAAGTTTCTCCAAGATTGGTACAACAAATTTTTTCGGTTATCTAGCGGATTTTTCGAAAATAAATTCTTGTAAATTACTGACTGTCGATTTACTGATTCTGAAAACATTTTCGAAAAAATTTAACAAACATCCTAAACTTGGTCGCTACCTAGTGGCAGAACCTTTTACTTATAAAGTAACGTTCCGTCAGTCCGTACGACGATATTATAAAATATTTCCCACCGAACCACCTATTTTTGTATTCTAAAATAAATTGTTACAAGTCCTAAACTCAATTCTTATGCTGCACTCGGTATACAAATCAACATTAACCTAATTTTGACACATATGTCACAAAATTATGACGTTTATTAAAATTTTGAGTATATTGTTTTTTCCACTACTAGTCATATAGACTAGCATTATAACTTACGCCCGGATTCATAGACGATGCCTTACTTATACTTAGAACGCCCTTTTTTAAATTGATCCTTATCAACCGAGTAAATAAGGTTGCAATAAAAACAAATGCAGTCCGTTTTGCCTTACTTAGCACTTAATACTTGTCTATGAATCCGGCCGTTAGGTCAGTCGCATGTGAAGTGACTCATTTTAGACTAGTGATTAATAAATTTTTCATTATACACCAGTGGTTAATAATGAACATATTGCTATTTTTCTATAGTTTAACAACTATTTATAAGATAAATTTTGATAAAAAACGATTTTGTATGACCAGGAGATGGTATTTAATTGCATTTAAACTATTCAAAATAGAATAATTTCAATTTTAATAGATTAATTTCATTTTAAATATTTTTAAAAAACTCGAATTAATTATGACAGAAGCGAAAGCGCCACCCCTTGTTAATTTGAGAAACCACGATCGCGCCTTCTAAAGATTTTTAATACGAATTAGACGTTTATAAGTAAATTTTTTTGCGCGCGATCGATTTGAAATTTTGCATATGCATTCCTATCGATAATTTACCAGGGTACGAGTCGAGGGTGGGGGTGGGGGGGAGATTTTTTGCTCAGTGTTTCGATATCTAGCGCCGTTATTGAGTTATTACGAATTCAAGTAATAAGTCAAATAAACAAAACTGTCATTTGATATAAATATTTTAAATTTAAAAATTTAACTAAATGTTGATGATATTCAATCTGAATCATACAGCATTTAATTTGTAATCAAAATCAGTCTATCTGTTAGGATTTTGGAATAGCCTAACCTAAAAGCGTTATTTCATCAAATGATGAACAATAAATTTTTCCGACGGAAAAAATTTTTTATTTATAATTTGAGTCTAAGAGTTTACAGATGTAACAATCGAATAAATACTGCAGCTTCCTCACTGGAATAACACAATAATTGTTCTCTCCTTTCCTTTTAACTTTTCAGTTTTTTCCGATATGTAGGTACTATAAGAAGAATGCTGTGATGTACATTTTGTATAATTTATTCAAAAAAATTAAAATAAATTAACTGAAAATATGAACTCGTGCATGTGGTTACTGATTAATCAGTAAAAACCGACTCGAAAAAATACTAACTCGTATGAAGGAAATTTTGGCTAAAAACTAAGGGTGGAAAATGATTAGTTAGAGACATGAAAGCTTTTTTATTCTATGAAATAAATTTTTAATTTAATTTCTTAGAAACCAAGTTTAAATTTATTTTTAGGATTGCTTTTTTTATACAATTTTTATGTAAAATTGTAACTTTGTTGTAGATTTTTAAGTGCTCATAAAATTAAAACATTTCCAACATAGTGGGTATGTTAAATTGTAAAAAAAGTTATACGTATACACAGTTGTTAAATGACAATAACAAAAGAGACGTCATTATTATTTTGGTCATATTCGAATATAAAAATTTTAAATACGTGTCACGTTCGTAATTTGCATTGAATACGGGCGGTTCGTAATTTTAATATATTAGTTAATAAGTGCTTTTTATTGCAATTTGTTTAGTTAAAAGTATAAAGGTAAAGTACAATAGATTAATATTTAAAATAATAAGTTTTACAAATATCAAAAACACTAATATATTATTATTAATTATATATTTCGGTTTATTCTTTTTTTTTTCATTTAAATCTACTTTATTATTTTCTAAACTAGGTTTAGTTTTATTAGGTTTTATTTGATCAAAAAAAAGTACACACTGACATGAGATGCATTTTCCCTGGAATATTAAAAGACAAATGAACTCCTCCAGAAAATGCATACTTTTTAATCATTTAGGTTAATTGGAAAATCTTGGCGACAAAAGACCAGGTTTTCCCACCTAGCTAATGCGAACTCAACAAATTGGCGGGAGAACGAAATAAATTTCAAAAATAGTTACAAAATCGAAACAAATAAAATTTTATTAAAAGTAAATATATTATCTACAAATAATTACAGCATTAATGTACAAATTGGTGAAAATTTAGAAACACCACAATACATATATCTAGATCAGTGTTTCCCAAATTGAGGTCCGCGGACCCCTAGGGGTCCGCGTCATGTTTCTTGGGGGTTCGCGAACCCACGGCATAAAGAGAAAAAATTTTTTTTACATGTTTTTTAATAAATTTTGTAAATTTTTATTTTTGTAGCGAAATTTTTTCTGGGAGTCCCCATGATACTAGTGTCTAATTTTGGGGGTGCGCAAGCTCGAGACATTTGGGAAACACTGATCTAGATAATATTTGTTAATTATAAAAAATTCAATTTATAGTTTAAGAATAAATTGCGGTTAAAGACTAAATTAATTTTTTTGAATTTCTGTGTTCAAAATATTGTTTGATTTCATCATCACTTGACAGATGTTTTAGCAAAATTATTTTTGTTCCAATTTTGAATTAGAGTTTTTTTTTGGAAAAACAATAGAATTAAATTGAAGTGGCTACAAATAAATTTGACTTTTGTAGACTCAAAATTAAAAAGTAAAAATGAAAAATTTAAGTTTTCTAATTTGCAGTTTTTGAACTATTGAAAAAATATCAGAGTCCAATCCAATACAGGCCGTACTTTTTATTTTGGCCTTGCATCGCCTTTTTGGGCATCTGGTCTACATCCATATATTTTTTCTCTATCTGTTGTCTTAATGTTGTTTTTGTTTCTCCATCAACTAATAATTTCTTGGCATTGCACATGGTGAAACTCCAAGTTTCTAAGCCGCATGTTATGTAGTAACACGTTGGTTCCACTTCTTCAAATGAATTTTCTCGGTTATCTCATGTGTCGCGTTGTTCTCGTCAATTATCCGAATATACAAATCCGCATACCAAAAGTTTCATCACTTGGCGAACTAAACATTTGGTTGGTTGGTTTATAAATTTAATATTAATAATTATTTTATTATTTATTTTTAATAATTAAAATAATTTATACGAAAGAGAATTGAAATATTGTGAGAAGAACGCAACAAGTGAAATTGTGTATAGTAAAGGTGTAGCAGGCATTTATTAGCATGCGCCACTCGTAAAAGCTGCGTATTTCGTAGGCCACTGGCATATAGTTCAAGATCCGCATGCTAAGTATAAAATGTACGTGCGTCCCAACGGATATTTCTTGTGCACGGCCAGTGTTATAATCGTGATCTGATCTTCAATGCTAAGAAATCAACTGTTTTTAACAGCATACTTGTATGTCATACACGAAATCATAATTTATACCTCACTGTTACTATACCTACTACAAGTCGATTTTTTAAATCACGAAATTTCTAACTGCAATATTTACATGTAGTACGAATCATATCAACATCAGCATTTTCATTGCAAATGCATACTAATCTTAACATTTGACGCTTATATTTATTGACTCCGTTATATCTCCATTAAACATTCCAAGCTAGGAAAATTGAACAAATTTATTTTGATATAAGGATTTTTCGATAAAAACATTATTCTGAATATTTTTTGAGAATATTCGTATTCAGCTGGATACAATGTCGATGCCAACAGTAACAGTATAATTGGATTCTTCAGGATAATATTATAAACAGCATTTGGAAGTGAACTTGGAAACCTTAAAATACACTTGACCGTTAAAGATCTAGGATCGTTTCTACAGTATTATTACATTACATTATTTACAATTACATTACAGTCGGGCGGCCTGACGACCGCTTTGACTTGAGATGCATACACATATAGGTTATTAATACATATATATAAAGTTTAAATTATAGATACCATCTAAAAAGATGGTTTTTTATGATTTTCAACCCATTGTAACTTCTAAACTAGGGGCGATAAAAATAAAATAAAAATAGACGCCTAAATTCATTTGTTGCAAAGAACCTTTAAAAAAATTTATTTCAAAATCAGAGACCTTAGTGTCAAAAACTGTCCGATCTGACGTGAAATGGCTGAAGATTGTCGATAATTATAATTTTTCTGTGTCTCATTCAAATTGTCATAATCTCGAAAGGGAGTGAGAAGATTTTGGTGCAACTCATATGCTGCATCTCCAAGTAGATGGCTGTCTGCTGGGAACTTTTCCACATATCCTAAATAACTGGCCACTTCAGATTGACGAAACACTCGTTGATCATGAACTGACCCTGGGTGTCCTGTATAACAATGCGTGATTGCAGTTCTATGGTCACATACCAACTGTAAATACAAGAAAAGATTATTATTATTATCATGGGCTCAATACAAAAGTTAAAAATGTTTAGTGGGTCATTTTTGTAGTAAACCAAAAACAAAGTAACTGGAATCTTAATGATAAGTAAATACAGATTCTAAACACAAACCTGTAATTGAATGGAATGGTAACCTTTGCGATTTATATAATCTTCATGACTCTGCTTCGGAGCATCTATGCGAATATGTGTGCCATCGATAGCACCAATGACTTGAGGAAATCCGCTCGATTCGTCAAATCCACGCATTATTGCAAGTGCTTTATCACCAATAGGCCATTGAATAAATCGTGGTGCTACTCTGAACAGAGCTCTTGTAACTCGACGCACAGCTCTAAGAGCAGTAGCTTTTCCAACGTCGAATCGATCACAGACAGATCTGTAAATATTATTTGTAATTTTGGTATTTATAGTATCATTATAGATTTTTTACCTGTACGAGTCTGGAGTAGCCATTTTCCAAATAGCTATCATTAATTGCTGAGAAGAAGGGATAGTTGGGCAACCTCTCATATTTCGAATTAAATCATGCCCGATGGTTTCAAGAACGAATTCAAAAGTAGCCCGTGACATTCTCAAATAAAAAATATATAGTTTAATAAAAAAAATGGTAATAAGACATAATTAAAAACAATGAGAGTACTAACCTAAAATGGCTTTTAAATTCATGGTCCATGTATCGACCAACAACTTCTATGTAGTTTTCTATACGTGGACGCATTTGTCGTTTTCCTCTTTCTTGCAAAATTTCTTCCCAATCATCATCGGAGCTTGAATCACTATCAGAGGAATACATTCTTCTACTCATAAGCAATGAAATAGTTTGTGTTATCAACACGTTTGACATGTTGATTTATTAAACTTAGGTTAGGTTACTATAAACAAACGAACAATAAACGAACGTACTAAAAATAATAAAAATGTAACGTTATACTTACAACAATAAATTATTCTCGTTTGACCATAGGATGAACTTACATATGTACCGAAATTTGTAAGGTTAAGTTTACTTTTTAAAATTCAGAATGACATTAGCACGCCCACAAAGCTCACAAAAGCCGTTCCACTACACTACACTAAACGACCGTGGTTACCGTGGGCGAAAACGTATAAGTGGAACGCTAAATGACACGAGCACGCCGCGGTCGTCGTGGGCTGTAAGTGGAACGTACCCCAAGTCAAAAATTATTTCGTCCATTTTAATAATACATTTTTAAGGAATTATTTGTGTATTGGCAGCGCGGGTTTAATAACTTAATCTGTTGTACGTCACCTATTGTAAAAATATCGAATTAAAATATCAAATAATTTGTTTATCTGTTGGTCAAACAGATTACTGTAAATATTTAATTAATTTAAACAATTATAATATTATAAAAGTCAAAATTTTCTATTGGTATTGGAACGGGGTAATGATTTTAGTGCTAATCATAAAAAACGGCATTCTTGAATTGCCGAACTCTATAAAACATTCTCAATTGTAGGTATAATTTAAAAAGTATACATTTCAAAAGAGAGGATGTCATTTTTTCGTTAAAAACGTTTTTGTAAAATGCAAACAAAATTTCGAAAACAAAATTTCAATGGTTTCAATTTGTCGGGCGGATTTACTTTTTTATGGGCGCTCCAGACTATCGCGAGAACCTCGCGAGAAGTTCTCGCGAGAATCTCTGCGAGAATAGCATCGGAGAACAAGGCGAGAAATGATTTTCGATCGTGTTACATCGAAAATTGGAAAATATCTACACTCACAAGGTTCTCAGTGCTACAGTGCAGATTTTTTAAATAAATTTCTATAATTTTTTCTAAAACGATTAACAGTTCTTTAATTTTGATGGATTAGTATCATCAAAAAGTGTGATTTTTGAATTAAAGTCTATATTTTTTGTACCTTCTCAAAAATTGTGCTACACCTATCAGGATTTTCTGTTGCATTTACTATCGTGCCAGTGATCATTTCTACTTCATTATTCCGATAATGTTCTTCTTGAAAGATAATATTGCCATTTTATTTCGACTGTTGAAGCGTATTTTAGTTTGTATACACGCGCGCATATTGTGAGCGCAGCGAAGTTTGAACCCTGTCTGCGCTACAAGACCAACGAGGTCAGTAATGTCACAGCACTTGAATTATGTAAACGTACCAACACCCGAACACACGTAAAACAGTACTGTTTATTTCGACAATTAATATTTGTCAAAATCGCATTTTGAATGTTTGTAGGGCCTGGTGTCATTGAGTTTAAATTAAATTTAATATCTATTTAACAACAAATCTTCAAAATTATGTTAAAAAAAAGAAAATTTTTTGGTATAAAATCGACGTAAATACGTCAAACTTCAAGTTTTCATTATGTTATTATTAATTGTGTTTTTATATTTTGTACTGTCACCAAGCAAGAACTCCATAGCGAGTTCTACTCGAGAACTCCATCCTTTTGCATTTCACAGCGAGGCGCTCCTGTTATCTGGGCGGATGAGACTGCGTTGCGCGCGGTGGTATGGAAAATTGGCAGTCGAGTTAGGGACTCGAGCTTGAAAAGATGGAAGTGAGTGTTTTCTGTGTTCAAGAGAAATTTTGGGTGAGTATTGGTCCGGTGGACTGATTTTTGGAAGGCATCTTATCTTTTTTGGACACCTTATTTTTTTATTTTCGCTTTGTTAAATACTAGCAGCAGTTAAAAAGAATTATTTGCAATAATTCAATTCGCATAATATATTTTATTTTCCATCGACTGGCCGTATTATCAAGCGCTTCAACGATAGCATTTTTATCTTGCTGGCAAACATTTCCAACGTGATCCTTTAAATTAATGTAATAAAGTAAATTATTTTTACTTTTATTTATTACTTTGGGTTAATTTTTATTTTCGCTGTGGGCGTAGACTACCTGTTTTCTGTGTGTTTCTCCATTACGGATAATATAGAGACAAGTATCTACAATTTCTTTATTTCCCATCTACGTGCTGGACTTCCTTTGTTGGTGAATTTTTCCTGCAGTGGTTGATTAATACCTTTAAAACCACCCCCTCGCTACCGGCACAAGTCAGCTAGTCGTAACATCTTGGGCTTCTACACTATATTTTAAAGCTGGTTCTTCTTCCAGCGTGTAGAGAAAAATTCTGTTTGCCCGCAAGGGCAGGTAGCAATTTTTTATTACACATGTTTCAATATGAAATGGTGTCGCGATTTTGTACGTACTTGGAAAATTAAAATTTTTAAGATAATAGTTAATATCTCTAGTTTTCGTATAAATTACTGTAATGCAAAGGGATTTTAATTTGTTTTGAAAAAACGTAGAAATGTAGCACGCCTTCTTGTATTGAGGCTGTGCTCAAAACCACGTGCGGTAGAGGCAAAAAAAAATAAATGAATATATATAGTATATTCCGGTATCTAACAACAGTTTTATAATTTATGAGCGGTGCTTCGGCTAACTCAGATCTCAGGGAGTTACAATCAAAGAAGAAATAAATGCCAGGCGCCACACGATTTTTATCCGCTCTAAAACTCTTACTGTTGATATTAAATAAAATCGTGAAAGCTATATGATATTTAAATAAAATAATAAAACTGCTGCGATTAGATAATTTTACTGTAATTGAAATAAAATAAGAATGCAACATCAAAAAAAACAATAATATCTACTTATATATTTTTAAATCCCAAAAATCAAGATAACAAAATATCGCACGCGAAACAGATCTGTTGGCGTTCACAAAAATCTTTACAAATACGGCCAAAATTACCGTATTTAACCGCAAACATAAAATTATATTTATGATGAAAACCCAACGACACGATCGATTATATTTTATTCGAGATTAATAGTTTTAATAAAATTTAAATAACTTATCTTGCTATCCTCCAAACCACGCCACTGCCTGGGACACGCCTACGCCGCTGTTCACCAAAACAAAAGAACTGACATCTGACAAGTACGTTTCCAGATAGCTGCTACCGGGTACTCTTGACGAATAACTTTGATATATTCCCCAAATTGACGACAGGGTATTACTCCAACCAACCCACAAAATAAAGGTAAATCCAGGGAAATTATATCTCTTCCAAAAACAATCAAATCTTCCAATCAGGTAATTACGAACTTATTTAAGGTTAACCAGGGAGACAATAATAGGTATATTTTTTTCTTCCAAATTACTTCCAGGCTATTATACACGATGATGGTAAATTATAGGTTTTATAAATATTGATTATCCACAAGCGAGTAAGACTAGAACGACTATCGTAAACTTTGTGATGATTAAACTTCTTCCGTACCACAGTTGTGACCCGATTTCCAATCCCTACTAGAGGCTATGGATGGTATCGATGAAAAATATGATACTGTTCCACAATCGAATACGCAAAAGATGATCCCAAGATTGGTAAGAAATATTACAACTTCCAACTCTTCTACGAATTCTAACCGAATCTACTATTGCAGGAGAAAAATCACCTCAAAACAAAATTAACGTCTCACTTTTTTTTTACTTATCTCGTTCTGCCTGATTATTTGTATTTCCGGAAAAATTATCAAAATTAAAAATTCTGTTTCCAACTATAAGTATTAAAATTTACTAAAATTGTAACCTTTCAAAAAAAAAAAAAATGTAAACAAGTATTCTACAAATATATTAACATTTGTTGAGGAAAATGTCATAAATGAATAACTGAAAAGGAGAACTAACAGAATAATAGATTGTTTATCCTGACGAGACGTAAGAACAAAAATCGAAGGTTACAGAAATTCAGTCTAATATTTATTTTTTTTAAAATATAGAATTAAATAGTGGTTCTTTATTTGAAAAAAAAACGAATAAAATTTTAAAATATTTTAATAATAATTATGAAAATTGCGATTTATATTATTTTTTTCATTCACCGGCATTCTTGCCGGTCTTCTTCCCGGCGACTGACGCCGTCGCGACGCCAAACGTCGTGGTGGTGTACGTCGTGGTGGTGTACGTTGTGGTGGTGTACGTCGTGGTGATGTACGTCGTGGTGGTGTACGTCGTGGTTGTGTACGTCGTGGTGGTGTACGTCGTGGTGGTGTACGTCGTGGTGGTGTACGTCGTGGTGGTGTACGTCGTGGTGGTATACGTCGTGGTGGTGTATGTCGCCGTCGCGCCGTCGACCTTTGTCGGATTGTGTTGCCGTCGCGATGTTTGTTGTTCTATTGTTCGTGATTGTTGTCGCCGCGACGCACTTCGGGTTCGGCGACGACGATTTATAGTTATAAAAATCACAATAATTATAAAAATTACA
Source organism: Cantharis rufa (assembly GCA_947369205.1). Classification (NCBI taxonomy): domain Eukaryota; kingdom Metazoa; phylum Arthropoda; class Insecta; order Coleoptera; family Cantharidae; genus Cantharis; species Cantharis rufa. The sequence continues at coordinate 28,930,784 of OX376305.1, read as the reverse complement.
ATTTATATTATTTTTTTCATTCACCGGCATTCTTGCCGGTCTTCTTCCCGGCGACTGACGCCGTCGCGACGCCAAACGTCGTGGTGGTGAACATCGTGGTGGTGTACGTCGTGGTGGTTTACGTCGTGGTGGTGTACGTCGTGGTGGTTTACGTCGTGGTGGTGTACGTGGTGCTGTACGTCGTGGTGGTGTACGTCGCCGTCGCGACGTCGACTTTTGTCGGTCGTCGCGGCGGCGGTGATCTGCACGGCGGCGATGCGACGGGTGCCGTCGCAATGTTTGTTGTTCTGTTGTTCGTACGTTTTGTTGTCGCCGCGACGCACTACGGGTTCGGCGACGACGATTTATAGTTTGCCGCAAATCCGCAGACGGCGGTGGTGGTGGTCCTTGCGGCGGCGGCCTATGTTCGTTTTCCATTTTCACTAAAAATACAAAATATAGCGTTTTTCAATTAGTAAACAAATAAATAATTCTTATTTATTATAAAATACTAGCTGTCCCGGCAGACGTTGTCCTGCCCTAATTTGAATAAATTTGTTATATGGAATCACAAAAATTACTCACTTTACATTTACGATATACATATTTGTGTATTATTTTATTAAAAGTATTAACAAATTAGGTTTGAACTTCCAACTCGCCTTCTTCCGCGCCTTCGTCTTTCTCTTCTAATAACATTTCGAAGGCACGCATCGACGTTGAAAATTCCTCCTGCTCTTCTTTTTTGTATAGTCAGCCGCCAATTCATCATCACTTTTTCGCTTTCGATTTGTTAACGATTGCCAAACACATGTTCTTATCCAAAATCAATGCCGTATTATATACACATCTGGTGTGACTGGAATGGACGGATTTTAATTCGTTGCACGTAAACGATGTAAGATATCTTCACTCATGCATTCTTTGTGTTTTTCCCAAAGATCTTTTGGATTGGAAGGGAAGCACGATGTCAATATGATTGCAAATAACGTGCGTATTTGCTGTAACTGATCAGTATCCGATGCATCAGCGAGTGAATTGTCCCAATGTGCATCGTTTTCAAGAAGATTTAATACTTGGCAAGCTTCACGATAAGTTAGTGGATACATGACCGTGTACTGTTCTCAATTCTTGGAAGAAACTTCTTCTCGGCGACTGACGCCGTCGCGACGCCGATCGTCGTGGTGGTGAACGTCGTGGTGGTGTACGTCGTGGTGGTGTACGTCATGGTGGTGTATGTCGCCGTCGCGCCGTTGACCTTTGTCGGTCGTTGCGGCGGCGGCGATCTGCACCGCGCCGATGCGACGGATTGTGTTGCCGTCGCGATGTTTATTGTTCGTGATTGTTGTCGCCGCGACGCACTTCGGGTTCGGCGACGACGATTTATAGTTTGCCGCAAATCCGCAGTCGGCGGTGGTGGTAGTGCAGGAGGTGGAGGTCCTTGCGGCGGCGGCAAAGTATCAACGACTTCGTTTTCCATTTTCACTAAAAGTACAAAATAATTAGTTTAAAATTTATTAAATCACAAAAAAATAGCGTTTTTCAATTAGTAAACAAATAAATAATTCTTATTTATTATAAAATATTAAATTAAATATTATTATTATTATTAAATATTATTTAGTAATATTTTCTAGATTCTATTGTATCGGAAGAAATGTTTTTTACTAAAAAATATTGTAATAATTATTAAGATAATCGAGAAATGCCAGTATACAATCGGTATAATATTGTAAACAGTACTGGGAAACTATTTCATACGTTTTGTGTTGTGATGGTAAAGACGCAAAGTTGACGTCTTTAAATTTAATTTTAATAAAAGTATTCGTTAATCTACAATTTTGTAGTGTAAATATTTTATTTAATTGCAATTTTTATTATTGGATATTATTAAAAAGAAATCTTGAATATCACTTTAAAAAGTGAAAAATATTTTGTTTTCATTTTGTTTTAAATGTTAGGTTTTGTACTTGGATCTCTGTTTGAATAATCCGAAAACTAATCTATTTATTAAAAATAATTTATATCTTATATAAATTAAATGATTTAATCGTGTTATTAACGTTTGTCCGATGGTATTTGACTATGAAAAGTTGAACAAAATACGTTGTACTTGATGAAATTTGAGATAATTTTTTTATATAATGCCAATCGAAGTTGATATGTATAAAATGTGCGTTATTTTTAAACACGTATCGATAATTTTTGTACTTGCATTTATTAAAAATTAGAAAACAAATAATGGTACTAAATGTATCCTCGATAAAATGTGCAGTTTGAAAACGACGCTATTATTTGATAATAATTTTACTGTTCTTTCGGAACAAACGGCTTTTTCGTTTAATATTGCAATATTTTTATGAAAGTATGCAAAGAACGCGATAATATAAGAAATAGTTTAGATAATTTTGTTTAGTATACTTGGTGATTGTAAAAGTCAAAACTGCAATATCTATACATTGAATTTTGATAAAATATTTAATCTGCCTGTAATTTTTAAGCGTTGTATAGTATTTTTATAAAATAAATTCGTCACGTTAAAAATATAAGTTTATTTAATATTATGTAAAATGCAACCATAATAATGTTGACGGAAATTTTCATAATAATGATGGCGTTATTGGTATTGTGATGATACGTGACTCTTATATCTTTATATCTCAGGGATCTGTTGATTCTTCGAAGAAATGGTTACATTTAAGACAATCAAACAATTTACCATATAATATACAATTTTTATTTGCAACCTGATAATTTATAAACAATGAAATATACTCACACGACTCACACGACTTGTCGACCAGCTACTATCGTCGCACATAAACAATCTTCTTCACTTCCTTAAATCTTCTTCTTGTTTTTCCTCCTTTTAAGCACCTTGGCTCCTACTTCAATTTATAGAAACTATTTCAAATACTCGTATCCAAACAAACGATGCAGTCGACCTTTTCTCAGCCGCGTGCCGATATTTATTTCCGCACACGGAAAAACTATGGCTCCAAGCCCCTTGGGTAACTTCCCAAACAAAACTCCAAATCTTCACTAACTGTCGACACGCTCTGAATTTAATCTTGTTCAACACGACCGCACTCGATGGATTTCGAATATTTACTCTCTGTCTTGCTCGTTGTTTATTTTCTTCATCGCTTAGTTTTTTGCTACTTGTAATCTTCTCATTGGTTCTGGATTTTTTAAATTTAAATCAAGGTTCTTATTTATTTTCATTTTGTAGATCAAAAGTGAACCGCTGGTTTAACCTGCATGTGTGCCTGCTTACATGATGCCAATTTACATAAATAAATATAATACAATAAACAAAAACTTAAATTAAATACAAATGATAAATCAACAATTAAACTAATAAAAATCTTAAAATAACGAAACAGAATATTATATGCGCGTCACTGGTTAAACATTTTTATATTTTATCTGCTTTATATTTTATCAGGTTGCATCGTCAATCCTTTAATTGCTCAAGTTCGCAGCCCACCTCTTATGCCTTGATGTGGACACAACAGTATGTTAAAAAATCTTAAAAATGTTAATTTTATAAATAATTTTTAAATTTTTAAATAGCGCTTTTCCTCACGTATTTCTTTCGGTGTACGTCAGCCAATGAAATTGACTCGTGCCATAATTATTATTAATTAGTATGAAAATTGGAATAACAATTTGTGATTGTAATTTTTGCAATATTTATACGATTTTTATTATACACGGCATTATATACGTACATTTTCTTGGAAGAAGGAATATAAAATTTTTTTTCACCAATAAACTTTCACGACCAACTTCAATGAACTGCACTGGTTGAATGCGCTTTCTGTTACTATAAGCTGTGTTGTCCATCATATTTGGGTGTAATACCAATGCTGCAATGCTGAAAATATTTTATATTTCGTAATTCTTTTTAAATTTGAAATTACAATTGTTTATATACAAATAGAAATCACTAGCCGTAAGTACGATTCGTTCGGCAAAAACTTTTTTTTAAATTTTTTCCTATATTTAAACGATATGGTAAGTGTACTGTGTCTTTTAAAATTACAAAAATTTGGGCATCATCATTTTTATGTTTCTTTTATTGAATTAATATAACTATAGTCTGTTTGTTTGTTTGTTGATATTACCGAATATCTTGGAGATATAAGCTGCCTCCAGGAATGTTCGTTTCCTGTAGTTATGTTCATAGTTCAATATACTCACATTTTCGAATGAAAAACCATGAGAGGTGTCAATCATGTGCTCAGAAAGACCTGTCTTTCTCGATCCCGAACGTATATCGTATATATGTTGGTTAATCCTGGTAGATAACCTCTGTTTTGTTTGGCCGATGTATGAGGATCCACAATCGCATTTTACCCTATAGATAACATTAGCTTTTTCCTTAGTTGGTATTTTATCCTTGGTTCTGGAAAAAGCATATTATTTAAATTAAATCGATTGTGGAATGAAACATGGATTTTGTTTTCTTTCAAAATGTCTTTGAAAATTCCATTAATTTTGTCTGCTAACCAAGGATGGAAGGTAATCTTGTGGTATATTTTATTGGTTTTCGTGTTATCTAAGCTCAACTCTTCAATCAGTAGTTAAGGTTTTCTTCTCTTAAACAAACTTATATCAATAAGTCTACCTGGATCTGTCTTAAGGTCATGTAATCTAATACCCACCTTCTCCGTGGGTACACATGTGAGAATTCTCTGTTTTAAAGCTTTAATCACGTTCATCTTTTGGTTGAGGGGATGAGCTTTGTTGAAATTTAGCAGTCTGTCTATGGATAAAGACTTCTCGTAGATGTAAATTCAAGGTTCTCTCTCTGAATTGTGAGATCTAAGAACGGAATGGTACCGTCAGATTCCAATTCGTGCGTGAATTATGAGCTTGTCATAGCTGTTCAGTTCTTCCAAGCATTTGTCAACCTCTCCTGATGGGATGGCAATCAAAATATCATCCTATATCCCGAGATTAAGTATTTTGATTATCAACGGTCGGATGAGATTTTTCTTCGTATTTCTGGATTTTTTTGTACAATTTTTTTGGCAACAATTTTAAATACTCTGCAAGGAACATAAGGTTTAATGTTTCTTACAGGAGATACCGCCAAATGTACCACATCATTCATTGTATCTTTACTTCGTTTACCATTCTGGCAATCCTCAATGGTTTTGCTATTTAATTTTTCATAAGGGACTTTCATTCACTTATGGGTTTTAATAATAATGAATCTCCATTATCATCGCCTATATTTTCTGAAAAAATTTTTATTATAATAATAGTCCGGGAGCCAGCGACCTTTTTTGATGACCAAAAGCGCAAAAGCTGAATTTTTTTGTACGCTTTATCTGGCATTCCACATAACGGAATGGACCATCAGCTGGCCTGATTGCGCGGGGTATAGGTGCGGTAGCCACTCACACATGTAAAATAATAACAAAAAGAAACTAATACAACAAAAGCTGAGACTTTGTCAACATGTTAATAATGTTGAAAAGTAACCAAAAAACATAATCAGCTGATTGTAGAGTGCGGGATTGTGCTTCAGCTTTCCAGGTAAACAAGTGAAAAATATGCGCTGAGTAAACTAATACCACAAAAGCTGAAATTTGGTAAAATAATATTTAATACAATACGTTACACGAAAAAAATAGTCTGCTGAATTTCTTGCGGTGGATAAGTGCTCAGCTTACGAGTTAAAGGCGCAGCGCATCGCTATCCGCACGGGCGCGTTACACCTTGACTGCATCAGCTGAGCCCTTTTCTCTCGCTTAATACGAAGCGGAAAATTTTTTTTATTTCACTTATTAACTGTTGAATTACTAAATTTCAGCCTTTGCGGTTTCAGATGTCTACTATTATTATTGTTTTATTGTCCTTATAACTCCTTTTTTAGCTAACCTCTTCATGTTGTTATATAACATTCGTAATTGATCACCGCTTCTTGCTCCAGTCGAAGCAGTTGCATTATAATTATTGGAGATCAACTCCCAAGCTTTTCTTTTTTCGGTAACATTTACCGCGTCCGTACGCTTGGTGTCAAGCACGTGACTGTATCTAAAATTAAAAAAAAATGATTAATAAATTGTATTTCGATAATACGTATTGTATGAGCGGTACTAACTGTAAATATATCCGTTATACCATACTTATATTTAGATAATAAACATCTATACAACCTTTCTACCAGACGCAACACTTCTTCCTTCTCTACTTCAGTATAATTTTTGGTACGTTTTTGTGCCATTTTATTAAAATAATTGAATTAAACTGGACGAAACAAACAATAATAACAATGGTACTGAACCTCACTTACTCACGTTTCTGAACTAATGTAACAATTAAGAACTACTTGTACAATATGGTTGTCGTTTCAGGAGTACCACCATAAACATATTACACATAATCTGAGATTAACTAATCATAGATTACAAAATGTTGCTGCAACCCATTCAAAATTTAACAAGTGATTAAATTTAACATGTGTAAACTAACACAGGTTAAAGTTAATGTTGCTGAAACCGGGCATAAATTGATAAAACTAATCAGCAACATGGGTTGCCTATCATTTAAATTTTAAATAAAATTTCATCCAAAAATGGTAGTTTCATTACAAGATATATTTCTTTTTGGTACGTTATCAGTAAAATTTAAAACTCTATTTTTTTATGGGTTTTTCAAATCTCTTTTCATCTTCCGCGCATTCATGAATTTTTCTCGTTGTTTATAACCCATTTTTTTCAGCATTAAGCAAAAAGGTTTCGATATTTTCTTCTACTGTTTGGCCTGTCGAAATATTAAATAAATAATTTTTATCCAAATCAGAAGCAAACGGATCCATGTTTTGTTTGATATTTTCAATAAAATTCTGTCTTATCAAGTCTATAAGTTCTATAAGTGCGTCAAATTTTGATGAAAATTTAAAAACGTAAAATTTGTGTTTTTTGTTAATTTGGAAAATTCTTGGTAAAGTTATATAAATTATTTGATCATGTTGAGATAGTCCGTGTGCAGTTTGAATTTGAAAATTTTCTTTGGTAATAAAATTTTTAAAATATTTGAATGCAATTTCAGGGTTCAATAAACTTTTAGTACTACCGCATGCCGGTGTCAATTAAAAATTTTGTTTTTATTTTAGGTATAAATATATAAGGTAAATTAGTTATTTGAGCGTGATTTAGATTTATTACTATGTTAGGGGCGTTTGATCCCTTTCCAAATGAAAATTTTGGGGTACTTCTAATTTTTCAGAATTTTCACGCGTTACATTCACTATGTCGTTATGTGGTATTCGTTCTTGTTCGAAATTTTCAGATGAATCTGAATTTAAAAACATTTGATTTTGTTGAAAATTTTGTTCATAATAATTTTGTTCGTAATTTGATTCGTGATAATTTTGTTCATAATTTGGTTCGTAATAATTTTGTTCATAATTTGATTCGTAATAAGTTTGTGGGTCGACATTCAAATGATATGATGCTTGGAAGTTAGGTTGCGTCATTGTTTTGCTGATTGTAGTTCTGTTACTATCTACTTCCATAAGGTGTAGGTTTAAAAGTCGATGTCCTCGTTAAATATTGTCTTGTTTGAAAATTCGGATTAAAATTTTGAAATTTACCTCTGGGTTGAGAGTTAGAATTGGTATTTTGGTAATTAAACTTGTTTTGAAAGTGTGGGTTAAAATTTCGATAATTATTAGTATTTTGAAAATTAGGTTGAAAATTTTGTTTAGGTTGATAATTTGGATTAAAATTTTGAAAATTTTGTTTAAGTTGGTTGTTAGGGTTAAAATTTGGAAAATTCGGTTTATAATTGGTATTTGGAAGATTGGGTTTAAATTGAAAATTTGACTTTTAAACGGTTTGTCATTTTGTGTTGAATTACTATTTGAATTTTGAGTTTGCAAGGTATTATTTTGTTGCGTGTAATACAAGAAGTTCATTTCCTCTGTTACTAAATTTAATGCATCTTCAATTGATTCAGGATTTCTGAGGCGAATGTTATTTTGAAGCTGACCAGATAAACCTCTAATAAAAGTTTTTAATGCAAGATCGTCGTAATTTTTAATCTGCAATCTTTTTTCAATTGTATTTAAATTACTATTAGAATCAATTTTGGTCAAAATTAAACTTCTCGCGTACATCTAGTACCGAAGTCATTGGGGCTTTCGTTTTTATGCGGTCTTAATAAGATGAGCTCTTGAATCAAATTGTTAAAGCTCTTCCCGTTAATTTTCCAAAAATTGCACGTATCAAAAATTGATTTATAGGGTCGTCCGTGTTTGAATTGTTTACAAAATTGTTTAAAAAGTTTTCACATGCATCTAAGAATATATTTAAGGAGAATGGATTACCGTCATATGGTGTTATCGTATCTAAATATAATCTTAGGAACTGGTAGTTGATACCTGGGGTCGTTGGAGGTGCCATATTCAGCCGTGTGCTGTATCATCGACGTTATTTATAACAGCAACGTTATGATGTTATTTCAAAAAGTTAAGCTATTTGGTGTGCCATATCACGCTGCTGTCATATAACACGATGTTATAATTCTTGTTAGGTTATGTTTAATGCTGTCTAATAACATTTAAAGACACTAAAATAACAGGCGGGTTTTAGGTGGTGTTATCAGTTTTAACAGTGCTGTTATCTGATATTTTCAAAAAAATTGCATTTTTGTTAAATTTATTTTTGCTTGAAGAACTGCAAGAATTATATGTAAGGTAAATAAAAGACATTTTTGAATAATTTTAATATTAAATTTTTGTTATAATTTGCTACTTTTCTTAGAAATACAATGAAAATAAAACGAAGACGATTGAGAGATGCAAGTGATCCATTTGATGCAACAGATCGATTTTTTATTCAGCATTACAGGTTGAGTAAGGAATTGGTTAGAAATTTAATTTTAGAATTACGCCCACACATTAGAGATCGACAACGAATAAATGGAGTATCTATTGAAATAAAGGTATGTGTTTGTTTATGGTACCTATACATAAGTATGTAGAATAAGTTCTATAAAATTTGCAGGTTTTCGTGGCACTTTATTTTTTTGCTCACGGAAGTTACCAAAAGTGTGTGGGAATAAATTTCAATTTTGGAGTCGAAAGATCAAAAGTTAGCAGGATCATTACTGAAATTACTAATGCTATGACTGCTAATCTTATGAATCGATGGATTGTTTTTCCACAAACTGAAGAGGCAAGAAACAGAGTTAAATTAAAGTAAGATCGTAAAATTATTCACTGCTTATTTGATTACTGCTTTGATTACCCGTAACGAGTATACAGTGGCAAGACAGCAAAATGTCAATCGGCCGAGAGAGCGACTGGGCACTTGGTCTAGTTAGTAGACAAGGGTCCAAGTGACTGTCTTACCATCCTACTCGACCGAACACTCGATCGAGTATTTGGTAATGTGTTTATACCAACCGAACACTAGACTGAAAACACTACTCTTTACGTGTAATCAAGGCATTAGTCTATAAGTAGTCTTTGGTAGTATAAACTACTAATAAATTACTTTTTAATAGATTTAGTGAGAAATTCAACATTCCGGGTGTTATAGGAGCTATAGATTGCACCCACATAGCTATTGTTGCTCCATCATCAAATGATCCGGTTCGACCTGGAATTGTATATTACAACCGTAAAGGTTATTACAGTTTAAATGTTCAATTGCCAATTGGTAAGATTATTTAGTAAAATTAGTAATTGTAAAAATATTGTAAATATTATCACAGATATGCGATGCAAATTTAAAAATAATAGCTTGTAATGCTCGATTTCCGGGCTCGTGTCACGATAGTGCTATTTGGAGTTTGAGCATTGTGAGACAACATATTGAGCAACAATATCTTTCTGGAAATTTACATTCTTCTTGGTTAATTGGCATGATGAAATTAAACAATTTAAAAAAATTTTTAATATAATTTTTCAGGAGATTCTGGCTACGGACTGCAACCATGGCTATTAACTCCAATTGTAGATGCAGAAGCAAATTCACCTGAAGACCGATACACTAGATGCCAAATGTCAGCTAGAAATACTGTTGAACGCTGCATAGGGGTTTTAAAACAAAAGTTTAGATGTTTATTAAAGCATCGTGTTTTGCATTATGATCCCGTTAAATCAGCCAAGATCGTTTATTGTTGTGCAATGTTGCACAATATGAGCTTACATACACAAAATCTAGCTGAATTAGATATTGAAAACAACGAAGAACCTGAAATCGAGTTAGATATCGAAAACCATGAGGACCCTGCAATACCGCAACATAATAATAGTTCGTAAATTAAAGCATGTAATTACATTTATAATATATTATATTTTTACAGATAATGAAAATTGGTATCCAGAAGGACAACAAACAAGACGACGGTTAATTGAAAATTATTTTACATGAATAAATATTTATTTACAAATCGTCAAAGCCGTCTAAAGAAGAACATTTTTCAAACCATTTCATTTTTAGTTTTTTTTCTAAAATCTTGCTACGTTCTTTATAGGCTTCCAATCGTTTATCTAGAACATTGGTTCGTTCACTATAAACTTCTGTAAAAACTTGCAAACTATCACTGACACACTTGGTTACTTCTGTTAATTTGTTTATAGCCGTTTCATAGCTTTTACTAGCAGAATTTAAAATTGTACTGCTATATCGTAAATCTCCTTTTGCTAAAATTAAAATATTATTAAATTTATTTATTTTTTTATTGATATGCTTACTTGTATTTCCTGTTTTTAAGGAACATGGTGTGTTGCTTGTCTCTTGCTCAAGTTTTCTTTTTTTTGAGCAATGTGTGGACGCAGATTCAAATATTAAGTCGTTCTCGTCCTGACTATGGTATTGATTATTATTTACAGGAGTGTCAGGAATAACAATAACAAAATCATCTAAAAGAGATAATGTTTAATACATATGTATAAACCTTTTTTTAATCATATATAAATACATACGAGAATTTTCTACATTTTGGGTCTCCGAAGCTTCAAACTCGGTGTCAAGTATAATAAGCAAATTATCTAAATAAAGAAAGAAACTTTAATAAGCAAACAAAAATAAAGAATTACACATACCACAATCATTACGAGAAGATCCTCCTAAGCTTTCGGGAACTGCCTCATCACCCAAATGAATTTTGGAAATTAATTGTAATAACCGTTCCTCTTGCTCCGTTAAAACAATTTTTGTTGGAGGTCCTCCTTCAGTACCATTTATTTGAATTTGAATGGTCCGACTTTTTCGCCGAACGTTCGTCTTCCATTCTCGAAATACCTAGGATCAATGAAAAATATTTTTTTTATGATTGAAACAATTCTGTTTTAAACTTTTAATAAATGAGTACTTACTTTTCGCCAATTGTCCACGCTTTTAGGTGCACCACAACCTATAGCGTTTATTTCTTCTGCAAAATTTTGCCACAAATCGTTCACTATCTTAATTTCATGTGGTTTAATTTTTCCAGAAATTATTAATTTATTACTTTCTATGAAATTAAGCAGCATTTCATATTGCTTTTTTGTTGTTTTTGCTTGGCGTTGCATTTTTTTAATAATAATTATTATTGATAAAGCCTTTACTTAATAATTTTTAAGTTTCAAACTTCAAATATTTAAAGACACAGTGTTACCACCCGTAACATAATAACATAACATTTAAATTATAACGTTACCAATAACACCACTGGAAAAATTGGTGATACAGCACACCAATTATGTGAGGAATGTTATCCGTGCTGTTATTCTGATAACGTTATGTTATATAACAGCATGCTGTTATAAATAACGTCGATGATACAGCACACGGCTGATTATCAGTTGATGCTTCAATGATAGATAAATTTTTTAATTCGTCTACAAGTTCGTCAAACATAAATTATTAATATTACTTAAAATTTTTTCGCGATTTTAAATTAAATTTAATGTTTAATAACAATATAAATTTTAAAGTTATAGATTATTAAAAATAGGGTTATAAGGATAATGGATTAAATCTAGCACTTACGTTATGATGATTAATTTCATTTATTCTTTGTAATATTCTTTCTTCTTAGTTGGTAGCTTAAAATTAAGTTGACTTCCAATTGTTGGGTTGAAGCGATTTTTGTCTTCTTTCCACTCAATTTTGGTCGGGCGTGGCGATTTTTGTCCACTTCTTAAATTAATGTTTTTTCTCGATGTTGGAGGTGATACCAGTGTGCTTTGTTATTCTTGTTCACTTTTCACTCCGAATATCGTTGAACTTGCGGCGATTTTTGTCCGCTTGCAGTTTGGTGTGGTTTCGGCGTTTTTAATGACGATTTTTCACTAAATTTACCGAAATACGATCCGTTACGACTGTGCCAGTTAAATTCTATTAATAACTAATTGAATTTTTTAAAAACCAAAAATGTTTGAACAAATTTTATTACGAAAACTAAATGCAACTAATACATAAACTTATGCTAAAGACTACGCTACGGACTATATAATACTACTATTAATTACATCTTCATACATATTTTTAGAGTCGATATGTATTAAAAAGCAAATCTCAGCATTTTTATAAAGATTGTGCATTTCAACTGTTGGATGTGTTAAAAATCCTCTAGTTTTTACGTTGGTTAAATCAGCAATCGGAATATTTCCAAAAGTTGTATCAGTTGATAATCCTTTCAGGCATGTTACACAGGTCCTAATCTTTTTTATTTTTCGAATTAAAAATCCTCCAACGTAGTAAAGAACAGCATCCCCAGTTTCGTCACTGTAAATTAATTCATCAACTACGTCCTCGAGATCTTCTGATAAAGTAGTTGACATTTCTTGCAATTTTAATTCGAGATCAACGACATAATTTATTTTTTTTTTTATTGAAAAATTAGTTTAAAATTTTCCAAGTTGAGGTGTTCAGTGTCGGTTTTTTGCAAAGTGCAGTTACCGAATCGTGGAGATTTAATTAATAATTTATTTATAAATGGCTCCTAATTTCATGACGAAAAATAATAAAGCAATACAACCTTACCTTGATTATTATTTACATTATTGCTATTTAAATTATCATTCTGCAAATCACATTCAGAAGATTTAGAAGCAGAATGAACTGTAGAACTCTCTATATTAGTGGTCTGGTGCTTGCGGGTAACGTTAGTGTCTCTTACCATAGATATAAAATGTAAAGATGAACAAAGCTATACAAATTTATATGTACCTTAATTCTCCCCCGAAAGTAGATGGCGACACTCCTTTCGGATAACAACTTTTAAATATTTGTTTAAATGTCGGTAATAATGCGAGGTTTTTCTTAGTTTGTAATAGATGTCTCAAATGTAGTTTATAAGCAGGGACCTTTTACCATCTTACCTTTTAAATACGTAACTTGATAACACCAAAGATTGTAAGTGCAGTCGTACAATCTTTGATAACGGCGGAAAGTATACAGTTTACATAAGTGTATTATGTTCAAGATAATTTACTATCGTTTCTGTTGAATTAAATAAAAATAATTCTTGCATGCTTTTTTAAATAAAAGACAAACTGTTTTGAAATTACTGGATATCATTATTTTATTTCAAAATTTTTTCATTTAATAATCATTTATAACAGTGGCGGATTTAGGGTCGCCTGCGCCCTAGGCCTTGTCCGATATGGCGCCCTAATTGCTTGATAGTAATTAAAGAAAAATAAGATAAAAATTCCGATTTAATATTAAAAAACAAACATGATTTTCGCTATTCCCTGTTTCAAGACTCGACTGTATTTCATTTTGAAGTTTATTAATCCAAATATAAATACCACCACAAATTGGCTGCTTTTTTTATATTTTGTAGTTCATATTATTCTGAACATAAGTTGTCATGGGCACAAATATTTTCTATGTACCGTTTTCATTTCGCAGCTTGTTAAATGTTTATATTATCGATTATAATGGGATTTATTAATGTAGTGTGCACGGCGTTTACTAGGTGTATTATGATTTCTTGCAAACAAAATCAATCTCCCCGTTAGCTAAAAACAATAACAAAACAAAAATCAAAAGCGCCGTAAGAACAATCAAGAGTATCAGTAATTTATGTGTAATTTATGCCATTGCAAACATAACAACGAAATATTTCTCCGAATGGCATTGCAAATATAAAATATGCAACAGCAACAACACATAAATTACATAAATCACTATGTTAAAATTGCAAATTGTCTGTTTTGAAGCCGTTTTTTGGCATATAAACATCCATTTGACAGCAAAACTTATTAGACGTTTTTTGTTAAAAATTTTATTGCCTTCAATTTTGTTTATATAAATTTTTTTATTTTGTCGCGCAGTTTCTGACTGATAGTGGTTTAAACAAGACTCGGTAAAATACAAAAAATATTGTCATCTACATCTCGGAAATAGTGCCACAAAATAAAAAAATGCATAGGCATTTTTTCTTGTAAATATTATTCTCTACATTTTTGTTCATATAAATTTTTCTATTTGGTCGCACCGTTTCCGAGATATACATAAATGACAATATTTTTCGTATTTTACCGAGTCTTGTTTAAGCAGCTGTCAGTCAGAAACGGCGCGACAAACTAAAAAATTGAATACAAACAAATTATAAGGCAATGAAATTTGCAACAAAAAAACTCGAAAAAGTTTTGCTGTAAAATCGATTTTATATGCCATAAAAGGGCTTCAACGCTGGCAATTTTCATTGTCAACAAAGGAGCATTTGGATTTCATTATGATTTATGAGTCACTGTATATACATAGATTAGGGAGCTAGCTTTTGGAGCCAAAATATTAGCCCCCACCCCCAGTTTCAATGTAGATTTGTAAAAAAAACTGTAAAGGTGCTAGCTTGAATATTTGGGTGCTTGCTCCATAGATTTGGGAGCTAGCTTTTTAACAATTATTTCAAATACTTTACTTAAAGTTCGTACATTCACAGCAAAGCTAAGCCAAACCAAATTTTTAATTTTAATTTTTCTTTAAATTCCATAACCTCTAAAATTTTCTTGCCTTTAAAGTTTAGGCGCTTCTAAAATTTTGCGCCCTAGGCCCGGGCCTCACGGGCCTAAGTGTAAATCCTGATGCACTGATTTATAATAAATAAATATAATAATCTACAAACGCTAAATAACCTAAAAACTAATCTACGAAACAAAATATTGGAATTAAATGCAGAAGCGGGTTACCGTTTAAGCTAGCCAAGCTCGTGCCTAGGGGCGCAGGAAAAAAAGGGGCGCAGGAAAAAAAGGGGCGCAATGTGTCTAGAAAAATGCATAATTTTTAATTGCCAATTCACCAATCTCTTAAACTTAAACAAATATCAAATATTTAAGTTGTGCGAAATTTTCAAAAATTAAATGTAGCAAAAAATACAATGATTATTAACCCTGAAACTGCACACTGGGGTCTCAGAAACCCCAACCACCATATAAGATGCACGTAATAAAAAGTAAGTGTGCAGTTCCAGGGTTATTTGCAGTTTTTATTTGCTGATTACAAAACATTTGCCTGTAGACCTTCGTTTTGTCTACCATACGAGACACTTGTAGGCGCAATAATAATATACTATACTACATAATATACATCGTACAAGATATAAATTACAAATTTACTTTTTCCGACAATGAATTGTGAAACACGCATATATCTAGTACGTAAGGTAAAAGTTGGTAATTAATTGCGTATAAATTAAATTTTTATTTAAAAAAAATAACTGTTTATATATTCTATCAAAAATGTGCACAGAGGTACTTTAATCCACCACCGATTAAATGCAATAGCTTGGAAAAGAACAATAAAAAATTATTGATTGTAAACGCAATTACGGTTATCATTAAACCCTTCGTTCCATAGAAATACTTGCAAAAATAAGTTGCTAGTCGACAATCGCCTTAACGCTATTGTTACTTGCTTCGATTATTATTAGGAAAAGTTTTATTAAATATAGTTTTGTAACTAAATATAAAAATCAATTGATTTAATAAACGATCTAAACACACCCACTAAATTACTAAATAACAAACACTAGATTACATTGGAATTTAGAGTTTACAAGTCTATCTTTACTGGTAGTACCTATCAAGAAAAATACACAACGTGAATGTAATAGTACGAGGGGAGATTATTGGTAAATTATTGATAGGGATGCATATGCAAAATTTCAAATTAATAGCGCGCAAAAAAATATCGTCACTTCTGCCGCAATACCTCCAATCATCAGCACACCAATTTTTATCCGGAGATACAACACATACTATTCATTATTATTTAAAAAGTTAATAAGTTAATAAAATTAAAATTTAAAAAAGTGATGAAATCTATGTCAATTATCAGTAATTGTTAATAATAATTATTTTTTGAATTGATTGAAAATGTACGTGCTCAATAGAAAATCATAAAACAATAATTTATTATTGTGTATTGTTGTCAAACTTGCAAAATTAATATAATAAGCCACCTAATATATTTTCACAAAAAAAAACCAGCACACCAAATTTTGTTCGGAGATACGACGACATAACATTAATTTTTGTTTTCTATTGTGGTAGCCTTAACAAAGATATCGGTAGCCCTGGCAAAGATATATATATGTATCACCCCCTACCCTAAATCTATCTATAAAAGTTTTTTTAACAAAATCCAAAATGAAAAAAATTTTTTATTTTTGTACGCCACTGAATTTTTTCCAAAATTTTTATTATCGTCACATAATACCGTAAGAAGTCACAAATAAAATTTCTCCAAGATTGGTACAATAAATTTTTTCGGACATCTAGCTGATTTTTCAAAAATAAATTTTTGTAAATTACTGACTGTCGATTTACTGATTCTGAAAACATTTTCGAAAAAATTTAACAAACAGCCTAAACTTGGTCGCTACCTAGTGGCAGAACCTTTAACATTTAAAGTAACGTTCCGTCAGTCCGTACGACGATATTATAAAATGTTTCCCACAGAACCACCTATTTTTGTATTTTAAATAAATTGTTACAAGTCCTAAACTCAATTCTTATGCTGCACTCGGTATACATACAAATCAACATTAACCTAATTTTGACACGTATGTCACAAAATTATGACGTTTATTAAAATTTTGAATATATTGTTTAATTTTTGCAAGCTATCTGACAAATTCGCACAAAAAATATATAAATTAAGATTTCAGTTAATATTTTCTGTAATTTTTCTGACCTGCCCGCCCTGTTACAATTGGCTCGATTTGTTTTCTCACCAATACTACTTATACTTTCAAAGCTCCATCGGCACACCAAATTTTAGCTGAATTGGTTCAACATTTCCGGAGATACGACATTTTCATTTTTTTAAATTTATTTTATTGTGGTGGCCCTGGTAAAGATTTCTCTGGCAAAACCTTATTTTCACCATTCCAGCCCACGAGGCATACGTCTAATAAGTTTGATTGCAATCGACGCAGAAATGCCGAAGAAAATCGATCGACAAAAACTTTTTTCATGTTGTTGCCAAAAAAGTTAATTTCATTTTTTTCATGTTGCATTACTGATTTCTATCGAAGGATTACATATGCTGTCATATCCATTAGGATCAATGTACCTACGTACCAAATTTGGGTAAGATCCCTTCAGCACTTCTTGAGTTATTCACTCTTAAAGTTTCAACTTTGACAACTTGTGATTTTTGACAGACGACAGATAGAAGATTAATTTTACCTATTCTGGATAAAGCCTTTTAAGGCCTTTAAAAAAATTTTCCGCTTTTCTTGAGATTCAAAAATTCTTTTTACCGCTAACAAAATTAAAATTACATACTAACAGAACAAAAACTTTTTATTAACAAGAAAAATAACATCGAAAAAAAACGGAACAATAATTAACTAAGAACGGAAAACTAATAATAAAAAAAAAACAATCAATTATTTACAATATTCACTGTGCAAAATTTATATATATGCCGGACCGGCGACCGGCTCCGATGATTCGGAGATCGCCGATCTTCACGGCGATGAACGTGAGGCGGCCGCCCCAACCTCCTCCGTAAATCGCTTTTTGGAAGCGACGGTGGTTGCGACGACGGCGGTAGTTTGGCAGGTGGCGGTTGTTTGGCCGACGGCGGTGGTTTGGCCGGCGGTGGTTTGGCCGGCGGTGGTTGCTTGGCCGGTGGTTGTGGCGGAAACCGCACTGGAGAATGCGGTTTGCCGCTTTTCATGTTAAGGGCCTGAAGGGCCTCTACTAAATTGTTTGCCATATTTTATCTAAAAATAAAAAAACAAAAATTATTAATATAAATTAAATCGGAAGACTGTGGTTGACTACATTGTACACGTACTTGCGATAATTAATTATTATTTGCAATAATTTGAATTGATATAAAAATTCACACTTACCCTTTTTTAATAATAAAATTTAATAATCTCATTAGTTACGCAATAACAAAATAAAGCCAACGTACAAACAATGAAATAAAATGTTATTAAGGTACAATCGTAGATCTAATAAAATTTTGTTACGCCCACGGACGAAACACATTTTTCAAAATTTCTTCGACTACCGTTTCGAATTCTTAATAAACGTAAAATATGCAATTGTTTTGATTTCTCCCATCTCCCGATGGAACGACCCGGCCCCTGTAAAAATACACCATCGCAAAAACTCTTCACCTTTAAATACTTAATTAACATCAAGAAGACCCATCCTTTCAATTTCTTTCGAATGTTGAATCTAATCGTCCGTCGATCAAATTATTCGACCCACTTTGTTTTTGGAACTGTATGGTTTGAGAATATAATCCCACATGGAAAATCCCCCTTCAAACTCGAGATTAGCAATGGAGGTTTTGAAATTCGTGCCGATGAGTGCTCAGCAAAATTCTCGCTCAACATGTTCTGCAGAAATTTCGACCTTTGCAGCAAAATCTAAAGACAATCCGACCGCGCGTAGATCGGTCCACCAGCGGTCGCTAAAACCGTCGAGAAAATCCGTAACTTCGATTAGATTTTATTATTTAGGAAGGATAGGATAGGATAGATTTGTACACCAAAATTTGACCGAAGTAAAATACTTGGAAGTTCTAGAAATTTAAAAATGCAATATAGATATGTGCATTCGAATTTGGTTAAAGTAAAATTTTTGGAAGTAGTTGGTATTCGAAGATGCAATGTCGAAACATTAAACAAACATCAGAGTTTGATCGAAGTAAAGTTCATGGAAGATCTTTTTATTTAAAAATGCAGTGTTGATTGGTACATCAGAATTTGATCGAATGTAAAGTTCTTGGAGGTTCTTGATATTCGAAACTGCAGTATAGATTTGTTCATTCGAGTTTGGTTGAAATAAAATTATTTGGTGGTTCTTGGTATTCAAAGATACAATATGGATTTGTTCATCTGAATTTGATCGAAATAAAGTATTAGAAGTTCTTGATATTTCAAAATGCTATATAGATTTGTGAATTCGAGTTTGCTTAGTGAAACTTTTGGTAGTTCTTGGTATTCGAAGATGCAACGTAGATTTGTTCATCAGAGTTTGATCGAAGCAACGTTCTTGGAGGTGCTTGATTTTTAAAAAAATGCAATATTAGTATTTTGCATTCCAGTTAAGCTGAAGTAAAATTTGTTGGAAGTTCTTGATATTGTAAAATGCCACATAGATTTCTGCATGCGAGTAGATCAAAGTGAAGTTCTTGGAGGTTGTTGGTATTTAAAAATGCAATATATATTTGTGCATTCCAGTTTGGTTGTAGGAAAATTTTTGGAAGTTCTAGGTATTCGAAGATGCAATGTAGATTTGTTCATCAGAGTTGGATCGAAGCAACGTTCTTGGAGGTTCTTGATAATTAAAAATGCAATATTGATTTGTGCATACGAGTTTGGTAGAAGTAAAATTTTTTGGAAGTTCTTGGTATTCGAAGTGGCAATATGGATTAGTACATCAGAATTTGATCAAAGTAAAGTACTTGGAAGTTCTTGATATTTAAAAATGCAATATAGATTGGTGTACTCCAGTTGGCTTAGTGAAATTATTGGAAGTTCTTGGTAGTCGAAGATGCAATGTAGATTTGTTCATAATAGTTTGATCGAAGTAACGTTCTTGGAAGTTCTTGATTTTTAAAAATGCAATATTAGATTTGTGCATTCCGGTTTGGTTTAAGTAAAATTTTTTGAAAGTTCTTGATATTTAAAAATGCAATATAGATTTGTGCATTCCAGTTAGGTTGAAGTAAAATTTTTTGAAGTTCTTGGTATTCAAAGACGCAATGTAGATTTGTTCAGCAAAGTTTGATCGAAGTAAAGTTCTTGGAAGTTCTTGATATTTAAAAGTGCAATATAGATTAGTTCATTCGAGTTTGGTTAGAGTAAAATTTATTGAAGTTCTTGGTATTCGAAAATGCAGTGTAGAATGGTACATCAGAATTTGATCGAAGTAAAGTTCTTGGAGGTTCTTCATATTCGAAAATGCAATATAGATTTGTTCATTCGAGTCTGGTTAGAGTAAAATTTATTGAAGTTCTTGAAGGTTCTTCATATTCGAAATTGCTATATAGAGTTCTGCATGCGAGGATGATGGAAGTAAAGTTCTTGAAAGTTCTTTATTTTAAAAATTGCCATATTCGAATTGTTCATCCCAGTTAGGTTGAAGTATAATTTTTTGGATGTTCTTGGTATTCGAAGATGCAATATAGAATGGTAGATCAGAGTTTGATCGAAGTAAAGTTCTTGGAAGGTCTTGATATTCTAAAATGCAACATAGACTTCTGAATGCAAGTTAGATCTTAGTAAAGTTCTTGAAGGTTCTTGATATTCGAAAATGCAATATAGATTTGTTCATTCGAGTTTGGTTAGAGTAAAATTTATTGAAGTTCTTGGTATTCTAAAATGCAGTGTAGAATGGTACATCAGAATTTGATCGAAGTAAAGTTCTTGGAGGTTCTTCATATTCGAAAGTGCTATATATAGTTCTGCATGCGAGGATGATGGAAGTAAAGTTCTTGAAAGTTGTTGATATTTTAAAGTGCAATATAGATTTGTGCATTCGAGTTAGGTTGAAGCAAAATTTTTAGGAGGGTATGGTTTTTGAAGATGCACTATAGATTTGAACATTACAGTTTGATTGAGGAAAGTTCTTGGAAGTTCTTGTTATTCGAAAATGCAATATAGATCAACGAGTAATACTAGTAATACATTTGTTATAGGAATTTAAATCGATTTTCTTGAAATGAAATGTTTTATTTTTTACGGAAATGGTTCAAAAACATTTTGTTCGAACATTTTCAACAAATGTTTTCTCATCAATCCGACATTATATAGTTTGTACGAAGGATTTTCTTCTTGATATAAAGTTATTGCAAATGCAATTGCAAACCACCCACAAAGTATTCCGTCGGGTTGACGTTGCACTCGACTGATTTCAATTGCTGGTTTGTGCGGATAAATATTATCGAGACAAGATTGAACACAACCAGCAATTGAATTAGGATTAAGACTGTCGTAGATAATGATCTTTTCACCATCGTAATACGTGCATAGCCAATGTCCTATGTCACTTTCATCTCTGTGATCATATAATATTTGTATGTTGGGGGCATTCAAATTTGTGTGTGCTGAAAAATATTCCTGGAGTCTGGATAAAATGACATCTTGCATTTCGAAAGATTTTTCATCTAGTATAGATTGCCTGTTGAATATTTCCCTGAATCTATTAATTATGTTATCAGTCAATACCTCGTTTTTGACGAAAAAAGGTGTAATGTCACTTTTAACAAGTCTATGACATGATTGCACTTTGTTCAATTTATGCAACGATTCCAGTTCATGTCGATCATCGTTACATATTTCAATCAAAGACACTTCCTCATCCAAATCGATCATTGTTGGAGACATAGTTTTGTCGTTTTGTCGACAGTATTTTTCTTGACAGATATTTTCATCATTGTGTGGTTCTATAACATCACATGTCCCATCAATATCACAAGATACTCGAGGCAATTGCGATATAAGGGTACCTTCGGTACAGACATTGTTTAAAGGAATTGTATTCCATCTGGTTATATTTGCTCTCGAAGGAATATCAACATGATTTGTTCCATCGTTGATCACAAAGTCGTTATTATTGATCAATGAAAATGAAATAGGTTTGTGATCAGAAAAATATGTTTCGTAGACATTTGTCGTGTAATAGTCATTTATATTTGAAAAGATCACATCAATTTGTGAATTTAAATTTGTCGTTACCTCATTTTCCGCTAACAAAGAATGCAAATGATGTTTGTCCATGAGCTTTTTGAAGCATTCAGAATTATCATTTCTCAAGTCGAAATTGAAATCGCCAATGACGACTGTTTTACCATTACAAAATTGAATTAAATTTTCAAAAGTGTTTTGAAACAATTTGAACGGTGCACCTGGAGAGTTATAACCGGTTATTACGTACAAATCAATGTATTTCAAACAAACCAAATCGACATGTCCGATATAAGCATCGGTTGTTTCGCTTCTGTGAAACTGTTGCGCGCTGTGTAAAATTTCAATATTACTATTGTTGGTCTTTAAGAAACACATTACTCCTCTGTGCCGATTGTTGAAAGAATCACCATCACTTCGGAAAATTAATTTGTATCCGTCAATATGGACATGTTGCTTTGCAACCGTGTTTGTTTCAGAAAATATCAGGATATTTCCCCGACAGTACCAATTATCACAAGTGATATCTTTCATATATTTCAACAACGATCTAACATTTTGATATAAGATTGTTATTTGCGGTTGAAATTCGTTATTCGAAAAAACTTCAAGTTGTTTGTTGGTTTTCAAATTTTGTATCTCCATCATCAATGGATCATTAGCTTTCGGTGATTTTAGTGGTTTAAAATTTCCAAGTATGAATAATCCATTCAATGTTGACACTCGACTCAGAGCCACGTATAGCAGACAACTTGTCATGTACTGCTTTTTGTTGAAGTCCAAACAGATTTGATTGTACGTCTGACCCTGACTTTTATGAATAGTCAAGGCTTCTGCTGCGACCAGAGGAAACTGTTTTCTGACTATTTCGCAATCGACCTGTTTGCCGACATTGATACGATTTGAATGTTTTTCGATTGGTACCAAATTCGCCGCTATGTTGTTGGCGGTTATGTACGACTGACATTTGGATCTTTTGAGTTTTCCTACTCTTTCTTCGAAAAATTCCAACCACAGAATTTGAACATCTTTCTTTTCGGAAAACACAATGTGTCTTAAAATTCCCGTAGCACCGTTGACAAGACCATCTTCAATATCCAAGTTAACAGTCAGCATATATTTAATTCCGAGTTTTAAATGCGTTTCGTACGACAGGCCGCCCGTTTCTATCAGCTTTTTATTTATCATCAATAATAAAAGTTTATTTTTCTTTGCATCATCCATCTTACCCAACACTCTATCTTCGGCAATCGAAATGGTTTTATCACCGGGAAAATCATCTATTTTCTTTTTGTTGTAATTAGTTACCAAAACGTTTGTGGCATATAATCTGATAACCGAATCGGGAATGGCCGATTCGTTCGACACTTGTCTACCGTTGATCAAGTCAATGTCTTGCTGTGACATCTGCCCAATTGCCAAATTATTCAGAGCTTGAATAAACTGTTTTTCGTCTTTTTGCCTCATAATTTGTGTCAATTCAAAGTAGCGAAACTTTTCCCACAAAGGTGAATTGACTAGGTTATTCAACGGGGTGATTGACGGCATCTGAAATATCAATCTATCCATTACAGGTGGTAATTGTTGTAAGTCTCCAACCACCAACACGGAAATTCCACCAAAGTCTTGGTCGACTCCCATTATTTGTTTTAATCTCGTGTCAATTTGGTAAAATGTTCTCACACCCAACATAGAAACTTCGTCTATGATCAACAATTTCATATTGATTAGTTTTTCTCTGATGTTGTTGGCAAAGTCACATGATAAATCTGGCATTTGTCCTCCATATTGTGAAACTGGAAAAGCAAATGCCGTGTGTAACGTCACTCCGCCAATCAGGAATGCTGCTTTTCCTGTATAAGCTGACAGCAAGACGTGTATCACATCAATTAAATCGCCCGGCACCGAATTAAAGTACTGGTTCACAGTTTGATATATCGCATCTATCACCGTACTCTTTCCGACTCCTGCACTTCCACTTAAGAAAATTTTGAAAGGAGTTTTGCCAGTTTTGAAACAATTCAGGACGTGCATCACAATTTGTCGCTGTCTATCGTTCAACATTTGCATCTTTTTGCAAACATCTTCGTGAGATATTTTTGTAGGTGTGACGAAACGATTAGATACGATTTCAGATTTATTTTTCTTATCGACACCTGCTCGACCTTGCTGTTCGAATATGTCTTTCTATGTCTATGTCTCTTTCAAATTCATCGATTTCGTCTTTATCGATTTGTTGCATTTGTTCCTGCACTTCTCGTAAAGCATCTTCCAGCACATCGTCATGCATGATGCAAAATTTTTCTGCATTTGCGTCAATGATGTCTCGGTTATGATTGAATGTCGTTTGATGATCGACATTTTCTATTTCGACCGATTCATCGCGCCATGGGAGAAACAGCAACAGTTTTTCTCTGTAGTAATTGGCCGGATCTTGGTTCAATTTGAATCTTCGAAAACGCAATATCATCGACTTTTTTCGCAATTGCTTTGCATTAATTACTTCAGTTTCTTCTTCGTCATCTTCATTGGACGATTCGTCATTGCGGCTGTTTGGTTTCTTATAGAGAGTAGCAAAATCTGCCAAACACACGTTACTCATGCCGAGCGGACGTTTCGAATATTTATCATGAATGTTGGGAAAGTATACATCTGCAGAATTTTCAGCTTCCGTTTCCAACAAAACGTTCGTTTTCAACATTCTTACACGGTCTTCCATCGGAGTGGTGTCTACATAAACAGTTTGTCTGCTACTTTTAGACAGCGGCATGCTCAAAATATGAAAAGGGCTTCTTGAGCGGACATAACGTTGCTGTTTAGAAACACGTTGGCAACTTTACGCAATCGGTCCTTTATTCCCATGTTTCCGTTTCCAACATCTGTTGCAGCCTCTTTGAGGAGTTTTGTCAAACCAGCATCAATTTTGCTTATGTAATTAATTATGTAAGATGCACAGCCATAGGCATCAAACACAAATTGTATATCCATATTTGCTTCGTGCAAATCCAATATATCTTTGTTATATCCGTTGATGCATACTTCCAAACTGTTTCTTTTAAGAAACATTGTCGGCAGTGCCAGGCTACTCTTGATTGCCGTAAAGTAACGTTCTTGAGAAATGCTTAATTGATTTAAAATATCTTCAAAACTATACGGCAATGGATTTGCGGACAAGGATTTTGTTAAATCTTTAATTTTCTTCCAATCCTCTTTAACAGCATCGGTCACCTCTTCCTTCCGCAACGGTTGTAAAATTACAGTTCGAGGCATAACGGGCTTTGGAAAGTGAAATCTGCAAATTCTTTTATCTTTCTTTCCTTTGTGACACGTATCGGTGTGTTTATGTCTTTGCAATTGAACATTTGGATTAGATTCATCCAATTCGCACGACACAAATCTGTCTATAAATGTGGTGCATTCCTTCCAACTGCCCTCTAGTTCCGAATCAAATTTGGGAGCATGCTCTAGCCACAAAAATATGTGCTCATGAGGTGACCCTCGAACTTGGAATTCGACCCTTTGGTAACTGTCGATCAGCTGATATTCAGCAAACGGTCCATCGGAGCTCTTCAGATATTGCATTAATTTCTTGACTTTGTAATCGAAATATCTTGCACAAGTTACGGGATCTTGCTTGACAAGCATCGTTTTCTTGTTCTCACTTAAATTGAACGATTCTTCGATCGTCAATTTTTTGTTTTCCAGCACTTCTGACAGCCCTTGCATCAATTCTGGCCATCTTTTTTCAGCCGCTGACAGTGTGAGAAATATAGTTGGCGTACCCAACTGCCTTATCATGGCCATCAAGTTCTTCTTCTTCGCTTCCCAATATGCTGGCGAAGATCGTATTTGTTTCAAAACTTTGAAACCGGCGTCAAATTTGACTAGATCGTTGACAAAATCTTTATTCAAAAGTTGGCCGGCCGTTAAATTTTTCGTTTTGTTCACTTTTCGCAAGCAAATATTTATGTTGGAACCAACTGCTTTTTCTAGTTTTTGTTTTGCCATGTACAAAAGTCGTCTTGCCATGCAAGACCTTCTATCTTTTCGTCTGATTTCTGACTTGGCACGCTGAGCATAACTGATGTGTTTCCCTTTGATGTCAAACCCGTATCCACCAAAGATTTTAGGGTAACACAGTTCGTCGATATCTTCCACTTTATGCCATGGTACTGGAGCTCTTCCTTGACCTGGTGCAATAACTTCGATTTTATTCAATTGCGCCACTTGTGCATTTCTATCAATGATCAACACTTCATCATCAGAAACGTTATCGTCGTCAAATTCCTGTTCATGTTCATCAGTGGGCTGCTCTTGATTTTCGTGTTCAAAATTCACTGAGTTTTTGCTTAACAATTGCGTTGTATTAATTATCGGTGGCAATTGCGATTCAATGTCAAATATTTGTAGACAACTTGCGTTGCTTTGCTCAACAACACCATCGCGATCGACCGGGTTAACAATGAAATCTATCGTTTGTAACAATTATTTTTGACTCGCTCGGTAGATAATTATTATTTGACCTTAATAAACTGTGTTTTGAGCAAGCGCATGAACGAGCGATAGCGGGTAGGAAGTAGACTTCACTTTCTGTCAAACTTTTGTAGAGTCAACTTATTCATAATTTATTGGAAAACTTTAGTTGCCTTAATTTCATTTCCAGAGAACCGAACATCAGGTAATTCAGTTGCTAGTTTTGATAGTTAGTGGTCTACTTCTCAAATTTTTTTAGGTTCTCATTATCTTTCTATCAGAAGTCGTTTTTCTTTGGTATCACAATATTAATTGATACGTTTTATTTGGTCCGTTCGCCGCATTGTGAATTTGGACCGGGTCATATTTTCGGAGGACAGTTCATCTTAGTTCCCAGTTGCTGCTTGATGCCAATATTGGAGGTTTCCTGCTTGAATCACTTTTTACCAACTCAAGGAAAACAGAAGGTCGTATACTTAAATTTCGTGCCGTACGCAAGCGATTTGGCTACGGGTTACGTATTTAAATTTATATGTATTGTCAAATCATCTTTAAGAAGAACAAACGCAAATCATTTTTTTGTTACCGGAATAGTTTTGTTTTGAACCGGATTAAGTTCGTTTTAACAGACATAATTTTTTTAAATACCGAGTGTTTCTCTTTTAAAACTTTACTTGTACAAGATTATTGAAAACCCACAGGTTAATAGCTATTAGACGCGTTGGGTAATAACCTTTTTTGTTATCATTAATACAAGATATAACACTAATTCTCTGTTGGAATAAATTTAATTTTCATGGTCAATCATTATTTTATGTCCTTTCTGACTTAAGGATTTTTATTTTCAGCTTGTTGTTCCGTAATTTTTGTCTGATAAAGTCAGTGGCGCCTTACAAATTTTTAAGACAAGTTTTTTTTTACCAGACTCCAATTCAAGGGGACCTACGACTCGCTCTCCAAATAAACAGCAGAGCTACCGGCCGGCATTGTGTTAACCGGAGGATTTTTAGAGATTTTCGGATATACGTTTCGTTCGTGCATGTTTCAAATTGTCGGAAGAAATCTTCATCTATTGTAATTCCGTGCTTTATATACAGAGGAGTATCTTTCAAATATTTCAAAGCATTGCAAACATTTGCCGGCTTTATAACTTCAAATAAGTAGTTCGAACTGTGATCAACGTGTCGCTTCAATTTTATTTGTACTGTAGCCATTTGATCAAAACTTCTCGGCAATACTTTAATCATGTCATCAATTTCCACAGAAATATTCACAACACTTCCAACCATTGATAACTGCGGATTTAATGCGTAAGGTTTCAAGGACTTGATCTGCATGAAATTGATGTACGGAGCTACCATTCTTTCTTCGAGAGCAGACAATGCCGTGATGCAATCCGGCACTTTTGGAAACTGTAACCCATTACTTGTTGCCAGTTTTGGAACCACCAACTTGCTTACATACTTATTGCACGTATTGCATATAAAATTCGAAACTACGTTTTTCACTTTGTTTAGAAATTCTTCAATTATGTCCTCATCGTTTTTCTGGATCAACTTTTCGAAATTTAAAACTTTCACTGCATGTTTAAAAAACAAACCCTCACAGCATGTGCATACGTAGGTGGGTAGATCGGTTTTTGAAGAGTATAATTTCAGTTTAGCCACAGCAGATTTATCATTGCGCTTGCTAGATTGCAAAGTACGTTTCAATTTCTCTCTATACTGATATATTTTGTCATTTCTCAATATTCGATTACGCTCTTTATCGTTTAACCGTTTATTCTTACGTACTTCGTTGTCCATACGTTTTTGACGTTTAGATATTGTTAGCTTCGTTGGTTTGAAAGTTCGAAAAGCTGCTTTCGAAACTCAACTAGGCTAGAGTGTTGAAATGGTAGTCATACCATCAACTTTGAACGACCTTTGTGTAGGCGAAATTTGAGGGTGGTCTCTAAAATAAAACACTTGTTTGGTTGCACTATATTTATTGACCGAAAGAATGGTTGTTTAGTATTGCTGCAATCACTGAATCTTATTGTCATCGATACGTGTAATTCGAATGACTGCAGGGTTTTACACAAATAACTGTTACAATTATAAGAAGGTTCGGGCTTCGTTACAAAGGGAGTATGAACGATACGGGAGAGCGGTATGTTTGCTCGAGTACTTGAATGCTACTACTCGTGATGCGATAAAGATTGTCATGCGTGCAATACAATATCAGGGATGAACAAAATATGACAGGGGCGTACTAAGTAAAAGAAAGAATTGTTGGCGGCAATTTTGAAAAAGTGTAAACATAATAAATAAACATATTGCAATTCTAAACAGATATTTTATCTGATTCTCGTTCGAGTAATCTCACGTCTTGACATTTTCTTTTCATAGCTTTCGCTGCTTGATCAGAATCTCTTTCTTTTTGCCTGACTTCGACGTCTTCACGTTTAACAGACTTGGTCAACTTGTCAGATTCTCTTTCTTTTTGCCTGACTTCGTCGTCTTGACGTTTAACAGACTTGGTCAACTTGTCTGATTCTCTTTTTTTTTGCCTGACTTCGACGTCTTGACGTTTCAGAGCCTTTGATAATCTATCATATTCTTTTTTCTTTTCTGCTCTAATTTCATTTTTGATTTCTTTAACTCGAACCAACCTTTTTTCAATTTTATCAGTTTTTTTCTTCTTATCTATAGATTTCTTAGTTTTTCTTTTAATGATTCCCATTCTCAGTCTATAAATGTGTAGGCTTAATAAAAATTAAATAAACTGAAATCGCTATAGAAAAATTAAATAAATTAATATAAAATACAGTGAAATCTGTAAAAACCGGAATCGCACGGAACCGAAAAATCGTTCCGTGTTAAGCAAATTCCGTTTTTACCAGATCCTTTGCCTAAAACGGAAAAAAATCTGCATAAAACGGAATTTTTTTTTAATAGATTTATAGTAAACAATTTAATAAAAATGTATTTTGTTAATTATTATAATACATAATGGACTACGAATAAACGTTTACACAAAAAAATGCAAGATATGCAGAAAGCAAACAGAAAATGAAAAAAATGATTCATTTGCATGCTGCTGTAACGCAATATTATTTGATAGGTATGCATTGTAAAATAATATACCGCAGAAGAAATTATTACTAGAGTAGTCTAAACATTGGATAAAAATGTCGTACGTCTTACATCGCAATTTTATAAATAAACTTAATTTCGCTTCCGACTTATGCAGTTAAATTTACACGCATGGGAATTAAAATAAGCTTTCCGTGTTCACGTTAGTCAGATTCGGGCTTATGAAATTCATTTAACCCAGTAATGTAAACCAATAATTCGGGACCACAGACAAATTCCGTTATGCACACGATTCCGGCTCTTGCAGATTCCGGCATATACAGATTTCACTGTATAACACTATAGATATTAATTTAATTATATAAAATTGGAACAAACTTGTTATTCTGCAGCGGAAGTCTTATTCACTGCTTGTGGCCACAAAGAAGAAGCAGTTGATGGGAACTCAATTTATTGGAGAATGTAACTTCCTTTTTAGTGCAAATGAAATTGCATCCGTTTCAAACGCACAATTTATTAACACAAAATAACTATTTAACGCACAACAAAGAAACAACACAATTAGAAGTAATTGCAATTACCTAAATCAAACAAAATAACAAACGTATTGTAATTAAATATTGATTTTTATCGAAAATACGTAATTAATCACTTTCAATATTATTATGTTCTGACGTTCTACTGCTTATGTTTTTATTACTATCGTGATTTATATCATTTGGATGAGAAATAATCTAATAGATGGCGTAGTTCCAGACAAAAACAATGAACTTAACTAACTTATATTTATTTAAGGTTATAATGTGTCATTTGGACTATGAATTATCTTAATAGATGGCGTAACTATTTATAATATTGTTATTTATCAATTTCAATATTCTGTTCTGACCTTCTACTGCTTATGTTGTTATTAACAGAGTCGCGTCGCATAAACATAGCGACTAAATTTTATGAAAAAAATTTTGTCCGGAGATACGATGACATAATATTCATTTTTGTTTTCTATTGTGGTAGCCTTAACAAAGATATCGGTAGCCCTGGCAAAAATATCTATATGTATCACCCCCTACCCTAAATCTATCTATAAAAGTTTTTTTAACAAAATCTAAAATTAAAAAATTTTTTTATTTTTGTACGCCACTGAATTTTTTCCAAAATTTTTATATACGTCACATAATACCGTAAGAAGTCACAAATAAAATTTCTCCAAGATTGATACAACAAATTTTTCGGTCATCTAGCGGATTTTTCGAAAATAAATTTTTGTAAATTACCGACTGTCGATTTACTGATTCTGAAAACATTTGCGAAAAAATTTAACAAACAGCCTAAACTTGGTCGCTACCTAGTGGCAGAACCTTTTACTTATAAAGTAACGTTCCGTCAGTCCGTACGACGATATTATAAAATATTTCCCACCGAACCACCTATTTTTGTATTCTAAAATTAATTGTTACAAGCCCTAAACTCAATTCTTATGCTGCACTCGGTATACAAATCAACATTAACCTAATTTTGACACATATGTCACAAAATTATGACGTTTATTAAAATTTTGAATATATTGTTTTATTTTT
Source organism: Cantharis rufa (assembly GCA_947369205.1). Classification (NCBI taxonomy): domain Eukaryota; kingdom Metazoa; phylum Arthropoda; class Insecta; order Coleoptera; family Cantharidae; genus Cantharis; species Cantharis rufa. The sequence continues at coordinate 28,899,556 of OX376305.1, read as the reverse complement.
GCCAGCCATCTGACAAATTCTCACAAAAAATATATAAATTAAGATTTCAGTAAATATTTTCTATACTTTTTCTGACCTGCCCCGCCCTGTTACAATTGGCTCGGTTTGTTTTCTCACCAATACTTATACTTTCAAAGCTCCATCGACACACCAAATTTTAGCTGAATCGGTTAAACATTTCCGGAGATACGACGACATTTTCATTTTTTTTTATTTATTTTATTGTGATGGCCCTGGTGAAGATTTCTCTGGCAAAACCTTATTTTCACCATTCCAGCCCACGAGGCATACGTCCAATAAGTTTGATTGCAATCGACGCAGAAATGCCGGAGAAAATCGATCGACAAAAACTTTTTTCATGTTTTTGCCAAAAAAGTTAATTTTATTTTTTTCATGTTGCATTACTGATTTCTATTGAAGGATTACATATGCTCTCATATCCATTAGGATCAATGTACCTACGTACCAAATTTGGGTAAGATCCCTTCAGCATTTCTTGAGTTATTCACTCTTAAAGTTTCAACTTTGACAACTTGTGATTTTTGACAGACGACAGATAGAAGATTAATTTTACCTATTCTGGATAAAGCCTTTTAAGGCTTTTAAAATAACATATCGCAAGACAAAATATTTTTTTTAAATCCCGTATTATTTTCTTGTGGTGGCACTCCTGATTGATAGATCGCGACGAAAACCTTATTTTCACCTTTCCACCGTGAACCCTACCACCATACCAAATTTGGTCGTAATTGGTTGGATGGTTCGGAAGCAAATCGATCGACAAAATTTGACGACCGACAGACAGACAGACCGACACAGAAATTTTTATTTTACTTTTTGCAGATCTTTACGTTTCTGAACACGGTGATCTCGAAAATGCAAAAAAAAAAAGTTGAAATTTTTTTTCGATTACCATACCTCCAATTTTTTTTTAAAATTGATTGGAGGTAAAAATTTACTTATAAACGTCAAATTCGTATTAAAAATCTTTAGAAGGCGCGATCGTGGTTTCTCAAATTAACAAGGGGTGGCGCTTTCGCTTCTGTCATAATTAATTCGAGTTTTTTAAAAATATTTAAAATGAAATTAATCTATTAAAAAAGCGTTTTGAATAGTTTAAATGCAATTAAATACCATCTCCTGGTCATACAAAATCGTTTTTTATCAAAATTTGTCTTATAAATAGTTGTTAAACTATAGAAAAATAACAATATGTTCATTATTAACAACTGGTGTATAATGAAAGATTTATTAACCACTAGTCTAAAATGAGTCGCTTCACATGCGACTGACCTAAGTTATAATGCTAGTCTATATGACTAGTAGTGGAAAAAATACAATGTAGAAGTAAAAATGCTGAAGTGGGTAATAATAATACACACATTTTTATGTGTGTGGGTATTAAGCTTCGTCTAGTTTGTAAAGTGCAATGTAGTTTGACGTAAACTCTGGAACTTCTCACTTTTTCTTCATAACAATGTAAAACTTTCATGATGCTTGGGGTTTCTGAGACCCCGGTGTGCAGTTCCAGGGTTAATAATGTCCTTATTAAAATTTGTATATTATTTATAAATATAAAAAGGAAACTTTGATTATACCAGTGTGCGTAAAATGTTTTTGTTTTAAACGAAAAGATTTACATATTACATATAAAGCTCATTTATGAAAATAATTAAAACTACTATTCCGATATTATAAGAAGTATAAAAGAAAATCTTATATTTATACGAGAATTATTTTTATTTGATTCAACAGAAACGATAGTAAATTATCTTGAACATAATACACTTATATAATCTCGTATACTTTCCGCCGTTATCAAAGATTGTACGATTGCACTTACAATCTTTGGTTTTATCAAGTTACGTATTTAAAAGGTAAGACGGTAAAGGGTCCCTGCTTATAAACTACATTTGCAACACCTATTACAAACTAAGAAAAACCTCGCATTATTACATCATTACCGACATTTAAACAAATATTTAAAAGTTGTTATCCGAAAAGAGTGTCGCCATCTACTTTCGGGGGAGAATTAAGGTACATATAAATTTGTATAGCTTTGTTCATCTTTACATTCTATACGCCATATTAGTGCAGCGTCAGATTCTACGAATCCAGTTCCAAACAAAACAACCGACATAACCTCGTTTTTTGCACTTTGACATTTGGTTTGATTTTTGAACGATTTGGGTGCTTCTGTGCATTAAAACGACTGAAAAATGCGCAATTATATATTAGGTAATCGTTCTTGAAGTTGTGGTGGATATTGTTAACAAAATTTAGGTACTCGATTTATGCAATGTTTGAATTGTGTTTCACTCAACTAAAAGTGGACATAAATATAATAAAAAAGTTCTTTGAGCTAAACAATAAATTTATTAAAATTGGTCCAACAAACGATTTAATTCAAATAACGAAATATATTTAATTAATTAATTATTAAGTTTATTAAATAACAAATAGTTCATTATACATATTAACTAAAATTCATAAAAACGTTGTGCACTGTTTCATTTAGTTAGCGATTTACATTTATTGTATTAACGGACACTGATTATTGCGTAATCAAAGAATACGCTGCTGCAACGTATAAACTTTCGTAACCTTTCGCTGAATTAATGAATACTGTTGTTTCTTATAAGAAATACAGTTTTTGATTAATGTATGAATTTTCAAACTTTTCATTGCGTTAACGAACTCGGTTTATTTTAGAGACGAATACATTTATTTACTCGATGTATGAATTTTTTAAATAGTTTATTGATTAATAAATGCTGTTCATTATTTTAACAAATTGAATTATTGCAGCTATTAAATAATTTATTAATTAACTTAGATAAACAAAAAAATTATGTTTAATATTTTTATTACTTAAATAAGTACACTTATAGTCATATATAGAAATTTCGTACATCTTAATATTAATATGTTTATAAATTTAAAACTGACCTTTCAAGGTCAAAAAGGTTTACAAAATTAATTATTTATAATTAATTATTAACTTAATTTAATTATACCAATTAACATATTAATTAAAAATAGCACAATAAATAAACTGACGGCATATAACAAGTTTAAAACATATATCCGTCGCGTCTATGTTCATTAAATTTTGATAATTTTAATTACAATTAATGCATTATTACTATTATACTATTACAATTACTATTACTATACTAAACTCTATACTATAACTATAACTATTCTTAAACATTATTTGTTAAATTTAGATTTTCCGACAAAATATGTACTTTTGAAAAAGTATGATTTGATTTTAATTTGTAAAAATACGTTTCAATAAAATTGTAAAACATTAATGTTTCCGTCGGAAAATCTAAATTAAACAAATAAATTATTTTGAAACAAATATCTACAGCTCTTAAAAAATGACTAAATTTATACCTAATATCATCAAAATATACAAATATTTCTTTTATTGATGTTAAATCTTCACCAATACAATAAATAAATGGTTGGATGGCTGTCTTTAAGCTCTTTAAATGTAAAATTTTGTTTTCTACTTCTTGATACGTCTTTCCAATGAACATGAAAGATTCTTGTGAATCTCGAATGGTAAATTTTTTCGTTGAATTTTTTCCGGTTGCAGCATTTTTGCATACAACCTTACTGGTAGGTACAAAATACCCGTGCAATGCCCAAAACAATGCTGCATTTTGACCATCTGTAAAAACATAATTTTTAAATATTTATTTTATAATATTAAGATTTGATTAGTTTATTCCAACAAAGCTTATAAAGTTTTTATAATAAATATAAATTGAAAAAAAAATTAAAAAAAGTTGTTTATTTTATATAGTTATTTTTGCACTTGTGTGCAATTTCATGTTATTAAACCTAAATAAAAATAGTACTTACTTTCAGAAATTTCAACGTTCTGCTGTATTTTATTTAGCAAAAATTTTACATTCGATTCCTTCACATTTTTACTCAAAAATGAAAGTATTTCTCTAAAACAAGATTGCCATTTACTAAGAAGGCCATCACCATTTCCAAATGCAACTTTAAAATCCATGTCGACCTGTATTGCAAATAATTTTCAATCAAATATTATGTGTCGTACCAATCGAAAACCAGCCGGAGTTTTGTAAAAAGGCCAATTTTGCATTATAGCCGCGGTGTTACCAAGTTCTTCCATTTGTTTTAAACGAAATTGGCTGCAAGCTTTCCAATAATTGTCGAATTCTTCAGAAGATAAATTATCAAATTTCAAAGCTCGTACGCAACTATCTGCATCGTCTTCTGGTACTGAATATAATAACATAATGCAAATAACAATAAATTATACAGGGTTTACCAATAAGACGTTTGTTTTTCCATAGGGGCATATTCGGATATTTTGACAGTTCTTGCATTTAGTTTTTTGACCTATGTACAGCAGAAGCTGTGCCATTTGTGAAAATGTTTTCAATTTCAATTGAAAATTGTATTAAAATCATTGAAGCCTATTACGAAAATAGTCGATGTGTGAAAACCACATTTCGTAAAATTCGCGATATTTTTGGTCGTCATGATCGGTCTTCTGAAACCGCTATCGAGAATTTGGTGGATAAATTTAAGTTTACTGGTTTGGTATATAACATACCAACAACAACACATATTCGTTTGGGTCGATCCAGCGAAAATATCGCTGCTGTAAGTGAAAGTGTCGAAGAACGTCCAAATTTATCGATTCCACGACATTCTCCACATTTGGGGACATGTTGACAAATTATTTTTGGCCTATTATCGATGATATGGATGTGAGTGATCTGTGGTTTTAACAGGATGGCGCCACTTGTCACACAGCCAGAGAAACAATGGCTTTATTGCAAACCAAATTTCCAGATCGAATAATTTCGCGTAATTCTGCAATAAATTGGCCCCCTAGATCGTGCGATTTTACTCCGTTGGACTACTTCTTGTGGGGCTATGTGAAAGATCAAGTCTATGCGGATAATCCACAAACCATCGCGGCCCTAAAAGTCAACATCAAACGTGTCATTAGTGAGATAGAGCCTCAATTATGCCAAAATGTGATTGAAAATTTTGACGAAAGAATCGATGTCTGTAAGCGTGGTCGTGGTGGGCATTCGAAGGATATTATTTTTCATTAATAAATGGCAGACCTTCTACTTTATATATAAATAAAAATCCATAGCATTTTCATCCAAAATATGTGTACATTTTGAGCTAAAATAAACAATATTTGTACAAAATTATAATACCTAGACTTATAATACATCAACTTAATTATATCGCAATACATATTAGTTTTTGTACCCAAGTTTTTTCAAAGTTTGTTTCTATTAAAAAATCATCTTACCAATTAAATGATCTATTAAATTTTCTTGATTCCAGCTTTTAAGTAACATTCTTAAATCTTTATTTTCATCACCTTCCACGTTGTCATTATTTTCAGTTTCAGCATAAGAATGTGAAATATCAGTGAGTGTATTACTTTGTTGCTGATGTTGTTCGGCTTGGATCTGATTGTTATCAATCGATGAACTCTCATTTGATGGAGAAAACATAGCTGCCATATCATTTTCAATTGAAACATCAGATAAATCGGAATAAATATTGACCAGAAAAGGATCCCCATTCGTTTTTTTTGAGTTTCGTAAAACTGCCAATTCGTAAATAAAAATGAGAATAAACTAAATTCATATTTAGTAATAAAATATTATGCTTTGTTATAGAAAATAAAATATATACTCGTACTTGGATATAAAACAAGTTAGTAATACATATATACAACTTAATATTGAATAATAATAATAGGTAAAAACTTTTTGATTTTTTAACTTGGTGAAATAGCTCTGTAATACTCTTTTAATCGAATCATCGTTTTGCCTTTTGCTGTTTTTATTAAAGTGAGTGGAGGTCCTATTATTATATCATCTGTGGAAATTGTAGAAAACGATCCCAAAGCTGTTGGATCAACTTCGTAGGCTACAAAGTGTAGCTTGTAATTAATACTACATAATTTTTGACAAAAAAATAATAATTGTTCTTTTTTTAATATAATTATTTCTAATATTATGTAAATAAAAACATCATTTTTAAATATTTAATTATTATAAATAATATATGTAAAGCCGGCTGTCCTTTGAAAGAAGATATGAACGGCGGTATGATAACGCGTAGATTATTTTTGAATTTGTATAGTATGTGATTGTGAGTTGTTGTAAATAATTGCTTTAAATGTCGTTTCTCTTTTCTTTATAGGTAAGATTGTGTTATGTAATTTGGTGGATGTTAATAATAAAAAGGAAAAACTCTTTTCTTTATAGAGAAACTCAGTTTGGCTTTTATTTAAGAAAAATCCTAAGGGTCAGTGTTTGTTAGACACATTATAAAACGATAGTAGAATTGGAGGCAAAGTTGGAAGGGATAAACCATGCAGAATTTGTGAAAAGAAAAACAAAGGTATTCGTTACCATTCGGAGTCTTTATGCTGGTTTAAAGAAAAAATTGGTGATAGACTTAACTGTTCGTTTCAGCAATAACAATGAGCTAAACGAACATTTGTTACAGTAGGCACGTTTTTGGAAGATTGGAAAAATGCAAAAATCTTCTAGTAAAAATGGTTTTAATGTTAAGTTTGATAACCTGGCTCTCGGTACACAGTCCTGTCTTTAAATGTGGTAAAATGTGTCCACAAATGAATATAAACCACTGTAGAGGTAATAAGATTTTTAAAATTTGACTGGATAATTCTTGATTTTACACCTCACACTCTAAGGACTTATGGAATAATAGTTTGATTGATTGGAACGCTCATAAATTTACATCCACCACCTGTACGAAAAGTGCAGGAACGTTTTTCTTCGGAAATTGAGAAAGAGTAGGATTTTAACTTGATTTATGAACTATACAAAGGCCTTGGCATGAATATTTTTGACTATTGCAATTTTTTGTTTTCTTGATTTTGTTCAATTATTATTACAGAACATAAATAAGCAGGTTTCGTAGTACGGTTTTTAAAATAAAATAAATTTAAAAACAACCGATTTTCTCCTATTAATTTAAAACCTCGTCCTGTTATTATCATTATTATATCACATAACTTTAGATCTTCGTTGGGTACAAATGAAAGGATTTATATTTAAAACTTTTTTATTTATCAAGTCTCCTTTTAGCTGAATATATTTATTCCAGCGATGTAAATAGTCCATCGATCAAACAAATTGGAAGATCGCGGCAGTGATGTAATGGTTATTGTACCACAATACGCACAGTTTATCCTTCATGCACTTATGGAAATGTTATGATGTGCATCAATGCAACCATGTGATAGCAAATTACTTGACCTCTCTTCGAAAATTCCAAATCAACAAGTAACTGTAAGAATTTACAAGGAATTTAGAAACAATAAAATTAGTTTAAAAACAATCATTACCTTTATAGAATGTCCGTTTCTTTATTCTCACATAAACATTTGGAAATAATTAAATATGAAGTCACTAATGCATGTATGTATGTACCTTATTTTATATAAAAATTTGTATCATTTACGAGAAATTAAACTTATATTAAAACCATTTCTACTTGAGGATTTTCTCATTTTTTCAATCTTCAAAAAACGTGCCTACTGTAACAAATGTTCGTTTGGGTCATTGTTATTGCTGAAACTAACAGTTAAGTTCAAAACATTATTCAAACATTGCATAAATCGAGTACCTAAATTTTGTTAATAATATCCACTACAACTTCAAGAACGGTTATCTAATATATAATTGCGCATTTTTAACTCGTTTTAATGCACAGAAGCACCCAAATCGTTCAAAAATCAAACCAAATGTCAAAGTGGAAAAAACGAGGTTATGTCGGGTGTTTTGTTTGGAACTGGATTCGTAGAATCTGACGCTGCACTAATATGGCGTATATCTTTGGTTGGATGTAACATTATGGACGCCATTTTCTGAAGAACTGGAGTTAACCGCTACCACCTGTTTTGATGGTCGCCTTCCATCAACTTCGTTTATTGGTTGACCCTCAACGATATCGTTTGTTGGTTGATCCCCAACCACCACGGTTGTATGTTGACCCCCAAGGAGTTCCGTAATATTTACTTTTATAGCTTCTTCAGTCGAGAGTATTACAGGCAAATCTAGACTATTGACTATTTGACACCTTAATCGACTTGGACGACTTGTTTATTTATTATTAAATAATTATAATATATTTTATTAATTATGACAGAAGCGAAAGCGCTACCCCTTGTTAATTTGAGAAACCACGATTTAATACACATTGCAACACAACATGATGTTACAAATTCATTAAACGCGAAAATTCATAAGTTTATTGAAAAATTTGAATATTTTAAGACGAAGAAGTGCTTAAAACAATGCTGTTGAATAAGTTTGGTGATTTAGTGAAACAAATAATTATCTTAAATATTTATTTATAAATTTAATTTTGAGGTTACAAAAAACTAATTTAATGTTTGAAATTAATGGAAATTAAAAAATTTGGAATACAAATGTTTGAAAATTTATTTATAAAAATTGTAGTTTATGACCCAATTATCACACTTCATAGTTATACCTGAAGCCAAATTGAAGGAAGTAGAGGTAGTCGAAGAACTTGTAGGTATATTAATTTCAGCGTTTGAAAACGTATTTGTTTTTTAAATAGGACCGTATTGAGCAGATGTTAAAGGCATTTCAACATCGTTACTTTCAGGTACGACAACATGTGATGTATTTGTTGACGGTCTTTGCACCATTTGTGCGAAACTTTTTTTTACTGCCAGCGAATCTTCTATATATCCTTCGGCGACAGTAGAAGATTTCCAGCCTCCGTGCTGTTTGAGCTGCTCCAGCTCAAACAGTGTGTGTATTACCACCGCTAGATGCTAATATAGTGACTGATGTTCTGCGAAAGCTATGACCCGTGTACAATCGAGGGTTTTCTAAATTCAAATACATGGCAATTCTTTTGTTGTCTTGTATCTTTACCTTTTCTTATACAAATAAACAATTTTTTCATATCTAGAGTAGAACTGATTTTTAAATATTTTAAAATTGTTTCCACCCAGAGTGCCTGCATCACCACAAATTTTCTGGATGAGCCATTTTTACTATTTTGAATAGTTATAACAATCATGTCATCTTTTATGACTACATCGGAAAATAAAAAATTACAGAGTTCATCGGTTCGGCATGCTCCTGCGACACCAATTACTAGGACTGCCTACAATGATGATAATTTATTGTTAGTTTTTTAAACAATGAGTAACTAATAAAAAAATCCTACTTTAGTTGCAATGTTAATATATTGTTGTTAAATGTTAAAATATTCATCAGGTGCCTCTGTGAGAAATTTTGTTATTTCTTCTTGAGTAAAAACCGATGATTTCTTGGCTTGATAGTTTTTATTTTGACGTTTTAAAAAGCAACTAATTTAAAAAAATTTGTTATAATATCTATATTTTCTTTTAAAGAGAGAGTTGATTTTAACATTGAATAATGTGACCATAAAGTGGAAGCCTTTTTATCTTTTGCGTAATCTATAAAATATACCAGAAGCACATTTTCAGAAATTACAGTGACGTTTTTAGTATTGCACCAACTTTTGAAAAAGATGTACGCTTTCATATAAAGATCTTTTGATTTCTCTGGTAGTAGATTTTCTGTTACTTGTTTAGCCATATTTCGCATTTCGGGAGGCGTGCAACTTAAATTTTCACTATCCATTTTTTAAAGAAGACAAAACTCGGTGAAACTTTGAAAAATAAACTTGTCAACAACTACAACTGTCAAATCAACAAAATAAAACATAGCCTACGCGCCTTCTAAAGATTTTTAATACGAATTATATAACAAATAACAAATTAAATAACAAATTACCCTGTGATGTAAATTATTACTGTAACCTTCTATTTTTGTTCTTACGTCTCGTCAGGATAAACAATCTATTATTCTGTTAGTTCTCCTTTTCAGTTATTCATTTATGACATTTTCCTCAACAAATGTTAATATATTTGTAGAATACTTGTTTACATTTTTTTTGAATGGTTACAATTTTAGTAAATTTTAATACTTATAGTTGGAAACAGAATTTTTAATTTTGATAATTTTTTCCGGAAATACAAATAATCAGGCAGAACGAAATAAGTAGAAAAAGTGAGACGTTAATTTTGTTTTGAGGTGATTTTTCTCCTGCAATAGTGGATTCGGTGAGAATTCGTAGAAGAGTTGGAAGTTGTAATATTTCTTACCAATCTTGGGATCATCTTTTGCGTATTCGATTGTGGAACAGTATCATATTTTTCATCGATACCATCCATAGCCTCTAGTAGGGATTGGAAATCGGGTCACAACTGTGGTACGGAAGAAGTTAGTTTAATCATCACAAAGTTTACGATAGTCGTTCTAGTCTTACTCGCTTGTGGATAACCAATATATATTATTATTATTATTATTACTACAAATAAAGAGCAGAGGCACAATAGTACCTATATTGCTCAAACGCAGTACATAAAAAAAAAAACACGATCAGTCCAATCACCTTACAATAAATTCATACAATACAATTTTAACTTATCACATAGTATCACATCAAGTTATATTAAGCAAAACAAAAGTACTAAATACATTAGACAGATAAACAGCCGCCAGATTACACAACAACACTCGACTACGTTAACAATAAAGCATCCAGTCTAGCCTTAAAAGAATTCACTGATGGAGCTCCAACAACATCGCGAGGTAGTGAGTTCCATACATTAAAAACCCGATTGTTCAAAAAAAATTCTCTAGCTCTCGAACGATAATTCTCATGGACCAGCGTGAACCCGTTTCCGCGTAACCGTTCATCATCTCTAAACCGCAGCAGGTAACTAAGGTCAACAGAGAACAGATTGTGAGCCAAGCGATAAACAATGATTAGATCACCACGAACAAGTCGATCACATTCACTTGAAAGTTCAAAAATGTTAAGGCGATCCAAATAAGCCGGACGTTGCCTGCCATATGGCAATCTAGTAGCAGCACGCTGCACAGATTCCACTAGGATAAAATCTCTAGCCCAAGTCGGACACCAAACACCAAAGCCATATTCCAAGACAGGTCGTATGTATGTCTTATACAGAATGCAACTAGTACGCACATTCAAATTACTAAAAATTCTCTTAAACAGATGCAATACTTGTTTAGCTATGTTACACCTGACCGTAATATTGTCGGACCACGTTAAATCGCAATTCACAACAACGCCGAGATCAGTAATCTTAGTAACACTATTGATAGTAACGTTATCAATTTTATAATTAAGGTGCGGATTGTTTTTACCGATACGCAACACGGCACACTTACTAACATTAAGGGGAATCAACCAATCCCGGCACCACCGAACCAAAATGTTTAGGTCATTCTGCAGTGTGCCATGCTGAAATAATGGATTTCCATATATCTTGGTATCATCGGCATACTGCGAAAACCAGCTGAGTAGGAAACACCCCAGATCGCACGTGTAAATTAAAAACAGCAATGGGCCGATCACTGAACCCTGAGGGACTCCACTCACAACCTCTCTAAACTTCGAGAAATCAGTACCCACTCTGACTCAAAACTTTCGACCCGAAAGATAATTCACTATCCACCGCAGCAACCGTCCGCGAATACCAGCACGCTCAAGCTTACAAACTAGACGTCTACCCGGTACCCGGTCAAATGCCTTTGAAAAATCAAGGTAAATCACATCGGTCGGCAGTTTCGCGTCCAAGGACCTAGTCCAATTATTCAGACATGTCAGCAGGTTAGTGGTAGTAGATCGACCGGGAAGGAATCCATGCTGCTGATCGGGTATGACTTTATGTTGAAGCAAGAATGGTACCATGGAGTCAACAATAACTCTTTCCATTACCTTTACCTCCACAGGAGTCAAACTAATCTGACGATAATTTTCAGGATTAAACTTATCACCTTTCTTGTGTATGGCTATTACAGTTGCAGACTTCCAACCGTCAGGGAGAACCGACACGTCCATAGACTTCTGCATGATCATCGATAAAGGAAGACTCAAGGTAAAAGCGCACTGTCTGAGCACCACTGAAGGGAGACCACCCGGTACCGAAGAAGCAGATTTCGGCAATACAGAGAGTTTTTCAAAAACGGCCTCACGCGAAATTACAATATTATCAAGTGAAAATAGGTTAGGTAGAAATCCCGGATCAGAAAACGCGCCATCAGGTTCAACCACGTAGTTAGATTCAAAAAATTGTGAAAATATTTCCGCTGTCCTCGAGTCACTATCAGAAAGCAAACCATCACGATCTTTGATCCGCGGGGTATAAACGTTAGACGTCATAGCATTTCTGACATACTTAAACAATTTCTTTTTATTACCCCCGGTAATCAGTCCATTTTCAAAATTAGATTTGGCTTGCATAATTACCTTAGCTAGGTTGTTTGAAAATCATCTATGCGCGGCATACTCCTGTTCACCTCTCGTACGCTTAAATCTTTTCCATAGCGTCTTTTTATATTTCACGAGTCTCAACACGTGCCCACTAATCCAAGGCCTTAATGGATTATATTTAACAGTAACCATCTCACTATATGCATTAATAGTTCTCTCGACAGTGCTGACAAATAAAAGCCACTGCTCGTTAGGTTCCAGATCACCAATAAGCAGCTCCCAATCTAACATCTGAAGGTTAAAATCGAGCTCTTCAAAGTTTATCCGGCAAAACCGCTCGTTCCGCAATCCCCCGCTCGACCTCACAACCTGCAAGTTACATAACAAAACTTCGTGATCAGATTTACCCACAGGGGGTAAGTGCTTGGGCGGAGTAAGCAGGCGTTGATCAGATACAAATATAAGATCCAATAGCGATGGGTTTACACCGGATCTAAATCTAGTAAACTCACGCACAATCTGTTTTAGTCCACTAGAGAAAACAAAGTCCAAAAATAATGAACGCGAATCAAAATTAACCGGGTGAGCAATCGGATACACTGGGTCGGGCCAGCAGAGACCAGGAAAATTAAAATCCCCAATGACTATAATATCTTTACGGTTGCGTATAACGGCAGAGATTTCACGAAATAATACCGCGTCACTCTGCACCGAAGAAGACGGAGGCCTATAAACGCAACAAAAAGTCAACAGCTGGTTCATAGCTGTCTTAACACTTAAACACACAAGGTTTGTTCGTGCTAGCTACACTTTTTACACTTTAGTGTAAAGTGTACACTTTTCTGTTCGTGCTAGCCGAGCGCTCTGTTCGTGCTAGAAAGTGTAATTACACTTTTTACACTTTTCTTACACTTTTTACACCAGCTCTGGAGCAGGTGTAAAAGTTTACACCGTTTACACTTAATTTTGATTGGCTCTTAGATTTTTAAAAATGAAATTTAAAAATGCATACTTAAAAACTAAAAGTAATGGTTGCTAAAAATAAAACGTTAACAATATATTTTTACCTCCAATCAATTTTTAAAAAAAATTGGAGGTATGGTAATCGAAAAAAAATTTCAACTTTTTTTTTGCATTTTCGAGATCACCGTGTTCAGAAACGTAAAGATCTGCAAAAAGTAAAATAAAAATTTCTGTGTCGGTCTGTCTGTCGGTCTGTCTGTCGGTCTGTCTGTCGGTCTGTCTGTCGGTCTGTCTGTCTGTCTGTCGTCAAATTTTGTCGATCGATTTGCTTCCGAGCCATCCAACCAATTACGACCAAATTTGGTATGGTGGTAGGGTTCACGGTGGAAAGGTGAAAATAAGGTTTTCGTCGCGATCTATCAATCAGGAGTGCCACCACAAGAAAATAATACGGGATTTTTTAAAAATATTTTGTCTTGCGATATGTTATTTTAAAGGCCTTAAAAGGCTTTATCCAGAATAGGTAAAATTAATCTTCTATCTGTCGTCTGTCAAAAATCACAAGTTGTCAAAGTTGAAACTTTAAGAGTGCATAATTCAAGAAATGCTGAAGGGATCTTACCCAAATTTGGTACGTAGGTACATTGATCCTAATGGATATGAGAGCATATGTAATCCTTCGATAGAAATCAGTAATGCAACATGAAAAAAATAAAATTAACTTTTTTGGCAAAAACATGAAAAAAGTTTTTGTCGATCGATTTTCTCCGGCATTTCTGCGTCGATTGCAATCAAACTTATTGGACGTATGCCTCGTGGGCTGGAATGGTGAAAATAAGGTTTTGCCAGAGAAATCTTCACCAGGGCCACCACAATAAAATAAATAAAAAAAAATGAAAATGTCGTCGTATCTCCGGAAATGTTTAACCGATTCAGCTAAAATTTGGTGTGTCGATGGAGCTTTGAAAGTATAAGTATTGGTGAGAAAACAAACCGAGCCAATTGTAACAGGGCGGGGCAGGTCAGAAAAATTATAGAAAATATTAACTGAAATCTTAATTTATATATTTTTTGTGAGAATTGGTCAGATGGCTGGCAAAAATAAAACAATATATTCAAAATTTTAATAAACGTCATAATTTTGTGACATATGTGTCAAAATTAGGTTAATGTTGATTTGTATACCGAGTGCAGCATAAGAATTGAGTTTAGGGCTTGTAACAATTAATTTTAGAATACAAAAATAGGTGGTTCGGTGGGAAATATTTTATAATATCGTCGTACGGACTGACGGAACGTTACTTTATAAGTAAAAGGTTCTGCCACTAGGTAGCGACCAAGTTTAGGCTGTTTGTTAAATTTTTTCGCAAATGTTTTCAGAATCAGTAAATCGACAGTCAGTAATTTACAAAAATTTATTTTCGAAAAATCCGCTAGATGACCGAAAAAATTTGTTGTACCAATCTTGGAGAAATTTTATTTGTGACTTCTTACGGTATTATGTGACGTATATAAAAATTTTGGAAAAAATTCAGTGGCGTACAAAAATAAAAAATTTTTTTCATTTTAGATTTTGTTAAAAAAACTTTTATAGATAGATTTAGGATAGGGGGTGATACATATAGATATCTTTGCCAGGGCTACCGATATCTTTGTTAAGGCTACCACAATAGATAACAAAAATGAACATTATGTCATCGTATCTCCGGACAAAATTTGGTGTGCTGGTGATTGGAGGTATTGCGGCAGAGAGTGACGATATTTTTATTTTTTTGCTAAATATTGGTCTTTTATAGATTTTTATATTTAATGACAAATTAGGTTAGGTACCAACATAACCTACCAACGCAAATTTGATTTCAAGGGGTGGAGTTATACTCAAGTTACACTTTTTGTGTTCGCGCTAAACTTACACTTTCGGGAAAAAGTTAAAGTGTAAATTACACTTTTTACACTTAAAGTGTAAAAGGTGTAACTAGCACGAACAAACCTAAAGTTTCACACCCAGGAGTGTTCAAGACCCAAAAGTTCACACTCGCTGGAACAAAATAACTGTCATTTAAGTAAACACACACACCACCCCCTCTACCATTCAATCTGTCCGCACGATATAAGGAGAACCCGCTAATACCCACAACGGAGTCCGGCAGATCCCCAGAAAGCCAGGTTTCACATAAAAACACCAGTGCCGGATCATAACTTTGTACAACTGGCACAAATTCAGAAAACTTGGAAGACAAAGAAGCAATATTTGTGTAAAGAATAGGCCAGTCTAAAATATGGTCTAGTTTTTTTGACGCATACCGCCAATGATCCGTGGAACACCCCCAATAAAACGGATGGTTAGATCTTTCTCACCCGCATCAATGCGATTTCTAAGGTCATTCTGTACTGATCGCAAAAATTCCAACTGGCGCGGGGTTTTGTCGTCTCGGACTATTACTCTGGAGAAATTACTATTAATGAGGTTTTTCTTGAGTCTGAGTATTCTCCTTGCATCATATAGGTCCGATAGCACTACCTTAATAGGTCTGGGGCGACCCTCACCTGCAACTCTACCAATTCTTGTAACTCGAGCAACGTCGCACCGAACATCTGGAGAAATTACATGCAAGATCTCCTTAACATAATTTTCATCATTCCTTCTTCGATCCTCAAGTTCCCCCATGTGTTCACCAACACCAAAGATGATCAAGTTCCTTGCACGTACCTGCCTTTCATTTACCTCGTTAACCACTTCCTCAAAATCAACCCGAGCGTGGGACACATCACTTTCAGCAAGTCTCTGCTGCAAAGAATCAATCTTGGAGTTGAACTCATCACGAAGAGACGTTATCTGCTGTGCAACACTAGCAGTAAATTCCACCTTCAGATCGTTGATGGAATTTATTATTTTCGCAAATTGATCGAGATTCCGATCACATTTATTACAAAAGATTTTAACTCTTCGTTTGGCACTCCTCGTGACTCGGAGTTCATCATCATTAAGCTTGGAACACGCAGTGTGCAGCATCCCATTGCATCCGTCACAGGACATTGTAGGTTCCGACGGTTTAATTGCAGTATTACAATTTACGCAGGCGTTCATATTTACTATGTTCAAAACTAACCTCAAAAATTATTGCACAACGGAAGTCAGAAATTCACAGCAAAACACGCGAAAAAACAACGAAGGCAACTACCTCAATGATCACCACCACCTTAACAAACCGGCATCAACCAATTTTTACGTAAAACTTTATCTAAAATCGACTATTATGCAGAGAAAAATATAACAAACGTGCGTTCAACTGGACTGATAACTGATGACTGATGAAAAACCAATAATTTACCATCATCGTGTATAATAGCCTGGAAGTAATTTGGAAGAAAAAAATACCTATTATTGTCTCATTGGTTAACCTTAAATTATAGTTCGTAATTACCTGATCGGAAGATTTAATTGTTTTTGGAAGAGATATAATTTCCCTGGACTTACCTTTATTTTGTGGGCTGGTTGGAGTAATACCCTGTCGTCAATTTGGGGAGTAGATTATCAAAGTTATTCGTCAAGAGTACCCGCTAGCAGCTATCTGGAAACGTACTTGTCAGATGTCACTTCTTTTGTTTTGGTGAACAGCGGCGTAGGCGTGTCCCAGGCAGTGGCGTGGTTTGGAGGATAACAAGATAAGTTATTTAAATTTTTTTTAAAACTATTAATCTCGAATAAAATATAATCGATCGTGTCGTTGGGTTTTCATCATAAATATAATTTTATGTTTGCGGTTAAATACGGTAATTTTGGCCGTGTTTGTAAAGATTTTTGTGAACGCCAACAGATCTGTTCCGCGTGCGATATTTGGTTATTATCTTGATTTTTGGGATTTAAAATATATAAGTGGATATTATTGTTTAATAGAAGAAACCCCCGGGTTTCTTCTATTTTAGTCTCCGACTAATGTATTAAACATTGTATACCACAGACACATATACATCATAATGTCCTGACGCCTGACTATCCGAAAAGAGAAAGCGTTTTATACGCTTTAATATACGCTATATCAAGTCTTACTTGATCGTCCATAAAAGAGTGCCATTCAAAATGTGGTTCTAAGGGCTCTGTTTTGCGGTTAGATGTAATTCGTAAAACTTTTACTCCACAAAAAAATATTATTTGTTGTTATCCGTTTATCCGATAATCCGTTGATCCGCATATCCGTTGATCCTTTAAGTATCATATCCAACTACTATATAGGAGCAAATGTCAATTTAGTATTTAACAACTTAAAACAAATTATCCTCAGCAAGTAACTTCAGCATAACAAATTCAAATACTTAAAAACCTTGGCAGACCACTTATGGATTCTACTAGCACCCAAAGCTTTAACGATGAATCTGCCGTTTGCAGTATATGCTTAGGCGACTTAGCAGAAGTAAGAGGTACTATTGATTGTTGCGCACATATATTTTGTGCGGAATGTGTAAAGGTATGGGCAAAATTAAAAAACACTTGTCCTCTAGACCGAAAACCAATTAAATCGATCTATGTTAGCAGATTACCAGATGGTTCGGATAAGGAAACCATTTTTGTGGAAATTGTAAAATATATCGAATTTACTGCAAATTTTATCCAGACATCGTTAAGTGGTTTCCCGCAGGTTGATACAGTTATTTATTACCGAAAAGCTCTGCATGCCTTGCAGATGCTTAAACAAATTATTTTGAGCCGATTACGAGGTGAACATTTCTTAACAAAATTTGTCGATCCGAATGGAGAGGATCTTTCGGAAGAAATGATTCTAATGCATTTACAACATCATAAAAGAACTCTTATACAGAAAATGCGCTCTTGTAAGACTGCTCAGAAAAGGTAAGTGCTATTATGTAATAAGAATTCAAAAAAACCATCAATAAAAACTGTGAAATTTTAATTTAATTTAATAATAATTAGCAACTTTCTCAAAAAAACATTAATCGCCATAACGTGTGGGTTTTGTTTGTTTTACTTTCCAACCTATCGGTCAGGAAGTGGCCATTTTCCGACCTGAGATATCTAATACCTACCTACTTAATAAAACAAAATTAAGTTGAATAAAATTATTAAATATTACTTGTTATTAAATATTAATTTGTCATTTACAAACTGATTGCGAATAAAAGCGCATCATACTCGGTACAAAGCTTTATTACATCCGTGTACTAAGGCAGTTGAATGCATTAAGATTAACGGTTAATGATTAGCCGTTGATGATTATTGAAAATAGATACTAAGGTTGGTAACACTGTTTGAACAACAAACAACAGAGAACACTTTCGAAAACAACTTGATATCACTATTAAACCATTAGTATGTTATCTTGATAAATTATTGCCAATATTCTGCAAAAGCTTGGAAGTTGCTTTCATGTTATCCGATCGGTAGACGTAGGCGAAAGAGGGTATCCATGGGACGACGTATTCACGTAAATCCTAACGGTTATGTCATCGAACATAGCCTCGAAGCCTAGGCTTCAAATTTTTTTAAATATGCTACCGCATTTATAGACCTTTTTATAATACACTTTACATCACAGCTACTATTCGTTGCTTATTTTTATAAAATTTTTATACATACTAACGATTTTATAAACGTATTCACGTTAAAAATCGAAAATAGAACAGAAATACTAGATAATAAAGTTACATTTTTAGATTCTTTTTTGAAATCTTGAATTTTCAAACCGGGGCTCTAGGGAGTATAGCATATCAGTAATTGTGTTAAAAAAATGTGTTATCGAATTTCAAATAAAAAATCATCTTCTTCTTTAACTTTCTTCAGATCAATGATTCTTTTAATTTTCTCCGAAGCTCATCCGTTTTCTTGAGAGAGATTTCCAGCTATCTCTTCATCTTTTTGGCGGACTTCCCGGTCGGCGACGTCCTCTTCGTTTTCTTTCGAGAGCTATGCGTGGTAGTCTGCTGTCCATTCGTTTAACATGTTCGTGCCAGTATCGTCTACGTTGTCTTCCTCATCTGACGACATCTTCCACTTCACACATCTCTCTTATGTCAGTATTTCGCATTCTGTCCCTACGAGACTTGTCCGCCATCGATCTTGACGTTTTCATCTCGGTTCATGACATACTCTTTGTCTTAGCTCTGTCCGCTCTAGACTCTATTTCATACGTCATTATAGGTCGTACGAATGTCTTGTATATTTTAGTTCAGAAACCTTAGATTTTAGAATTTAAGAAGTTAGATCTCTGGTTTGAAACTCATAAATTCAATATTATATTCGGCTATCACAACGGCCATAGCGAAACGGCCAAGACGAAATGTCCCAGACCGGTTTTGGGGTATGGAGTACTCTCCAGTACACCAGAGATTGTGCGGAAAAAAATGTGATATTAAATTTATGGGTTTCAAACCAGAGATCTAACTTCACAAATTCTAAAATCTAAGATTTCTGAACTAAAATATACAAGACATCCGTGCGACTTGTAATGACGTATGAAATAGAGTCTAATAGAGCAGACACAACTAAGACAATGTTATGTGAACCACCGAGATGAAAACGTCAAGATCGATGGCGGGCAAAAAAAAAGCGGTCTAGGACATTTCGCCGTGGCCATTTCGCCGTTTCGACATTTGTTTTACTTCAATCTATAACTCAAAAGTTATAAAAAACAAGGTGGAACTCGCTTTTGCGACAGTTCTTAGGCTTCTATACATCTACTTTTTCGGTAGGTTAAATTATTTGGGCTTTATTTTATTCCAATTTTTAATGCCTTAATCTTTTAATTAGGTAGATTTTTTTACTATATAAGGAAAACGCTAACATTTTAATATTTTTTTTTTATTTCGACCTTTATAGGTAAATATTTGCAATTTACAAACCACAAATAAAACACAATTCATAATGAAATATTAAAATACCCGAAACACGTACCGAATACCGTATTAGAAACACGTAAAATACCTACTCTAAAAATACAAAATAAGAATATCGGATTAAAAAATATATATGTAAATAATCTGAATAATTAATACCAATCTAAAAATATTCTATATGAAGTAAAATTGTTTTAAGAACGTGCGTTCTGATTGGTTTTGAATTATGCGGACAGACGGACAGACGGACACGGAGCTAGATCATAAGGCTTCTTCCTATACGTTGTATAGAAGCCTAAAACTAAACATTTTGACTGCAAAAATTAATAATTTAGAAATAAAAATTCCTTAAATATTCTTCTTAGAAAAGTGTGACATCCTGTATATAATCTATAATTATAGGTTGGAAATGTTAAAGTAATCCCTAACTCAAAAGTTATAAAAAAAAACTATAACATTTTGACTGACAAAATTAATATTTTCGGGGCTATGGAAAATTAGAAATTAGAAAAGCGGAAATAAAAAGAACCCTCGATATTTTTTATATTTTTTTATTTAATTTGTATCCTTATTAAGTTTTTTATTTAATTTTATATAGGTACTATAATTTAATGAAACTTTAATTGTAACTTTTGATTTATACTTTTTAATCAAAGACGGCGAAATGGGCGACGGCGAAACGGCCACGGCAAAATAGCCACGGCGAGACGTCCCATTCCGCCCCAGACTCCCGGTTTGAAAACCTAACTTTGTATTGCATTATTTTGTATTGTGTGCAGTTATTAAAATTTCATTGCGAATTGTTATTATAATTCGGAAATAATTACCGATCCAATTTCCCTGACTGCTAATGTATCTTATTTGTTTGCTTTATCTGATCATTATCTTTATTAATACATAAGAACTTATCTTACTTCTTTTTTGCACCAAGTATTAGTATTTTACTTACATTGCAATTAGTATATTATGTACCGAGGTAGAATATGTATCAATATACAGGTGCATTTATCACCTTATTCAACTGTCTTAGTACACGGATGTAATGAAGCTTTATACCGAGGTATGATGCTTTTATTCACAATCAGTTTGTAAATGACAAATTAATATTTAATAACAAATAATATTTAATAACTTTATTCAACTTATTTTTGTTTTATTAAATAGGTAGGTATTACATATCTCAGGTCGAAAAATGGTCACTTCCCGACCGATAAGTTGAAAAGTAAAACAAACAAAAACCACATGCTATGGCGATCAATGTCTTTTTGAGAAAGTTGCCATTATAACAAGAGCGCATTTTCTGTATAAGGGTTCTTTTATGATGTTGTAAATGCATTAGAATCATTTCTTCCGAAAGATCCTCTCCATTCGGATCGACAAATTTTGTTAAGAAATGTTCACCTCGTAATCGGTTCAAAATAATTTGTTTAAGCATCTGCAAGACATGCAAAGCTTTTCGGTAATAAATAATTGTATCATCCTGCGGGAAGCCACTTAACGATGTCTCGATAAAATTTCCAATAAATTCGTTATATTTTATAACTTCCACAAAAATGGTTTTCTTATCCGAACCATCTGGTAATCTGCTAAGGTAGATCGATTTAATTGGTTTTCGGTCTAGAGGACAAGTGTTTTTCAATTTTGCCCATACTTTTACACATTCCGCACAAAATATATGTGCGCAACAATCCAGGGTACCTCTTACTTCTGCCAAGTCGCCTAAACATATACTGCAAACGGCATATTCGTCGTTAGAGCTTTGAGTGCTAGTGGAATCCATAAGTGGTCTGTCAAAGTTTTTAAATATTTGAATTTGTTATGCTGAACTTGCTCGCTAAGGATATTTTGTTTTGAATTATTGTTAAATACTAAATTGACATTTGTTCCTATATAGTAGTTGGATATAATACTTAAAGGATCAACGGATATACGGATGAACAAATAAACGGATCAACGGATAACAGTAAATAATATTTTTTTGTGGTGTAAAAGTTTCACGAATTAAATCAGACCGCAAAACAGAGCCCTCAGAACCACATTTTGAATGGCACTATTTTACGGAAGATCAAGTAAGACTATACACTTTACATCTCAGACACTTTTCGTTACAATTTTTTATACATGCTACCGCTTTTAATTAAATTGGGGTGTACCCTGTACACTTTACATCACTGACACTTTTGGTTGCAAATTTTTATACAATTTTTAAACATGCTACCGATTTTATAAACGTCATCATCATCATCATCGGCACTCCATTTCATAAGAAATTTCGCCACGTCGTTTGACGTTTTCTCAATCCGATTTTTAGGGTGGATTAATCCCTATTTCTCTTATGTGGGTCGTATACCATTTTTTCATTCACAATTCTGCATGCGTCTTTGATTCTTCTACAACCCTTCGCCATGTCCGTCTATCCAGGGCTTTCCTCCTCCATTCGTAGATCTGCATGGTGCTCAGGTCATTCTCCACTTCATCCTGCCATCTCATTCTTGGTCTCCCTCTTGGTCTTCCCACGTCTGGTCTCCATTTCATTATGGTTTTGATGGTTCTACTTTCTTGTGCTCTCAGAACGTGTCCCATCCAACCCAACCTCATCGATTTAATGTGTCTGACAATATCTTCTTTTTCCAGTTCTAGCTCTATTTCTTTGTTTGTTCTTCTTCTGATTTGTTCCTCGTTCACTTTTTCTATGCCCAGGATCTTTCTCATTATTTTTCTCTCAAAAATTCGTAGTTTATCCTCTTCGGCTTTTGTCAGACACATTACCTCTGTTCCATACGTCACTACGGGTCTTATGAGGGTCTTATATATTCTTATCTTCGTTTTTTTCTTTATATATTTGTTCATTATTAATTTCTTGTTTCCGTAAAATGCTCTGTTTCCGGCCATTATCCTGTTCTTCATTACCTCCTCTCTCTCGTTGTTATTGCTTATTCGCATTCCCAGATAGTTGAAGGTTTTCACTTCTTCAAAGGCAAAGTCTTGTATTTTTATTTTGTCCTTTGGTTCGGATCTTCCTCTGTAACATTTCATGAATTTAGTTTTAGATTCATTTACCTGAAGTCCTGCTTTTTCTGCTTCTTTTGCCAACTTTATAAATGTTTCAACTAGTGCCTTATGTGTTCTTGCCATTATTACAATGTCATCGGCGTATGCTACCAATTGTACTTCCCTATTTATTAGTGTTCCATTACATTCGACTCTTCTTACTATGCCTTCTAGTAGGATATTGAACAGAGTGGCCGATAAAGCGTCTCCTTGTCTCACACCTGCATTTATGTTGAATTCTTCTGTTATTCCTTCCTTTGTTATAACTACCGCTGTTGTTTTTCTAAGTGTCATTTGTGTTAGCCGTATAATTTTTGCGGGTACATTTATGTCTTCCATTTCTTTTATTAAGTTACTTCTCCTAACTCGGTCAAAGGCTTGTTTGAAGTCTATAAATAGCATTTCAACTCGAATGTCATGTTCATAGCACTTTTCCATTATTTGGGTTACTATAAATAATGCATCCACTGTAGATCTACCAGGTCGAAATCCTTGTTGATAATCACCTATTCTACTGTTTACATATTCCTGCAATCTCGTGTGTATCATCACTGATAGGACTTTATAGCTGTTATTAAGCAACGATATTCCTCTATAGTTACTACACTCCTTTAGGTCTCCTTTCTTGTGTATTGAGATGATTTGTGCGATATTCCACTCAGTTGGCATCTTCTCCTCTTTCCATACTACCATCATCAGTTCATATAGTCTGGTCAACATTGTTTCTTCTCCCATTTTTATTAGTTCAGTATTTATGCAATCTGTTCCTGGGGCTTTCCTATTTTTCATTGATGTTAATGTTCTGCGGAATTCGTCGAAAGTTGGTTCATTCATTCTTTCTTCTTCTTTTGTTGGTGTTGCTTTATCAGTGTCTTCTTCTCTTGAGTCTTCGTTGAGAAGTTCTTTAAAATATTCCCTCCATATGTTTTTGATTTCATTTTCTTCATATCTCGTAATTCCGCTTTTGTCTTTCATTCCCTTTGTTGCAGTTTTGTTTTTGTTTTTCTGTTCCTTTATTTTTTTATAAAATTCTCTTGGATTTTTATGTGTTTTTTCTATGTCTGTCATCTTTCTTTCAATCCACTGCTGTTTCTTATACCTACACAGATTCACAACTTGCTTTCTCTTTTCTTTGTATATTTCATTGTCTTCTGTTGTTTGGGAGATCATCCATTTTAATCTGGCTTTTCGTTTTAATTCGATCAGTGTTTCGCATTCTTCGTCGAACCACTCGTTTTTGGTGTTTGTTTTTATTTGTCCAATTGTCTCTTCAGCTGCCCTCAGTATGCTACTTCTAATATTGGTCCATTCTTCCTCTATATTCTGGGTTTGTTGTTTTCCAATAATTTCTTTATGTAGAGTTTGGGCGTATTTCTCCTGGTTTTCCTTTTTATTCAGCTTTTCTATTGCCAGTCTGTTCTTTTTTATCTTGTCTTTCTTTGTCTCTAGCTTGATCTTACCCATTTTCACTTGCATTATGACCATATTGTGATCTGTATCTACGCTGGTACCTCTATACGATCTTGCGTCATTTACTTTAAAGGTTCTTCTTTTAGCTACCATTATGTGATCGATTTGATTTCCTTTAACACTTCCAGGTCTCATCCAAGTTTCCTTGTGTATATTCTTGTGCTTAAAATCCGTGGTTACTATTCTAAGGTTACACATCGCCGACAAATTACACATCTTCTCCCCATTTTCATTTGTGACATCATGTATAGTGTGCTTTCCAGCCACATTCTTAACATATTCTTCTTTTCCAATTTGGGCATTAAAATCGCCGAGTATTATTAGGTCGTCTCTTTTTGGGATTTTTTCGTATAATTTCTCGATTTCTTCATACATCGCTGCTTTTTCCTCATCTATTGCATCCTCTGTTGGTGCGTATGCGTTTATTATAGATAGATTAACATGTTCTCCTTTAATTCTGATGTACGCCAATCTTCCGTTTACTGGCTCAAATTCCATTACGTTATTTGCGTGTCTTCTCTCTAGTATGAACGCTACTCCATTTCTTCCCTGTTTTTTCTCACCTGAGTATAGCATTGTATAATTATTCCTCTTTATTTCCCCGTTGTCCTTCCATCTCACCTCTTGTATTGCTGTTATACCTACTTTGTACTTCTCAATATCATTAATTACCTCATTCATTCTTCCAGGTATCAGCATCGTTCTGACGTTCCAAGTTGCTATTCTTATGGTTTGCTTCTTCTTTTTATTTCTTTTTCCTAATTTTTGCTTAACTCGACTACAAATTTTGTTATCAATCTCAAGTTCCATGTTAATTGCAGGGGTCAGCTTTATTTGACAATCTTGTTGAACTTTTGTTAGTTTTTTGAATCTAATCGACTCACGCCTTCTTGCTGGGATTGCATGGTCTCCTGTATATCTTTCCATTCGTATACCTTGTTGTTTATACTTAACTTTTGATATCCTATTCTGGCCTTGTTACCTTTCTCATTTTCTTTCTTTGCTAGTTGTCTTATTTTACTTTGGATCTGCATCTCCTTTACCGTCATGTCATTATCGATGTAAATCTCGCTTCCTCGCAGTTTATTCTTGCTTCTCATTACTTTCATTTTCTCTTCCCAGTTTTGGACCTTTGCCACCACTGCCTTTCTCCCTTCAACTTTTCCTATCTCAAATGTTTCTATTAGTTTCACGTCTACTCCCAATTTATCCATCAGCAACTTATGTACATTTTCCATTAGTTCACCATCTCTGTTCATTCCCATTCCTTTTATCACTATATTGTTCTTTCTTCTTGTCTTCTCCTGGTTTTCCATAGCATGCTCCATAGTTTCTATTCTTTGGGTTAGTTCCCTTTTTTCGTGATCCCAAGTTACCTGTTTGATCCTTATCTCTTCCTTAATTTCCCTCATTTCCTCTTTCATCCTCAATATCTCTTCTTTATTCTCCTTAAAACCTTCTCTCATTTCAGCTCTCATGCCTTCGATTGCTCTTACTATTTCCATTGTTCCCATTTCTGTGGCGTCAAAATCTTCCTTTCTTGTGGTTGGCGATCTCGCAGTTTTTTTGCTCAGATGAAATACACTTTGTTGTTCTTCGGTTTCTTCTTCCTTGCTTGCTTGCCTTTTCTGACCAAAATACGCTGTTATTCTACTGTCACTATTTGCTCTTCCTCTATATTTTCTTGTATTTTCTTGGCTCATTAGTAGTTTTGTAATACCTAAGTTATAGGCAACCCACAGTGGTGCTTAGTATCTCAACCTTGTAATCGCCTGTAGTTCAGGCAACCCACCGCACACCAAAAATCCCACAACCTACAATCAAAAATTCTACAGCTTATAATCAACGCAATACCATCAAATCTTATTCCTGTTTATACCCAGGTTGTATCCCCCAAGCCAACTCCACTGCGTCAATACGAGCACCCGAATCAACTTCTAGGAGGCAATCGCACTACAGTACAGTTAATGTAAAGGATACTTTTACGCTAACCTCAAAAATTTTCTGGTTACGTGTTTTCTTTCTGTTGTCTTTCTCGGATGAATTTGTGATCCACCAATAGTTTACTGATTACTGCTACTTCTCTATTCTCCAATTATCACATCCAAATCAAATAAGATCTCTTCAATTTATCATTAAACGCCACAAAAAACTAGATCAATTTCATTAGTCTGTGTACAGGACCGGCTTCGCTTCACACCCCTTTTTTGTGGTGTAAAAGTTTCACGAATTAAATCAGACCGCAAAACAGAGCCCTCAGAACCACATTTTGAATGGCACTATTTTACGGAAGATCAAGTAAGACTATACACTTTACATCTCAGACACTTTTCGTTACAATTTTTTATACATGCTACCGCTTTTAATTAAATTGGGGTGTACCCTGTACACTTTACATCACTGACACTTTTGGTTGCAAATTTTTATACAATTTTTAAACATGCTACCGATTTTATAAACGTATTCACGTTAAACTCGACACCAAGAGAGTAACGTTATAGTCCAGTCAAAGCGGATTTTTGAATATAGGGTAACCCAAAAGTTGCGCTTCAGGGAATGAAAGCTATACCAATCGATAGCTAATGGTTTCCTTATGAACATATTAAAATGTATCATCTCAATTTTCCCGGCTTGATTTGTAATTAATGAAAAACTATCGAAGATTTTTTGACTAATAGACTTTTACACCCCATTTCTGCCAAGACTCACTCAATCCAAAAAATAATGTTACCAATTTATAGCACGGAAAATTTACTATCAAATTCAATCGGAAAACATTGTGAGAAATGTACCATTAACTTATTGTAATTGTTTAAAGTAGTTTGTCGACATTATTTTTTGCCAAGACGTCAACTGATTGAATCGCTTCGCTTGTTTCCGTTTTTGGTTTTTTTGGGAGACATTTCTATATAGACATATTAATACAGGGTTTACCAATAAGACGTTTGTTTTTCAATAGGGGCATATTCCGATATTTTGGCAGTTCTTGCATTTAGTTTTTTGACCTATGTACAGCAGAAGCTGTGCCATTTGTGAAAATGTTTTCAATTTCAATTGAAAATTGTATTAAAATCATTGAAGCCTATTACGAAAATAGTCGATGTGTGAAAACCACATTTCGTAAAATTCGCGATATTTTTGGTCGTCATGATCGGTCTTCTGAAACCGCTATCGAGAATTTGGTGGATAAATTTAAGTTTACTGGTTTGGTATATAACATACCAACAACAACACATATTCGTTTGGGTCGTTCAGCGGAAAATATCGCTGCTGTAAGTGAAAGTGTCGAAGAACGTCCAAATTTATCGATTCCACGACATTCTCCACATTTGGGGACATGTTGACAAATTATTTTGGGCCTATTATCGATGATATGGATGTGAGTGATATGTGGTTTTAACAGGATGGCGCCACTTGTCACACAGCCAGAGAAACAATGGCTTTATTGCAAAACAAATTTCCAGATCGAATAATTTCGCGTAATTCAGCAATAAATTGCCCCCCCCCCCCAGATCGTGCGATTTTACACCGTTTGACTATTTCTTGTGGGTCTATGTGAAAGATCAAGTCTATGCGGATAATCCACAAGCCATTGAGGGCTTAAAAGTCAACATCGAACGTGTCATTGGAGAGATAGAGCTTCAATTATGCCAAAATATGAATGAAAATTTTGACGAAAGAATCGATGTCTGTAAGCGTGGTCGTGGTGGACATTTGAAAGATTTCATTTTACATTGATAAATGGCAGACCTTCTACTTTACATATCAATAAAAATCCATAGAATTTTCATCCGAAGTATGTGTTTCCTTTAAAATTTAAAAACAAACATCGTATTGGTAAACCCTTACATGTTCCCTTATACGATAGTGATGATCCAACCGATTAAAATGTATTTAGTTAATATTGGTAGTTATCAGAAGTTCATGTTAGTTTTAACGACCATGGTGACTGAAGGAGTTAAGCAGGTTTTCAACCTTCATCCGGAGCTGATAGACTTCCAACAGATTTGCATTGGGCAATGGCGTGAGCAGTAGCTGGCGGATCTACTGCTACTGTAAAAAACCGTCATTCGGTGCATTGGAGCTCGTGAACTTTGAAAGCTTTGTAATTATCATATTTCTCTCGCTTTTTTCACTTCCGAGTTCATTTATTTAATTCAATTTATTGAAATTTAAAATTTTAGATTTTTGATTAATAAGATATGCAGTTTGATACTTGATTAGTCCATTTGGTACTGAATTTTGAATTGGTATTAAATTTTCAACCAATAATCTAAAAAACCCGACCATCTAAAAACAATTCCATCAAAAAAACGTTTTTAAATTCAAAAAAAGGTTGTGAACCTACAATACTGCGTATGCGACTTTCGTGAAGTTGGCCTCCCATCTATCACATTTTGATATAAAAAAATATGGAATCGTTAGGTCATTGTTAGGTCACGAAAGGTCATCCAATTTCATCGTTAGGTCACTTCTAGTTTTTTCAAAAAAAAACATTCAAATTATATAAATTTCGAAAACTTTTCTTGGTAAGTTAGCCTCCCACGTACCTACTTTGGCTGAAATAAAAATGGAAACCGGTAGGAAATCGACTGAAAAGATTAGGCTACGCATGCATTTCGTTAGGTCATCCTTAATTTATTTACAATAAATTAATTTCAATCTTCCCAACGGTGAGAAACCACTGAAAGGATGATGTAATTGAAGCGAAAAATTACATTTTATTTCTTTTTTTTTATTAAATTTTATTTTAATTTTACGCTTTGGCTGAAATAAAAAATAAAACCGACAGGAAATCGACTAAAAATGTTAGGTCACGTATGTATTTTGTTAGGTCATCCTTAATTTATTTACAATAAATTAATTTCAATCTTCCCAACGGTGAGAAACCATTGAAAGGAAGCGAATTGATTGAAGGAATTGAGGAAGGAATTGATGCGAAAAATTAAATTTTATTTAAGTATGGCAGTTATACTATGTTTTTGGAATATGGAATATTTGTTAGGTCACGAAAGGTCACACGGTTTTATCGTTAGGTCACTTCTAGTTTTTTAAAAAAATTATATGTTCAAATTATAGAATTTGAAACATTTTCTTGGTAAGTTAGCTTCCCATTTACGCGCTTTCGCTAAAATAAAAATGCAAACCGGTAGGAAATCGACTGAAAACGATTGGTCAAGTATGTATTGCTATGTCCTCCCCTATTAAATTAGTCCTTCCTCGTCGTTAGACAAAATCAAAGAGGATGTTTATGGGAACACAAATTTTTAATAACTAAAATAAAAATTGAACGAAAGCAACTTAAACAAATTAACAAAATTAACGTGTCGTGTAATGTTCGTGGTCGTGCGTGTACTTAATTCTAGGAATAACACACAACAAGTAAACAAAAACACAACTAATAATAAATGAATTGGGTGAGTCCGGGTTAATAAAACTTTAAAATATTTGTACGACCTTAATTGTTGTTTGTTCGTACTCGGTTTGGGCTTCTCGTCAAAACTCGCTCGAAACTTCCTGGATGATATCCACACAAACACAACTTTATGATTTCAGAAAAACTCCTTGTTAACTCTTGGGTCCTTTTATTTAAGAATGGCTGTCTTATTAGGGGGCAATTCGCACTTGCCTAATCTGCTTGCACTATTTCTTTAATTTATATTTTTAACGAATTTTTCGTCAACCGTTTCGCTCTGTGTATTTTCTCTTCATCCCCTTGGAGATGTTTAATTTTGGCACGCTTATTACATTAAAGTTTTTCATAATAATTTTCCAAAACTTTTATCTTTCTTGATCTAGTTTATTTGTTTGTTTTAAAATATTTAAAAACCCAGAAAAATTTGTTAGTCATTAAAAACTTAAATTTAGGAACATGGCGACTTAAATTATTTATACAAAGATTAAAGTTAAGTTAACGATGGTAATTTGTTACTCGATTCCCAGTATCCTATGAACAAATTGTAGGATCATGGGAATCTCTCTCACCAAGAACTTTCTTCCTTGACCGCGGTGGACATCGCAGTATATCGTTAGGTCGTCCTTAATATGTTTATAATAAATTAATTACAATTCGAAGTCTCTAATGCGCATTCGCGCGTATTCGAACTAAGTTGTTATAAAGATAAAAGTTCTCGCAATCTATTGCTAGTATAAATTTCAAAATTTAAAAATTAAAACACAATTAAGGAAAGAGCGGCAGACACACACTGCTTTATTCGACTATCAAGCCATCATACCACGTATGTGTTTCTGACTCATTAGTCGTCATCAGTGCCGCATACTTCGTTGAAAAACACTTAATTGTGTGCACCAAACGGCTACTGGTCAAAGCACATGCCGGACTACTATTCTCAAAACCATTGAGAAGATGGCACAAGCACAACAAAACGAGCAATCGTTGAAGGATGCTAGTCTCCTGATGGATTTTTCACAGATACCCTTCGAAACTCAAACTTCCAAGAGGAACAGGGAAGCCACCAGTTCCTAACTACGAAACAAAAGAAGACCAGAAGATTTCGTCGTGCCCCCAGAAGCCGTTTCCAGGCATTGCAGAAAGAGGCCGTGTAGACAAAAACGACCTCACTAGATCCACCACCTACGCAACAACCCAAGAAGATACGGCCTACACCGATCATCTTGAAACGAGGTTTAATTGGTGCCAAGGACTACAAAGACACCATCACTGATATCAAATCGGTAATTCGAAATGATAATTTTTGTATCAAGAACCTAGGTAACCAGACGAAAGTTATCCTGGAGACGAGGGAGGACTACAACCTCCTGATGAAAGATCTGAACGAGAAACAGATTGAATATTTCTCGTTCGGAACAAAAGATACCAAACGAAGTTCATTTGTACTCAAGGGTACAAATGAGATTGATCCGGAGGAGATCCTGGAGGACCTGAGGGCTAAAGGTCTCAAGCCCGAAGCTTGCAGGCTGCTTGCTAACAAAAACTCGAACGACGCTCCCATTCTGTACCCGAAGTACAGAATATCATTTGCAAACGGCACGACACTACAAGATGTACGAAGGGTGCGACATCTAGTATACAGTACTTGCTACTGGGAGAAATACAGGCTTCCCATGAATATTATGCAGTGTAGAAACTGCTTGGAATTCGGGCACGGAAGCAGATATTGCCATGCTTTTGCAATCTGTGGTCACTGCACTCAGAGACACAACACGTGGAACTGCCCGGGTCAAGAAAGTGAACCAAAATGTGGTAATTGTAGTGGTAACCACCGAGGCACATCGATTGAGTGCCCCAAATACAAAGCGGCGATAGATAGAGCCAACACCAAAAAGGCGCAACAAAGCCAAAAGGATTGGCAGAAAAAATTGACAAGCAGAGGCTACTCGCATGATCCCAGAGAGTACCCCGAACTACCACGAAGACCGCTCATGGAAATGCACGTGGAACCCCCGGATACCATACCATCAACACAACAAACTAGTCACCCTTGGCCGAAACCAGGACCCAGAAGACAAATACCAACAAGAGACATACCGAGAACTACTCCAGCCGGGAACTCCGCTTTCGAAGAGTTCATGAAAGAAATGGACGACATCAATAAAATGTTTGATTTCAAAAAACTCACTGAAATGCTAAGGAAGCTTAAACTTAAACTAGCCAATGCGACAAACGCAAGGGATATGTTGTTGGCCTGCAATGAGGCAAACGAGGCATTCGCTGCCATCAGAAACATCCATGGGTAAGACAACCATAGATCAATTAAAAATTGCTGGAACGCTACCAGTGTGGTCAACAAAAATGAAGAACTGGAGGACTTCCTTTATCAAATAATATAGACGTCGCACTTATCAGTGAAACCTGGCTGAAGCCAGATGTCAAATTTAAACTTAAGAGGTTTCACATCTACAGATTGGATCGAGTAGCGCACGGTGGAGAAGTCGCCATTATTATCAAGAAAAGCATTCCTCACGAACCAGCGAAACCCGAAATTTCCCGAAACTTAGAAATCATCGTGTACAAGATCAAGACCAGCCCGTCACTTTACGTTGGTGCAGCCTACAATCCACCCCAGTTACACGAACATCTAGCGGAAGAGCTGAACATGTTCTTGAGACAATATCCCAACTTCGTCATTGGAGGAGACTTCAATGCAAAACACTCGTCTTGGAATTGCAGTACTAACAATAGTTCTGGCAATATCCTGCGAGACTTATCACTAGAAAAGAATTTCGTCATAGTTTACCCACCCGAACACACATATCGTCAGGGGCCACGATATCAACCATCCACACTCGACATCTTCCTCCTCCAAGGTGTCGGAGGACACACCACATCAACGGTCCTGGAAGACCTCTCTTCAAATCACTATCCAGTGGTGATGACCCTATTTCTCAACTGCAACTTGCACGAAAGAGACATTCGTACAACCAACTGGCAAACGTACAAGCAACTCTGCAACGAGCGAATGGCAATCGACCTCAACATTGTTACCAATGCAGATATCGACGAAGCCATTAAAAAGTTCACGGTGGTATTGCAATCTGCCTTCAAAGATGCAACTACAAAGAAGAAAGTAAAAGAAACATACAAAGTGGATCCAGAAATCAAGAGGCTGAAAACGATCCGAAACTGGGAAAAGAAGCAGTGGCTTCGCACGGGAAACCCCACACACCGCATCGCTAAAAATCACATCACCGAAGAGATTCGGCAGTTACTTCAAGAAAATAGAAAAGAAAACTGGAAAAAGGTGACAGAAGGACTAGCGCTCCGGGACAACTCACTTTGGCAGGTCTACAAACGTCTAAAGAACAAGCACGATGAGATCCCGATAATCAAGACCAGCAACAACGTCAACTTATACAGCGATAAAGAAAAAGCCGACGCTTTCGCAAAGATTTTCCTGGATGCCCACAGCAAAACCATCAACGATGTCTCTCCCATGGACGAAGAAGTGAACGCCACCTACGAGAATCTTCACCTGAATCCGGATAATCTCGACGAAAGTCCTCTCGAGACAAATCCAGCTAAGATTGCCAAAATCATTCGAAAGCTTAAGAACAGAAAAGCTCCCGGTCTGGACGGCATCTCGAATCGACAACTTAAATACCTTCCCAGGAAAGGAGTTTTTATATTTTTATCGTTCTTTATATTACCTAGTCAATGTAAGTCTGTTACATACTCAAACAAGGTGGAACTCGGATGACCGTAGTTCTTAGGCTTCTATACTGCTATCTTCCTGGTTGAACTTGAAAAATATGAAAAATAATTATTTTGTAAGTTGGTAATATAATTTTAGTATATAAGATGTTACGCCGATGGTTTTCTGAACACGAGTGACCGCGCAATCGTCTGCGCACGGCGTAAACGTTCGGACGCGAGCAACGTTTGGCCGCACTTTCTGACGTACAAGGAAGCAGGTCGGTAGTCATTTTATGACTGGCTAATTTTAACTATAAAATTTAGTTTTGGTTAAATTATGTGGAAAAGTTTACGTTTTCCTGGTGAAAATTCTGTTTTCGCGAAAGAATAAATTTTGAAGAAATTTAGATCATTATTGTTGGCGACGCGCGCCAGGCGATTCTCGACTCTAGTAAACGCGGGAAATGGTTACGGCGTTGCAATTTGCGCATGGAATGTGGCAATACGACCACCATGTTGCCGGTATTCTCCTTAAATTTGTGAACGAAATCCGACAGTGCGATTTGTTGTCAAAATATTCAAATTGTTGATGTTATAATCTAGTGCAAGAAATATTGAAATTTACTGGTTCTGTTACGGTGCTTTGCGAACTTATTCAAAATTTATGACGTTTAAATGTTGGTGTCTAAGAACAAATTATGATGACATGTTCTGATATTGCCTTTTGTGTCGAACTTCCGATGAATGATAAATTTTTCGATGTAATGGTAATCAATTTATGCCGCTGAGTTCTTCGGATTTGTGTTGCTGTCGACGTAATATAATTTATGGACGTCGGGTTACTCTCAATGCCGTTTGGACGTCGGGTTTTTCTCAAGGTTAATTGGAGTTACGTCCAGCACCATGCCGACCTGCCCCAACAATCATCTTTATGGATTTCTGCATCTACAATGTAAGTTAAAATTGTAACAAGGTACTGTTAATTTTGTATTGTTTAGTTAGTACATTCTTGGTGCTGCTTGCACATTTTTTTGGATAGTATCGACGTATTGTTACATGTTGTTTGTTTTTACAATAAACTTTAGGTTAGCCGCCTTAACTACTGATGTTGATCGGTTATATTTTAATACTGTTAAAGTCAGTTTTGTATTGATGTAGTTATCACTAATATTAGTTATAAAAAACTTGGCATTGTTGCCAACCATTACTGTTGTGTTGACTTTGACTGCGTTCCACTTACAGCCCACGACGACCGCGGCTTGATCGTGTCATTTAGCGTTCCACTTATACGTTTTCGCCCACGGCGACCACGGTCGTTTAGTGTAGTGGAACGGCTTTTGTGATCTTTGTGGGCGAGCTAACGTCATTTTGAATTTTCATATTCAAATTTTAAAATGTAAATCTTGATGTTAGTAATCTTACAAGTTTTGCACAAATTATTATGATGAACTGTTAGAACAGAGCAAGTACAAGTTTACTTTTGCATATTGCTATGAAAATGAAAATATTTTTATGAAAAAAAAAACAACATTATTTTATAACAAGTTATGGGAAATAAGTGCACAAGTTAACTAAAGAATAATACATTTATATATTTTAATTTGATAAACAATGCGATATTGCGATATTGTATACTTACAGTGTATTTTAATTGTGATAACTTAAAAACATTTTAGTTCTGAAAAGTGTGTGTGCATTTTTTAGGTTTTCTAAAATAGTGATATGGTTAATATCGAGTTACACTACCTAAACCACGTATCAATCGATTATCACAAAATTTATTTTAATAAATTTTCAAAATGGCCTCCCTCATTTTCAGCACACAGGCATGTTCTTTTCAAAAGGTATTGCACTGTATTATTTGTAATGGTGCTTTTCTCGGTAAGTTCTGTTACACCTATCAGTATTCTTTCCATTAATTTATGTTTTTTTAACCTACACCTTGTTCATTATTTTCGTAATTTCTGTTAAAACGGTCAGTTTCACAGATTAGACTTCACGACTTCACTTCACGAAATACATCAAAAAATTTATTTTAAAACCATAATGGCCCCTTCGCAAGGTAAGTTTATAAAAATTAACTAGTACTGTAAATTTTTAAAACTAATTTGAATTTATTTCATAAATAATATTTCGTTAGTAAAATCCATTTAAATAAAAAAAACTATTACAGATTCGTATTCATGCAAACATTGCGAGGAGAAAATACCATCTTTAGATAATGTTGGATCTCATCCTTGTTTCAGTGGTAAAAATGTTTATATGACCGAAAATAATGAGTTGTTTTCTATAGATAATGTCGACAGTAAAGGTAAGTATTAAATATATGTGTTGTTCTCTATATCACTATTAATTAATCTCAATCAAACTACTGGTAATCATAACTTAAACTTTTATTCTCTCTTAACCTCATTTCACATTACCCTATTATACATCAATATGTATAATTTATATGTATAATATTTAATATTTTTTGTTTGTTTTAATTTAATCGGTTTTTAGCTTTGGAAGATGAGGAGCAATTTATGAATGAGATCAAGGGTTCGTCGTTAGAAAAAGCTGACGATAATCCAAAAACGGGTACGTTAAACATTAATTATATTATTAACTTTAGATTAGATTATGTTTAATTATATCAAAACGAATTTTAATTTAACGTGCAAATCAATTATTCAATCATAAAGATTATGTTCAACATTTATTTACATCATTCTGATTTTATAAATTATTTTCTTCTCATAGGGACTGCGTGGTCTAAGAATTCTATACAAACTCTGCTTAGTTTGTATGAAGCAAACTATCCGAAGAAGGTGTCTCATAAGAAAAATTTAACCAAGCTATGGAAGACAATTTCTGAAGCTTTACTATTAACGTGCATAAAGGTATAATTTTTAACTTGTTAGAAACTTGGTAGTTAAAGGTTATTATTACAGAGAACACCGATGCAAATGCGGTGGAAAATTAACTATTTACTTGGCAGGTATAAAGCCTGTAAAGAGAATAACGAAAAAAGTGGTCGACAGTTTAAAACTTTTCAATTTTATAAGAAAATCGACGATATCATGCAGAAAGACAAAGATTGTTCCGCATCATATACGTATGATGATGATGATCCTTATAAAATTGAAAAGTTTTAAACTGTCGACCACTTTTTTCGTTATTGTCTTTACAGGCTGTATACTTGCCAAGTAAATAATTAATTGTGGATTAAATAATCCACCGCACTTGCATTGGTGTTCTTTGTAATAACAACCTTTAACTACCGTTTTACACCGTAGGTGTAGGTTTTACACCTACCTTAGGTTTTACACCATCGGTGTCATCCACATCATTAAGAACACCCACTCCCCGTACACTACAACAAACACCACAACTGCCACAAACACCATAAACACGCACATCAGCATCTACCAAAAGTAGAATATTGGAAGAAGAAACTCCAGGTACATCAGCATCTACCACAAGTAGAAGATTGCAAGAAGATACTCCAGGTACATCAGAAACTGCACCTTCAACGTCTGCTAATTCATCCGCCACTATTTGTAAAAGTGCCAAATCAAAGGCTGAATTAGAAAGGCAGTGGTTGCAACATTTAAAAGCCACAGATGATCGTTTCAAAACCACCGATGAACGGTTGGAAAAACTTTTGAAAATCAAGTCTGATGCAAAAGCATTAAAGAAGCGAGTTTTAAATCTGCGCTAACAGGATATGGAAGAGAAACAAAGACTTCAAGAAAAGAAAATGAAATTAAAACAAGAACGGCATGAAGAGCTTATGAAAATGGAAAGACTTAAATTCCAAATGTTTTCAACATTTCTGAAACATCAAAAGGGTGAATTATCCGATTCTGATTAAATAAAATTAATAAAATTAATTTAAAATTGTTTTTATTTATATTCTTAAAATAATTAATTATAAATATTAGTAACTTATGATAATATAATAAATATATTAAAATAAACATTTAAATAATGAACAAGTTAATTGACGGTGAAAGCTCAAAATATTAATACGTTTAACATGAATTATCTCAAATTGACTATTTTCGTTTTATCTCACTGTAGCGGCTTTCAAGCGAAATTATATAAATTCTTTACATTCAAAATAAACATTGGTAATATAATCCCCAAGTATCCATGTACTAGTGTTAAAATAAAATAAATTGTGGTCGACAACTATTACTGTCAACCTAACACCATAAACTGAAAATGTAACATAGTTACTTATAAAATAATATTCAGAGTTGGCAATAATAAATAATTGGGTAAAATTTAATATTTTTGTAATAATTTTTAAACAATTTTAATAATTAAAAAATAATTTATTGTAAAATCCTTACCCGAGAAATTATTATTTAATTAATTTACTTTTGATTGTTTGATTGAAGTACTATCGAGAATTTTCATTTCAAAAGAACTTTTTCTTTTTCGACATGATAAAAATCAATAATTATCAAAAGTAATTGTAGATAAAACTTCCACTTAAAATGAAATTATTTTAAATAGGTACTATATTATAAATTTTAGAGATATGATTATTACAATGAAAGCTTTGTGCTTTCCAGATTTAGATATAACAATATTTTCCTTGGATACTGATATTGCAGTACTGAATTGTTATCCTGACTTTCATTTTATTACTAATAATATTATATTTATCTACATATAAATTCTTGTACCATTTAATTTTAATCTTATATAATTAGCAACAAATATTTACATAAGTATTTTATCAGTATTTACGTAAAATTTGATTATTATCATGGTTTACATTAATGCACTCTAATACACTTTAATGCACTTAATTAATATTATTCAGTGGAGATAATAAAATTGAATTCCGGAAATAAAAAATTATAATGTAATGTAAAATAAAAAAGCAGATTAAGCTGTTGCATCTTCTTTTATTAGAACTTGTAACTTGTATTTCCGCCTTCATCCTTTTCTAAGTCAGTTGATTACCTACCCTTAAAAGTACGTTATACACTTGGAACGATAAAATATTGGGATATTAATATATGGGCCAAGCTGGACAAGAAATTAAAGAAAAATTGAAGATTAATTTTAGTAAACAGTAAAATGAAGTGGTATCTCTTCGAATGGGTAGAATTGAAGTTCAATTTAAATGCGATTAAAATAATTTTTTTTTTTTTTGACAATTTATTATTAAAATAATTGGAATAAATCAAGACAAAAGATAATTTCTAATTAGTTGCAATTACATGTTAGTTACTTCAACTTGGATTGAAATGCAAGTAACTTCAACAATAAGTCGTTAAATTTTTATGTTTGTACGTAAAATACATTCGTGTTAACGACTTCCAATTACTCACTCACGTTATTATTATGCTCATTTGCTGCAAAGGCGAAGTTTCCATATACTAATATTATAAAGATAATAGTTCTCGCAATCTATTGCAACAAATATTTACATAAGTATTTTATCAGTATTTACGTAAAATTTGATTATTATCATGGTTTACATTAATGCACTCTAATACACTTTAATGCACTTAATTAATATTATTCAGTGGAGATAATAAAATTGAATTCCGGAAATAAAAAATTATAATGTAATGTAAAAATAAAAAAGCAGATTAACCTGTTGCATCTTCTTAATATAGTATCAGTAGTATAAAATAACGATGTGAAGTCCAGTATAATTTCAACACCAAAGAAAATTAAACCGAAGACAACAGATTAAATGCATATGAGGTAGACGTACAGGCGAAAATCTCCTTACGGGTGAAATTATCGAAATTTTTAGTTTGTATTTTTGATTTGTTTTGAATAAAGATGTTTTAACAAATTTGCAAAGTTTCAATTATAAAATTTTATTATTAATTTAAGCTAAAGTGTTTTGAGTGTTTTCGTAAACTCCAAAGATGGTTCGAAAGTTAAGGAATCGAAGAAAAGTTTTCATCGAAATGGACCAAGAAATATAATTTATAATACAATAATTTATAGATTATATATTTCCACTTGTGACAATATTATTATTATAAAAATATTTTTGGAATTGTAAATAATGCCTGCATCGAATAGAACGATAAGTTAAATTTTGTGACGATATTATCATCAATTAATATTGTCCGTATATTTCAAAAGTCAAATAATAATTAAACTATAAAATCGAATTTATTCCCAACTAAGATTTTATACATGTCCTACTGTTGCTCTGAGACGAGGATATGGTCGGTGGTGACCTTTTTGTGAGAAATTTATATTAAAATTATTGAATTAAATGGTTTCTCACAGAAAGGAATTCCAAAATGCGTTAAAGCGGTTGTACACCATTATATTTCTACATGTAAAAATACACGTGTATGACCTTCAAAAATAGGACCTGTTCTATTCCGTCAAATTTTGCATGTAGAAATACATGTATAAATACAAGTGCAATTTTAGTGTAGTATACGCTACATTCAACATCTCCATGTATATTTACATGTAAATTTACATGTAAACATTCAGGTCTATTATATATCACAACCTCTAAAAATAACGGTCAACCTTTATTTTATAATAAAGTTTCAAAATAGCGTAAAGCGAGAAACATTATTATAGCTAACATGTGTCAGAAAGAGAAAGTAATATTTCTATTTTCGGATCAAAACGCGGTTCATCAATTTTTTATTTCATAACTGTCACTGTTATAATAACGATTGTGATACGTAATAGGCCTGAATGAGTACTTGAAATGGTATTTTTTTTTTGAGAACAGCTATAAACTATACTTTTACGTTCGAAACATATCTCGCCGGTGTATTTGGAAATATACAGTTAATTCAAAATTTATTCCAAAATGGCTCTACATGGCAGGCTCTTTCGTTTTCAAATTTTTACGCCAAAGAAAATTGTTTTATAAAAATTTTACCACTCAAAATGCTTCTGTGACGACTGCGACTCGGTTTTGTCGTTAAATTAAAAAAAAAAATTATCAAAGTTTTCTGAAATATTTTCCAACTTTTGGAAATTTTTTTATAAAAAATTCTTGTAAGATTTCATTTTACAAGAAGCGTTTTTTCGTATCTTAAACATTTTGTCGAAAATCGCTTAATAGCAGAATAAATCGCGAAATTAAATTTTCGTTTAAAAATTTGCCGTACACAAATAATGCGTGTTTTTGGCATAACCGAACGTTTTTTCT
This sequence comes from Cantharis rufa, assembly GCA_947369205.1. Lineage (NCBI taxonomy): Eukaryota > Metazoa > Arthropoda > Insecta > Coleoptera > Cantharidae > Cantharis > Cantharis rufa. The sequence goes on along the minus strand of OX376305.1, from coordinate 28,858,589 downwards.
AAAAACTCCAAATCAAATATTCTTTTTACGAATTATACTATCGAAATAAACATTTTAAAAATCAAATTCTGAAAATTTTACAAATATTGGTAAATGCGGTAATAAATGTTTGTTTGTGTTTATACGTCAGTCGACGTTGGTTTGGCAAAATTCAAATATTTTTCTCATTTTTGAAACATATACGGACCATCGTTGAATTTATTTATTACACGTATATTTCGTTTTATTATTAAAGAGCTAAGTCGTTTTTAACGTTTCACTTTTAAGTTTTCTCAAACCGATCCGACACTGCTGGAGAAACGCAACGAACAACTGCAATCTTTAATGCATATAAATTTATTTATTTATATTATTTAATAGTTAAAATTATTGTTGACATAAGTTATTTGCTTTGATCACGTTAGTTGGTAAACTGCTCTTCATCGATAAAAAATAATTATTTAATCCATTATTTTTTTGTAATTTACAGAACCATTGATATTTCACCAAGCAATTACTATTAATTCAAATTATTTCTTAGAATTAGAATTTTTCCGAAAACGTCACAAATAAATCGTCCATATTATCCAGTCTAAGCTCTGTTATTTAACTGCTAACTCGAAAAGGTCTGGAATAATGGTTTTGTTTTCGAGCCGAGACCCATTTACACGACGTCGTGAGTAAACTGTCGGTTATCCAATCAAAGTTACAATACTGACCGCCGACTCGCGAAAGTCAGATATATTAATTGTTTTGTTATTCGAGTGGAGTCTCATTCCTACATCGTCGTGAAGAAACCGTGGGTTATCCAATCAAAGTTACAATATTGACCGCCGACTCGCAAAGGTCAGGAATAATTGTTTTGTCATTTAAGCCTTTTAAAAATCGTTAGGAATAAGCCGTCGTTAATACGAGCAAAGTTCCCACCTAAATGCCGACTCGCAAACGTCGTACAACTGTCGTTGTTATATAATATTGAAATTTATTCAAAGATCTACCTGGTTAACCACTAGTTTAATAATATGCCACTGTAATGAAACTACCATTTTTGGAGGAAATTTATTTAAAATTGTGAAACAACTATTTAAAATTTCAATGATAGGCAACCCATGTTGCTGATTAGTTTTATCAACTTAGAGTGGATTAAAAGAAACCTGTTAGATGTTTGCAATTGCCTGTAATACATTAGCTGCTGGTAAAGATGATAGAGGTTTCTACTGGAAAAACTAACCGGTTAAGTTTTCATCCAATAGTTTGGTTTGGTCTAAATTTTTCCTTTCCAAGACAAGTGTTGTTCCGTCAATACTTCAGAAATAGGTCTGCTTAGCGATCATTTCAAAGAGTGTTGCATTCAATACTTCGGAAACGTGTCTGCCTAGCGATCGTTTCCATTTTACTTGTTTTCCGGAAGCCGTTACTGCATGGCGTGACGACATCATCATATCCAGCCTGAAAATATCTTGTTTATAGCCTGGCGAGACAAGATTCCTAAAAACAATTCATAATACCTGTCCTGATTATTTTTCCGGAAGTTGTTAAAGCCTGGCATGACAACTTCATCTTCTCCAGCCTGAAAGATCTTGTTTATAGCCTGGCGAGACAAGATTTATCCCATAAAAACTTCCTGTCATCTTTCCTGTTGTTATAAAATATTCACACCGGCGAAAAACCATCTAAGTAGTCATTATTAGTTTACCAGTAGCCATGACAATCAGATGTGGGTGTAGTTTATGTTAGATTCCAGATAACCAAACCAGTAGTACTCGCCATTTCAAATTTAGATACTCGTAATCCAGATCGTGCTGTAATAATATTTTAGTAGTAACTTTACATTAACCAGCAGTTCAGTTAGGTACCAGTAGTTCTTGCAACATCTAAGAAAGGAACTTGTAGTGTGATATTTTAGTAAGAACATTAAAATTAGATTCCCCGTACTTACCTGTAATTTCGCATTATTGAAACTAGTAGCTGTTGAAACTAAAGTGCAGAAGACAAAAATCGACACAACTACACACCCGCCATTTTATTAACTTGTAAATAAACCACCAGTGCCGTACGTAGTACTATTTCGTTTTAATTTTATAATTCAATTTAAGTTTGTAAATATATTTTCTTTTCCTTTATTAATAAATATTTTTGTTATTATTTTCGAATCAATTGTTTATTTAACCCCCGTTCCAGTCATTATATTCGACTTATTCGAATTGGCGCCCACGTACCGGGTTTCTGTAAAAAGAATAGTGTGTGATAGCAAGAAAACTCGACAAGTTAGTCCACCCCTGGACCCAAGCTTCCGTAGCTACCCAGTAGCTGCGATTTCACCTTTCCATTTAGGAAAGGCAAATTGGTCGAGTTATACCACTATAGGGCATACTTATTTCAAAAAAATTCTTAAATTAATCATGTTATGTTTATATTAAGAATTACTGTCTCCATTTAATACCTATCCATGCTAAAACTTATAAATTTGTTTATTAATTCAAGAATTTTATCAGTTTCTTAATTTAATGCGCGGATTCTTAATTTATTTCTCAAGCAAATTTCTTTGAGTGTGCGAGCTTGTATCTCCCGCTTCAGCTTTTTGTCATAATCAAACGGCAGGTAAACTGACTTGAATCGCTGTACCAGCTCATCCCAAGATGAAACACTTCCAGTAATAGACTTAAACCAAATTATTGCTTGGCCATCAAAAAGTTCTCCCGCTTCTTCAAAACGAGATCATTTTGTCACCCCCCGTTAAACACGCAGCTATTTCACCCGTTCTAAAATAGTACATTATACATTAAGGGAGAGAAACGCAATATTATTCACTAGGTGCAAGTTTGTAGCCAGAACAGTTTGTGTTCCCTAAATTGTCGCATGCGTCCAATTGACGGGCGTCTAATTGTTACATGCGTCCAATTGTCGCGCGTCCAAATGACCGCGTCCAATTGTCGCGCGACCAAATTCCCGCGTCGTTTTGACGGGATACCTTTCAAGGGTATTCATTTTGGCAAAAAGCGCGTTAGCTTCTACTCTTACTTGTGGTTTTTCATAAAAGACCCAATTCAGCTTCAGCTCGAGCAGACCAACGAGTTGTTGATAAAGCTTTTGGCAATAAACATTTCTTATTTTTGGTGTTGTCTGCAATATGTGCACTTAAAATATTCCACCGATGAGTTGATGCTGAGAAGAAAGTATATAGTTCTTGGATAAACATAAAATGAGAAGTAGCCTCTAAACAACATTCGGCAGATGATTGTCCCACTAAATTTAAAGAATGGCTGTACACGGCACATAATGAATTAAAGTATTTCGTTCTTCTAAGCGTGCTTGTAAACCGGAATACTGACCAGACATATTACTGGCATTATCGTACGATTGTCCCCTGCAATCTTGAAGATCTAGCTCTTATTGTTCTAACAATTCTAATATAGATTTTTCCATTTCTAATGCTTTATGTCCCACACTTGGCAAAAATGCTATAAACCTTTCAGCAGGGTTACCGTCTTTGTGAACATACCAAAGAATAATAGTAAGTTGGTCAGTTTTTGATATATCCGGGGTAGAATCCACTATAATTGAATAATACTTATTTTCTTTAATTTCATTTAAAATGGTATTTTTTACGAGCAACGCCATTTCCGAAAGTAATTCATTTGCCGTTGTTTTTGATAAATAGGAAACTTTTCCTGAGCCGCAATTTCCATACATTCGAATATGCTCTTTTAAAAAATCATCATTTTCAGCTAAAAGCTCAAGTAGACCTAAATAGTTTCCATTATTTTTTACTCCGAAAACCTCATTTTCACCGCGAAACGGCAAATTTCTAGTGGACAAAAATTTTACTACTCTAGTTACTCGATACAAAACTTGAATCCAATAGTTTTTTCTTCATTAAATTGCTTTTCTAATTCGCTGTCAATCGTTCTCAACGCTACGGATCGTGTAATTAAAGTTCGGGTGTTTTCAATATGCTTTTTAGATGAGGAATGCTCATCCAAACCTCTTTCATTCTTCCAGTCATTATATCCAGTTGTTAATTTTATTATATCATGTCCAAATAATTTACATGGCATACAATAGACATGGCCAGTTGATTTTGAATAAATGAGCCATTCTCTTAGTTTTAACTCACCATTCCTGCAGGTAAAGTAAAATAATTTCTTTGATGCGTATCTTACACGATTGTTTTTATATGTTCGTTTTGAATGTGAGAAATTTATCTTTTCTAAATTTTGATTTGGTGGATTTTTAAAAATATAATTAATAAATAAACTATCACTCGTCCATTTAGCTGGGTCATTGACAACGTCATCAGAGATTGGGGCAGCCAAAAGTTCGGCAGTACCTAATTAGTCAAAATAAGCACAAGAAATACTTACTACTTTAGAAATTATAAAGTGCAACAATTCACCGTGCGGCTCTGTAATCTCATTAGTTTGTTCTTCTTGCTGTACAGGTACAGTAATGTGTTCTTCAACTTCAACATCCAAAACTATACTAGCGTCACATAACTATTACTATCACCATCTTTGATACTAAGGGTCGTATTCACTAACTCTTAAGGGATAAGGGATCTTTACGGAAAGGATGCCTTTACGTAAAGGCAAAACGTATTCTGTAATATTAAATGATCCTTTAGCAAGAGGCCGTCCTTTAAGAACGATCTTTACGTAGCGGCGTGGCGAGGGATGCCTTCAGGTAGAGGATTTGCGCATTCTGTAACTCTAAAGGATCCCTTATCAGCGTCAAAATGCACCAAGTTGATCCTTTACATAAGGGATGATCAGTAGGCATCTTTTGAAGAAATTCAAGTGACATTTGTATAGTGAAAGTGAACTTGCAACGTGAAAAATTTTAAAAATTAAAAATAGTAAAATTTATTTTGCCTAATGCGTTTTGTTGTTAAATTTAAAATTATTTTAATTAATTAAAAAATAATTAAAAGTTATATTTGTAATTAAAATTATTTATGCCCGCGATAATAAACAATAACAATCTACTAACATTAGAATGACGCACTCGGAATAATATTCAAAATAATTTTGTTTAATCAATTTTTATTGAAATTGTGGATATTTCAAATAAAATTTTACATTATCAAAATTCACTTTTTCTTTTTCCACTTCCAGTCTTTCTTTTTCCACTTTCAGCAAGGATTCCAACTTGTTATCGATACTTTTTAAGGTGTCATTATTAGTATCGTTACTTGCTAATACTGCTAAGTTTCAGAAATCCTTTTATTTCTTTTTACTCGAATTTGTTGTTCCTGACATATTTAGGAATTGTACATCCTCGTCTCGAGCCATTAATTAAAGCACGAAATAGTGTAGAAAGATGCATCGGTGTCCTAAAATGTGTCTGGAGGTGTCTGAATAAGGATAGAGCTTTAAATTATCACCCCCAATTTGTAAATAAAATTATTTATGCCTGTGGGATACTACATAACATAATGCGATTGCATAATTTGGACGCAGTAATCGATGATGATTTTTTTCATGATGAAAGCGAAGAAGAATTGAACGACGAATTAAATAATAACAACCTACTAGCGTTAGGAAGGCGCACTCGAAATAACATTATTGAAAATAATTTTATGTAATCAATTTTTATTTTCTAAATAAAATTTTAATTTATCGAAATTCAATCTTTCTTTTTCCAATTTCACCAAGGATTCCAACTTGTTCTCGAGACTCTTCAATATATTATTACTGGTATCATTACTTGTCAATACCTTAAATTGCAATAGTAAGGTATTGTACTTACGAGAGTAGTATCTTCATCGTTCATAAATAATGTATGCACACCCGGTATAATTGGGTTTACCGAATGGTTTACCGAATGGAATTTAGGATTTTCTAAAATGAAAGACAATTTAAAAATTGAAAAAATATTCAACTATTTAATAAATTTATGTTTAAAGGCTTACCTAGCCTTACGTTTTACTTCTGTGATGTTTTTTAACAAATTAATTATTGTGGTTGAATTCCATTATATACTATAGTTTATGATTCCTTATAAGCAGATTGATACTTTAAACAATTATTTGAATTTTAATTCAAATACACAATTTATTAATTTATTATTATACTCGTCCAATTATTTAACATAATAATGTTATACATTATTTAAAAGGTTAAACGTCAAATTTGTATAGGTTATGTTTTGAAATCAACCAATGAAAACACATTATTGTTTATACTCCACGTGTACTATTACGATTAAAAACATTAGTCTTGCCTTTACGTAACGACAACTGCTAGGCACAAAAATTTACCTAAAGGATGAGTTAGTGAATGCGTTTTTAAAAGGATCCTTTCAGGTACCCTGCCTTTACGGAAGGGATCTTTATCTAAAGGACAAGTTAGTGAATACGACCCTAACAACGTTACTGTCTATATTAGCTGCATTTATTGGTTTAAACCAATTTTTTAAATTTGGAATTTGTGCTAACAACTCTTCTTTTTTCTTTTGCTCTTCAACCTTTTGCTTTTTAATTTCGCAGGCGATCGCCTGTTGTGCCTACTGGTAAATCCGGCCCTGCCTATACGTATTATACAATATTTTTACAGATTAATTTTCACATACATTATTGTAACATTTTGGTAAGTAGTTTTTACTTAAAGTAGTACGATGTATTTTACAGTATTTCTCCAAAAAAATTTTAAATGCAGGACAATCTAATTTGGCACAAGGAATATTTGCGGCCAACAAGGCATTGCACAAATCGATAGAAAAACTATTGTTACCAGTAATTCCCGTTATTTGAGTTTGTTTTTCGGATTTAGTTGCATTTTTTTTATGTTTTTCGGTGGCTTCATGTTGTAAAATGTGAGATCGTTGCTCAAAAGTTAACTAAAATTTAATTAACAAATTGTTCAGTTTAAAAAAAATATTTATAAGGAATTGATTTTTTAATACTTACAATTTTACCACAAACTTGACAAAATAAAATAATTAACGGTAAATGAAATAAAATTTCAAAAACCTATTGTCGACCGTAAAAACTAAATATAAGAAATATAAATAGTTGAGATAGAGGTCGTTATAATCTACAAAGTAGATACATTTCAAAATACAAATTCGTAGTAGGACATCGGTAGTCAGGACCGTATTAGGAATCAATAACGAATAAAAAAATAGCAAGAAAAAAATTATTAAATTCAAAAAGCCTTAACGAACGACATGTTTTTATTAATTATTTTACGTTAATTATTTTAGTTTGATGAGATAACAAACTTGTAAGTTTAGATATCCCTTTGTGGACGCTTACTAACCTTCAAAATACATTTTCTTAGTATGGCATTCGGCTAGTTTAGAGCACGTGGAAGGTTTCATGATCGTTTGAAAAAATGGTAAGTTTAATTTTATATTTTCATTGTCAGTACGAACCTGATGAGGTCAATTTCGTTGGGTAAAACCGCGAATAAGTCCGAAACATGTCGTTCGTTAAGGCTTTTTGAATTTAATAATTTTTTTCTTGCTATTTTTTTATTCGTTATTGATTCCTAATACGGTCCTGACTACCGATGTCCTACTACGAATTTGTATTTTGAAATGTATCTACTTTGTAGATTATAACGACCTCTATCTCAACTATTTATATTTCTTATATTTAGTTTTTACGGTCGACAATAGGTTTTTGAAATTTTATTTCATTTACCGTTAATTATTTTAGTTTGATGAGATAACAAACTTGTAAGTTTAGATATCCCTTTGTGGACGCTTACTAACCTTCAAAATACATTTTCTTAGTATGGCATTCGGCTAGTTTAGAGCACGTGGAAGGTTTCATGATCGTTTGAAAAAATGGTAAGTTTAATTTTATATTTTCATTGTCAGTACGAACCTGATGAGGTCAATTTCGTTGGGTAAAACCGCGAATAAGTCCGAAACATGTCGTTCGTTAAGGCTTTTTGAATTTAATAATTTTTTTCTTGCTATTTTTTTATTCGTTATTGATTCCTAATACGGTCCTGACTACCGATGTCCTACTACGAATTTGTATTTTGAAATGTATCTACTTTGTAGATTATAACGACCTCTATCTCAACTATTTATATTTCTTATATTTAGTTTTTACGGTCGACAATAGGTTTTTGAAATTTTATTTCATTTACCGTTAATTATTTTAGTTTGATGAGATAACAAACTTGTAAGTTTAGATATCCCTTTGTGGACGCTTACTAACCTTCAAAATACATTTTCTTAGTATGGCATTCGGCTAGTTTAGAGCACGTGGAAGGTTTCATGATCGTTTGAAAAAATGGTAAGTTTAATTTTATATTTTCATTGTCAGTACGAACCTGATGAGGTCAATTTCGTTGGGTAAAACCGCGAATAAGTCCGAAACATGTCGTTCGTTAAGGCTTTTTGAATTTAATAATTTTTTTCTTGCTATTTTTTTATTCGTTATTGATTCCTAATACGGTCCTGACTACCGATGTCCTACTACGAATTTGTATTTTGAAATGTATCTACTTTGTAGATTATAACGACCTCTATCTCAACTATTTATATTTCTTATATTGACAAAATAAGTTATCATTTGTATATTTGTTTTTCCAATAATCCATTGGTTTAATTTGAAAGATTTTCGTTTACACTTTTTTCGTTTACACAAAGATTTTCGTGCATTTTAAATAAAAATAACACAGTAACAACCAGTTAAAATCACCGAGGTAAGATTAATACTGACTGCAAAGGTTGGGAAGACTGCAAAAGTAAAAACTGCAAAGATGTTAAATTCACCTTCATATCGCGACGTAAGTAGACTGTCGCCGTAGAACTTCCGATAAAGATATTACATTATATTATGGTTTTTAGTTTCAAAAAATTATTTTAGATTAAAGCGTTCTCAAAGCTAAAAATCTGTAAAGGGTTTCAAAAATTCTAAAATAGGTCGTAAAAATTTAAAAATAGGTACTTTTTTGCAAATTGTTTAAAAAAAATGTCGTCACTCTCTGCCGCAATACCTCCAATCACCAGCACATCAAATTTTGTCCGGAGATACGATGACATAATGTTCATTTTTGTTTTCTATTGTGGTAGCCTTAACAAAGATATCGGTAGCCCTGGCAAAGATATCTATATGTATCACCCCCTACCCTAAATCTACCTATAAAAGTTTATTTAACAAAATCCAAAATGAAAAAAATTTTTATTTTTGTACGCCACTGAATTTTTTCCAAAATTTTTATATACGTCACATAATACCGTAAGAAGTCACAAATAAAATTTCTCCAAGATTGGTACAACAAATTTTTTCGGTCATCTAGCGGATTTTTCGAAAATAAATTTTTGTAAATTACTGACTGTCGATTTACTGATTCTGAAAACATTTGCGAAAAAATTTAACAAACAGCCTAAACTTGGTCGCTACCTAGTGGCAGAACCTTTTACTTATAAAGTAACGTTCCGTCAGTCCGTACGACGATATTATAAAATATTTCCCACCGAACCACCTATTTTTGTATTCTAACATTAATTGTTACAAGCCCTAAACTCAATTCTTATGCTGCACTCGGTATACAAATCAACATTAACCTAATTTTGACACATATGTCACAAAATTATGACGTTTATTAAAATTTTGAATATATTGTTTTATTTTTGCCAGCCATCTGACAAACTCTCACAAAAAATATATAAATTAAGATTTCAGTTAATATTTTCTATAATTTTTCTGACCTGCCCCGCCCTGTTACAATTGGCTCGGTTTGTTTTCTCACCAATACTTATACTTTCAAAGCTCCATCAACACACCAAATTTTAGCTGAATCGGTTAAACATTTCCGGAGATACGACGACATTTTCATTTTTTTTTATTTATTTTATTGTGGTGGCCCTGGTGAAGATTTCTCTGGCAAAACCTTATTTTTACCATTCCAGCCCACGAGGCATACGTCCAATAAGTTTGATTGCAATCGACGTAGAAATGCCGGAGAAAATCAATCGACAAAAACTTTTTTCATGTTTTTGCCAAACAAGTTAATTTTATTTTTTTCATGTTGCATTAGTGATTTCTATCGAAGGATTACATATGCTCTCATATTCATTAGGATCAATGTACCTACGTACCAAATTTGGGTAAGATCCCTTCAGCATTTCTTGAGTTATTCACTCTTAAAGTTTCAACTTTGACAACTTGTGATTTTTGACAGACGACAGATAGAAGATTAATTTTACCTATTCTGGATAAAGCCTTTTAAGGCCTTTAAAATAACATATCGCAAGACAAAATATTTTTTTAAAATCCCGTATTATTTTCTTGTGGTGGCACTCCTGATTGATAGATCGCGACGAAAACCTTATTTTCACCTTTCCACCGTGAACCCTACCACCATACCAAATTTGGTCGTAATTGGTTGGATGGTTCGGAAGCAAATCGATCGACAAAAATTTGACGACCGACAGACAGACCGACACAGAAAATTTTATTTTACTTTTTGCAGATCTTTACGTTTCTGAACACGGTAATCTCGAAAATGCAAAAAAAAAAGTTGAAATTTTTTTTCGATTACCATACCTCCAATTTTCTTTTTAAATTGATTGGAGGTAAAAGGTAAAAAAGGTAAAAACAAATGGGGTTCAGATGACGTATTTTTCCGTTAAACAAATTTTAGTTCTAATAAAATGTAAATAGCAGGTTAAATAACAAAAAGGTGAAAAACTAAAAATCTCATCTCTAATTATAACTATCGACACCAGTACACAGTTTCCACAACCAGTATATCAATGCTTTGTAAAGTAGATTATTCAAAAAAATTATGTTAAATTATGTTTCTTCTTGTCTCGTGGTCAAAAGAGTATAAGGTGGTCAACTTGTTTTAGATAACACATACCGACAAAGATTTTTTTCCGGAAGGAAGTAGCTTTTCTCTATGTATTTGACATCCTGACTCTGAAAATGAAAACCATTTTCATCCATCAGCTTTAGTTTTTGAGATATGGCATACACAGTGGTATATGCAATAGATATAAATAAATGTGTATGCAAAACAAAAGCTGATGAATCAACGCGCAAAGTAGATTTAAATTTACCGTTTTGAAATAATAAGGAAAAATGAAAAAAACTTTCGGAAAATTTTAAGAAGTGAAATTTTGTCGGTGTGTGTAATATAAATTTTATAACAATTGAAAGATTAAGGCGCGATGTTGACCATTTGCCACTTCGTGGGACCGTTATAGTTGTAGAAACGTTGTCAACAATTGGCCAACATTTGTACAATGCACCACTCGTGTGATCACGCCTTTAAAGCTCATCGATTAAATAATATTCTACGACACCATTACTCAACCTGGAGTATGCGATAACACTAAATGGGGGAACGAGTCTAAATATTATAAGAAATATTATTTAATTGCGTTCTTTCATAATATAAAAATATCGTCACTCTCTGCCGCAATACCTCCAATCACCAGAACACCAAGTTTTGTCCGGAGATACGATGACATAATGTTCATTTTTGTTTTCTATTGTGGTAGCCTTAACAAAGATATCGGTAGCCCTGGCAAAGATATCTATACATATGTATCACCCCTACCCTAAATCTATTTATAAAAGTTTTTTTAACAAAATCTAAAATGAAAAAATTTTTTATTTTTGTACGCCACTGAATTTTTTCCAAAATTTTTATATACGTCACATAATACCGTAAGAAGTCACAAATAAAATTTCTCCAAGATTGGTACAACAAATTTTTTCGGTCATCTAGCGGATTTTTCGAAAATAAATTTTTGAAAATTACTGGCTGCCGATTTACTGATTCTGAAAACATTTGCGAAAAAATTTAACAAACAGCCTAAACTTGGTCGCTACCTAGTGGCAGAACCTTTTACTTATAAAGTAACGTTCCGTCAGTCCGTACGACGATATTATAAAATATTTCCCACCAAACCACCTATTTTTGTATTCTAAAATAAATTGTTAAAAGCCCTAAACTCAACTCTTATGCTGCACTCGGTATACAAATCAACATTAACCTAATTTTGACACATATGTCACAAAATTATGACGTTTATTAAAATTTTGAATATATTGTTTTATTTTTGCCAGCCATCTGACAAATTCTCACAAAAAATATATAAATTAAGATTTCAGTTAATATTTTCTATAATTTTTCTGACCTGCCCCGCCCTGTTACAATTGGGAGTACGTTCCACTTACAGCCCACGACGACCGCGGCTTGGTCGTGTCATTTAGCGTTCCACTTATACGTTTTCGCCCACGGCGACCACGGTCGTTTAGTGTAGTGGAACGGCTTTTGTGATCTTTGTGGGCAGGCTAACGTCATTTTGAATTTTCATATTCAAATTTTAAAATGTAAATCTTGATGTTGGTAACCTTACAAGTTTTGCACAAATTATTATGATGAACAGTTAGAACAGAGCAAGTACAAGTTTACTTTTGCATATTGCTATGAAAATGAAAATATTTTTATGAAAAAAAAACAGCAATATTTTATAACAAGTTATGGGAAATAACTTCACAAGTTAACTAAAGAATAATATATTTATATATTTTAATTTCATAAATAATTTTCACTATCGGCATTATAAAATGCAATTTTTTTGGAATCCATTCTTAAACTTTCAAATTTGTGCGCGAAAAAACTTTCACGATCACGGCAACCCACCTTTTACAGTGGGGCTTCGTGGTCGTGGTGGGCTAGCAATCGGTGACGTCATTGATGATGTTTTGAGCTCGACCGCAAGGACCGCGGCTTTAGGTGGAACGCTTAAAAGTCGCCCGTGGTCGACTGTGGGCGTCGTGGGCTGTAAGTGGAACGTACCCTGGCTCGGTTTGTTTTCTCACCAATACTTATACTTTCAAAGCTCCATCGACACACCAAATTTTAGCTGAATCGGTTAAACATTTCCGGAGATACGACGACATATTAATTTTTTTTTATTTATTTTATTGTGGTGGCCCTGGTGAAGATTTCTCTGGCAAAACCTTATTTTCACCATTCCAGCCCACGAGGCATACGTCCAATAAGTTTGATTGCAATCGACGTAGAAATGCCGGAGAAAATCGATCAACAAAAACTTTTTTCATGTTTTTGCCAAAAAAGTTAATTTTATTTTTTTCATGTTACATTGGTGATTTCAATCGAAGGATTACATATGCTCTCATATTCATTAGGATCAATGTACCTACGTACCTAATTTGGGTAAGGTCCCTTCAGCATTTCTTGAGTTATTCACTCTTAAAGTTTCAACTTTGACAACTTGTGATTTTTGACAGACGACAGATAGAAGATTAATTTTACCTATTCTGGACAAAGCCTTTTAAGGCCTTTAAAATAACATATCGCAAGACAAAATATTTTTTAAAAATCCCGTATTATTTTCTTGTGGTGGCACTCCTGATTGATAGATCGCGACGAAAACCTTATTTTCACCTTTCCACCGTGAACCCTACCACCATACCAAATTTGGTCGTAATTGGTTGGATGGTTCGGAAGCAAATCGATCGACAAAATCCAACTACAGACAGACCGACACAGAAATTTTTATTTTACTTTTTGCAGATCTTTACGTTTCTGAACACGGTGATCTCGAAAATGCAAAAAAAAAAAGTTGAAATTTTTTTTCGATTACCATACCTCCAATTTTTTTTTTTAAATTGATTGGAGGTAAAATAAAATACACAAAAATACAAAAGCTTATTGTATGTATGAGCTATGTGTGGGGGGCGCGATGAAAATTAAAACACAAATAATACTGAAAGGTTGTGAAACGCTGATCTACAAAGTTTCTTCTTTTGAAAATATGCATTTTATTATTCAACTTAATTATTCCTGAGTTCTTTCAGTTAAGACCCTAAACAATGTTCGCGAAATCTTTTAAGGGTAAAACGCGATGTCTATTGTTACATGAAACACTTGAATTTTTAACTGTTTATTAATTTAAGTTAGTATATTGTATGTTTATTTAACTTTGGTGCAAGAAATTTTTTGTGGTATTATTGATTATTATACTATAATAAATATAATATAAAAAAAACTAATTAACTTTATATTATTTAACCATCTGTGAAGAATGTTAACGAACTGGTATACTCGTTTCTTTTATTGCTTTTGTTGAATGTAGTAATGATGTTGGTGTTGCTGTTGGTGGATATATCGGTACCGGTATTGTTGCTGGTGGCAGAGGTGAAACCACACATGGAACCACACATGGTGACGGAGGTGGAACCACACACGGAACCACACATGGTGATGGTGGCGGTGGTGTTGAAGTTGAAGGTGGTGGCGGAGGTGTAACCACACATGAAACCACACATGGTGATGGTGTCGGCGGTGGAGGTGGTAGCGGCGGTAGCGTTGGTGGAGGTGGTGGCGTCGTTGAAGTTGTTGGCGGCGGAGGTGGAACCACACATGGAACCACACATGGTGACGGTGGCGGCGGTGTTGAAGTTGAAGGTGGTGGTGGAGGTGGTGTCGTCGTTGAAGTTGTTTCCGGCGGAGGTGGCGGCGGTGGTGGAGGTGGTGTTGTAGTTGAAGTTGTTTCTGGCGGTGGTGGAGGTGGTGGTGGCGGTGGTGGAGGTGGTGTCGTCGTTGAAGTTGTTTCTGGCGGTGGTGGAGGCGGTGGAGGTGGTGGAGGCGGTGGGTCCGTTGGTGGCGGGGGTGGCGGTGTTGGCGGTGGCGGTGGGTCCGTTGGTGGCGGGGGTGGCGGTGTCGGTGGGTCCGTTGGTGGTGGTGGAGGAGGAGGTGGAGGTGGTGGCGGTGGTGGTTGTTCTTCTTCTGATTCACACGTGTAAGAATACGAAGAAGAAGATGAATAATACGAGTAGTCACACATATAGTCACAAAAAGTTCTTGCCCCAGTTTTGGACTTGGTTATGAAGTTGGTTCTGGCGTTTTCACAATTATTTATTGACCCCTCACAATAGTCGCACATCTGTCAAAAAAATTTAAATTTAAATATCTCTACTAGTACATTACTAGTACAAACAAGTCGGCAGACTTGGCTTGAAAGCAATTTGGATAAGAAAAGTCTGTTGTTCTCCGACGTCTCTATACGAAGCCAATTATTATATTAGTCGCGGACTTGCAATACAATTTCCATTTAGAGTCTTCCTTGTAACCCAATATTTTCAAATAAGCACATCTGCACTTGAATCATGTTGATTCTACATAATATACTCGTATATTTCTACAAATATAAAACGTTATTATAACGTTTAAAACACTTTCACTTTTTCGTAATATGTTCTTAGTGGTTTGAAGTCTAACTCAAGTTCGGACGTCTGACGATCTACTGTGACTTATTTAAACGTATGTTGCAGACTTTAAATAATAATTAAAATAAAGGTAATCAATAAAAAATTACAATTAAGTAATGTTATCACCCGCGTTGTTTTAAATTATTTTAAATTATATTTTATTAAGAACCAATTAAAAATTTTAACAACCTACCCAGCCAAATGCAAAAGGGGCCACGGCAGCGACGACCACTAGCAGTGCAACAATCTTCACCATTCTCATGAAAATCTGACCGAACCCATAAAGCTTTCGCCAAAACAAAGTCCAATTTTTCAGTTACCTTATATATATCATCCGGATATGTAACATCGTTATTCCTAAATATAAGTTCATAAAATAGCTCTCATAACATTTTTTAAGCACGCATTGTCGATCCTACGACGGCTCATTTTAATGATTTTTGTGCTCATAAAGTAGCATTTTATTATAAACCTTGAATTTAATACATAATATTTGAGTCCAAATTCACAATGAGACATCGACAATAATTATGCAATAACTTGTTTATCAAATAATCTCAACTATAAATGTGTTAACGGCCAAATACAAAATTATCGACTTGCGTTACGCAGCTAATAAAATTTGATGTTTTTATTGACACACTTTAAATTCAAATTGAATCGCCACGGGACTGAACGAACTGATGGTTAAAAAGGCATTCATTAAAACTTCATAACATCACCGTGTACTAAAATCATAAATTGCATAAATTGTTGGTCCAACTTTGGTAATTCTTCTTGCGCTTCGTCTTAATAATTCAAGTTAATAATTCTTCCGTTGGTGTGTCTAATAAAATTTTTTAATATTTATGATTATTATTCGTGTTTCGGACTGCATATGCACATTAAAGTTAATAATCAAAATGCTCAACATCTGAAAACAATTTTTAAGTTATTACTCGAAATTGCACTCCAATGGATTCCAATTGACACACTTACTAAAGTCAATGCGACCCATCCGATTTTCAAAAATACTAAATATAAATTTCCAAAATTATCGTTCGTCAAAGCTTCGGAAACGAATGCCACTAAAAAGTTTAAGAATTCCAAGGTTTGCTTAAATACAGCAAACAGTTAAAATAATACTTTCCATTCGAACAATTTGTTAATCAGGTCGATCGATGCGAAAAGTGTTGAAAAGATCCTGGAGAGCAACTTGAGTTGTTTACATTTTCCTTTCTCGGAAAGGAAGCTGCATTCTTTTGCTGATCGCTGCCCACTTCGCATCGTTAGTTTGATATCCACCATCTTCAGTTTTGGGCACTGCGTGCATCTGGCTCACCAAATTTAACAACAAATTGGAACTCGACTGAAATCGACTCACTATCAATTTTAGAGTTTCTCAAAATTGTAAAACGAAATATAAAAAGTCAAGACTTTTTGTATATTGAATACAAAATAGTACAATATTGTATACAGATAGTACTTTAAAGACTCCGGTTGGAAAACACCAACCCACCAACCCAAGGCCAATGGTGCTAAAACTAGCAACCTTACAGTTTTTTCACAAATCCATATTGAAACCTGAGAGGGGGGCTAAAGTAACGCAAGCCTCCCCGCCCCCCGTTATTATTTTGGCTCCAAAAACTAGCTCCCAAATATTAGAGCTAGCACCATCAGTGGTGTATTTAGAAAATGCTTTTGGGAGGAGAAGATAAAATATTTTTGGAATCTCGTTAATACATTCATGCGCGTTTATGGTAAATATACTGACAAGTTCCACAAATCAAAAAAATTCAAGCTATAAGCTTGTACAAACAAAATAGTAATAAATATCCCAGTATATTTATGCTATGTTTAATACATTACAAGTATTAATTTATTTATAACTTACATTGACTCTGATTGGGTGGACATTACAATATTCTTGACCACGGAGATTTTCAATTGGTAAATTCATTTGTTACAGTTGTTCAAGTAAAGTTTCTGTCAAAAAGCTTATGCTGCATGGGGTGGCACGAGTCAAAATGAATCGTCTGTCCCGTGTAGGTGGGTTTCCTATAAACATCGAATAGGTGCTTGTTATCTAAAATACTTATCTGTAAATCTAGGTAGGTGATGGTATTAGAGTGCTGCTCATTTATGTGATGTAATGCTTTCGTTTTTATATTGTAGCTTGCTTATGCAACTGAAGATGGGGCTGAATAAAGAGCCCCGAAACTAGTATTGCAAATAAATGCAGTTCTTTGGAGCAAAGATTTTATTTTTACTCCTATTATTTAATATTTTGTACCTAACGGGACATCTGACGGGACAGCGATAACACAAGGTATAACCTCGCGTTAATACTTCACGTTATCGTTTCTTTGTTTTACCTTACCTTTAAATTCTGTTTTAAATTCTCCAAATCAATGTAAACAAATTTTACCAATTATAAATTAAATTTTCCCCTTTTTAAATTATCTAAATTAATCATCCAATTAACGAAGTCACTTCCAAAAATCAATCCTCGATAAACTTTTTTTCAACATCATCCAAAACTTTTCCAAATTAGAACGAAAATATTCCAATTGCTATGAGAATTCCATGCAAACAAATAGTTTAACCAATCAAAATTAAAGTAGCGGATATTGTACTAGGCACAATTTTACGTGCGTGAACCTGGCTCCCTTTTTATCAAAAAATTAACTTTTTTTGTTGTTCTCGATTGTTCTTCATTTGTTCTCAATTGTTCTGATATTTTTTTTTTGATTTTACAAAAGAATATAAAAAAAATCGCAAAAAACTTTTTTTTTCTGCCAGCTCCCCCTTTTTCAAAATTAAAAATTTTTTTGATTGTTCTTGATTTGTTCTCAATTGTTCTTGATTTGTTCTCAATTGTTCTGTAAAAATAAAATTTTTAAATCTAATAACAACCGCGGAAATCGCAAAACAAGATTTCGCGCCAGCTCCCCTTTTTTTGAAATTAAAATTTTTTTTGATTGTTCTCGATTGTTCTTGATTTGTTCTCAATTGTTCTGTAAAAACAAAATTTTTAAATCTAATAACAACAGCGGAAATCGCAAAACAAGATTTCGCGCCAGCTCCACTTTTTTCGAAATTAAAATTTTTTTTTTATTGTTCTCGATTGTTCTCAATTTGTTCCCAATTGTTCTGTAAAAATAAAATTTCTAAATGTAATACTAACTACGAAAATCGCGAAATGAAATTTAGGCTCGATCTCATTTTTTTGTTAATTACAATTTTCTTTGCAGTATGCAGGACCGTCTTATATAAGACCATTACTATTACTAGGGATTGATGTGTCGATATCAGTAACGTGAACACGTCTGTATCACACGAGCTTTAAAAACAGGTAGTTTTAAGCGATTAAAGAAGTATAGACTTGACTAAGAGTGGTATAGTGTTTAGTGAGTTGGGGAGACCGGAGATAATATCAAAGTTACTGAGTAAGTGCAAATAAAGTGCAAATAAGGGAAAATTTTGTAAGAGGTTAGAATTGATAACAACAATAAATTATCGTATAAGTGACAGTTGGGTTGCCTAAATAGAATTTCGCATGAAACAAGATAGTTAAAAATTTGAAAAGTACTCAAATAGGACCACAGCTTTCAAGCGGTTGACCCGAGTTGCAGTCCTAAACGGGATGAGTCACACGTCACAATACGATAGCGATATCGAAACCTACAGAAAACGAGGCGCTGAGTACGAGATTGTTACGCCGATGGTTTTCTGAACCCCAGTGACCGCGCAAATCGTCTGCGCATAGCGCAACGGTCGGGGTAAGCCACGTTCGATCTTTACTTTTACTTCTGACGTCGAAGGAAGTAGGTCAATCGCTATGAAGAATAGCTAAATTTGAATGTAAAATTTAGTTTGGGTGAAATTATTGTGGAAAGTTATGTTTCCTGGTGGAATTATCTAGAAGGTTTACGTTTTCCTGGTGGAAATTCTGTTTTCGCGAAAGAGTGAATTTTTTGAAGAAAATTGAGATAATTATTTAGTGACGCGCGCCAGGCGATTCTCGACTCTAGTAAACGCGGGAAATGGTTACGGCGTTGCAATTCGCGCATGGAATGTGGCGACTCGAACCCATGTTGCCGGTATTTTCCTAGAAATTTGTTCAAGAAATACGACAGTGCGATTTGTTGTCGAGTTATTCAAATTAATTATTGACGTTATATTAAAGTGCAAAAATATTGAACTCTTATGGTTTTATAATACTGCGCGTTGCGAACTTATTAAATTTATGAAGTTTCATAGTTGGTTGTCGTTATGCCAAATTGTTGTCATTTGCTGTTATTGCGGTTAGTTTTGAACTTTCGAGTTGATAACGTTCCATTTTGATGGTAATAATTTTGCTGAACCCTTCGGACTTGGCTGTTGGTTACGATCAATTGAACGCAGGATAGCTTCTGGTAATTGGAACTTCGAAGTGCCTGATGCCGACCTGTTTATTGCAATCCTCTCCAGGACATCTGCATTGTTGGCTGGAAATTATTATAATATAAGGTATCGTTATATTTGTATGACTTAGTTAGTACCTTCTTGGTGCGGTATGCACGTCCTATGGACCTTTCAGGTCAGCTCAAGAATTATTGTCGTAGTGTTGTTTACGATAAATTAATATTGCAGAGGCTTTTATATGAATTCATGTCTGTCATTGTTTCGTCGAAGTCAGTGTCATATTGATGTTTTACGATAAATTTTGCAGAGTTTTTTCTATAAATTCGTGTCGGTTATCATCCGTCGATGCTAAACCGAATTGTTTTACCTGTGAAAGGAGTTCATGTCCTCCTTCAGTGGACAATTACGTCAGCGTAATTTTGTAAAGCTTGGTCAATAGGGGATTTTGCTGCCCCATTGACCCAGCTGTTAACACTTTTTAAGTGGTTTAGAGGACCTTCAATTATTCCGGTCAGGCTGGAGCCGTACCTGTAGACTTTAATCTGTCATGTGTACAACTATTAAAGTCGGTGTTGTAGCGATGTAGTCATCATTAATATTTACTTGTATTTACGGGCACTGTTGCCAATCATTACCTTTTGTGTTGACTTATGTTTAAGAAAGTAAAAATTTTGTTGTCTAATTATGAGTTTGTGGATTTCACGTAAAAAGGGAGAAATTAAATGATCTATTATTTATGTGTGTTTTAATTGTGTTACCATCCCAGAGTAGACCACGCCCTAATATTAGATCCACTGAGCCAGCCGTCGGCAACAAAAAAGTTATAGGTAGGTACCGAAGTAACAAGATTTTTAACAGAAGTAAAAGGACACCCAGAACACCAAAAAAAGAAACGAAAGAGAGTAAAATGGAAGAACTGACCAAAATGATTAAAGAACTGACGAGTGAAGTGAAGGAAATTAGAAGCGGCCAACGGGTATATGAGCAAGAGATCAATAAGTTAAAACTAGAAAACAATAATCTAAAGGTACGTGTTGGAGCTCTAGAAACCAAAATAATTCAGTTAGAGGGTAAAGAAAGGAAAGAAAATATAGTAATAAAGGGGGTAACGATGAACGAAAGTAAACTCAAGCAAGAAACCGAAGAATTCCTAAAGAACGAGATCGGGGTAGATATTGTCTTGAGATCAGTTGAAGTAATAAAGACAAAAACTGCACAAACTATTGTAGTGACCAAAATGAACAACTGGCAAGATAAAATGGAAGTGATGAAAAACAAAAATAAATTGAGAGGCACAAGAAAGTTTATCGAAGATGATTTGTCTGTGGAGGAGAAAAAGATACAGGTCAGGTTAAGGATGATCGCAAAAACAGAAAGAGGAAAGGGAAATGCTGCCAAGGTGGGTTATCGAAAAGTATTTATTAACGGCGAGCGATGGGATTGGGAGCAGCACTCTGAGGAAATTGTGAAGTATGCGGGTGCTCCGGAAAGACCAAAAAACTAAATGTAAACCTAGGAAACGAAGATTTAACGAAAAATGCGAGAAAACGGACAAACGAGATTGGATTACGTACATGGAAACTGGCGACTTGGAACATAAGAGGGATAAATGGTAAAGAACAGGAATTAGTTGAGGAATTTATTAAATGCGATTTAGAAATACTAGCAGTAACCGAAACAAAAAAGAAAGGAAGTGGAATAGTAGACATGGGCAAAGATTTGATAATGATATACAGCGGGGTTAAAACAACAGAAAGAGCAGCAGCGGGAGTGGGTTGTATAATTGGGGGAGAAAACAGGATATTAATAAAAACGTGGAAATTTGTTTCAGAAAGAATATTAACGGTGACATTACAGAAAGAACATCAAATTACCGTAATAGTAGTATATGGACCAAGCGAGGACGCCCGAAAAGTCGAAAAGGAAAAATTTTGGGAAGAATTTCAGTTGACAGTTGAGAGTGCGGCAGGTACAATTTATATAGCAGGTGACTTCAACGCCCGAATAGGAAACAAAATCGAAGGAACCAATAAAGTAATGGGTCCGTTTGGTGAAGACACTCTAAATAAAAATGGTGAAAGATTAATTGATTATTGCGTTGTGAATAACCTGGTGATCGGCAATTCGCTCTACAAACACAAAGAAATACATAAGTATACAAGAGAGGAACCAAGTAGAAAAGAAAAATCTATTATAGACTATATAATAACAGAGAAGGTAAACAAGAAAAATTTAATAGATGTCAGAGTTCATAGAGGGGCTGAAATTGGCAGTGACCACTATTTGGTGGTAGCAAAAATAAAATGCAACACACACATTGATCAAAAGAAGGAGAAGTCGCAAAAGGTAAAAAGCAGAGAAATAGTTAAAGATTACAGACTAAGAGATCCAGAAATAAAACATAAATACCAAACTATTGTAGAATGCGGAATGGATGAATTGAGCCACATACAAGTTAATCAACTTGAAGATATATGGAGGAGATTTAAGGAAATATTATTGGAAGCAACAAGGGAAGCATGTGGCATTACTAGAGTACAAAACGGTAAAAAACAAACAGCATGGTGGAGTCACGCGATCAAAGAAGAAGTAAAAAAGAAAAAACTAAAATGGAAAAGATACCTAACACAAAAAACGGAATTGTCGTATGAAGAATATAAGGAGCAAAGAATAAAAACTAAAGTAATGATAATCGATGCAAAGAGGAGAGCTTGGGAGGAGTTTGGAAAGAAAATGGAAAAGAATAAAAATGAGAATCAAAAACTGTTCTACAAAATATTGAAAAGCTTAAGAAGAAATAAACAGGTTACTCTAAAACAGATTAAAGATAGACAAGGGGAAATAATACGGGAAGAGAAGGAAATAATGAGCAGATGGAAGGAATACTTCGAAGAATTACTGGAATCAAATAGACAACATCAAGATAATAATGACCAGGAACTGCGAGAAGTAATGGTAGACGACGAAATCACGATGGAAGAAATATTGATGGCGTTAAGAAAACTGAAATTAGGAAAAGCAGCGGGACATGATGGAATTAAACCCGAAATGATAAAATATATGGGCGAAAACGGTATGAAGGTGTTAAAAAATATATTTAATTTGGCATGAGAAAAAGGAAAAATACCGAAAGATTGGGAGACAGCCATAATATTGCCAATATACAAGAAGGGTGATAATCGGATGTGCGAGAACTATAGAGGTATATCACTGCTATGTGTAACAGCCAAAATCTATGAGGGGATACTTGAAGCAAGATTAAGAAAAGTGGTGGATTCGACATTGGAGAAGACACAAAGTGGTTTCAGAAAAGGATTTAGCATTCAAGATCACATATTTACAACAAGACAGATTATAGAAAAACAAAAAGATAACGAAAGATGCACATACGTATGCTTTATTGATCTTGAAAAAGCATTTGATAGAGCGCCTAGAGAACAAATTTGGAAGATATTGAAAGAGAGAAATGTGAAAACAAACTTGATACAGGCAATACGGAGTATCTACAGAAAAACAACGAACTATGTAAGAACGGGTAATTTGAAATCAGAAGAATTTAACACGGTAGAAGGTCTGAGACAGGGTGGAGTATTGAGCCCTATACTATTTGTGATACTAATGGACGAGATAATGAAAGAAACAAGAACCGAAACGAAAAAGCTGAAAATAGGATACAGAATTATGCAACCGGTAGAAATAACGGAATGTGCTTACGCGGATGACTTAATACTGTTTGCAAGTAGCGAACACAACTTACAACATAATCTGAATATATGGAAAGCGGCATTGGATGGTAAAAATATGAAAATAAATGTAAATAAAACCAAAGTAATGACATTAGGGAGATCAGAAGAACAGATAAAAATCTACATAGATGGGAAACAAGTAGAACAGGTTAAGCAATTTAAATATCTCGGTGTACTAATAGAGGAAAATGGAAGCTACGAGGCTGAAATAAACAACAGAGTTGGTGCAGCGGCAAGCTTATATCATACAATAGGAAAAACAATAGTCAACAAAAAAGAAATTTCAAAGAAGACAAAGATGACAGTTTACAAAACTATTTACTTGCCGACACTAACATTTGGGTGTGAGTCATGGAATTTAAGCCAGAGATTGAAAAGTAAGATACAGGCTACCGAAATGAAATATTTGAGAAGAGTGGAGGGTGTTACAAGAATGGACAGAATAAGGAACGAAGAAATAAGAAATAGGCTTCAAGTAAAACCAGCAAGTGAAACAATAACATGTCAACAGTTGAGATGGTTTGGACATCTAAGCAGAATGGAGGAAGATATGCCGGTGAGAAGAGTGTGGCAATCGAAGACAAAGAGAAGAGGAAAGAGGGGCAGACCACCAAAAACATGGAATGATCACATGGGACAGATATTGAAAGAGAGGGGAACAGCGTGGAGAGAGGCAGAAAAGGCAGCTTTGAATAGAAAAGAATGGCAAAAATTCGTTAACAACTCCAATTGAGAAAGAAATAAACTACCTCAACACCCTCGGGTAAATGAGGAATTCTGATTTTGATTGATTGACTATTACTAGGGCTGGGAAGTTATTCGAATATTCAAATTTCCAGTAGTACTGGCTGCAACTTGCAAGATTTTTTTACATTTTACTAATTTCTATTGGTCAAATGTAAACTTTAGTGTACTCTCTATCTTAGGCTGATAATATACAGAGTACACTAAGTTTATATTTAACCAATAGGAATCATTAAAAATAAAAACTTGAAAGTTGGTTTTTTATTCGTCATTGGTTCTAAAGACGGCACCAGGCTACCGTTATCTTATTCCGATTTTGCTTATTTAAAAATATATCTACTTTGAAAAATTAAAATAAGCCCATTTCAACTATGATAATCTTTATGCTAATTTTAAAATTGTAATTTCTTGAAATTCAAAAAATCTTTTCAACGTTATCTTTTTTATTTATTTTATTATAGTTTTTGCGTGTAATTTTACTTGATAAATAAGCTTCCTGTGGTAAAAATGCAATACTAACTATTTGAAATATATATGTATGTTAGCACTAATAGTTGGGGAATACGGTCCTGACTAGGAACCAGGCCCGTAGCCAGGGGGGCACCTGGGGGCACGCCCCCCCCCCCCAAATGTTAAAAAAACAAAAATTGCTTGTAATAATAAAAATTCTCGGAAGGGAGTTCGTCGAAAATGTTACTTTTTACGAAAGGCTTTTATGAGTGCCCCACCCCCCGAAGTGAAATCCTGGCTACGGGCCTGCTAGGAACAGACCAATAGAAAGAGACGTAATCCAAGTACGGATCTGGTAAAAGAACTAATACCGTTTCTGAATCACTCGGTATTCAGATTAAAACTTCCAGATTATTAAGTTGGTAATACAAAAATGACTATAAATAAGAAATTGGTTTGGAAACAAAGTTACATAAAAACCGATTTTCGAAATAAAACATTCAGATCTAACATATATATTTATTAAAAACTAAAGACTAACGACTAACGATGGCCAAACATGTGGAACCTCTTCTTGATATAATTCTTTCTAGTGAATTTAGCAATATTGTAAATAATGATGGAAAAGTGGTCGGGTAAAGAGAGGTATCCATTGGGTTGAATTTGATGATTTAATTAAAAAGTCTCCACTCTCAATTAAGTTTCCTAACGAAAAAACACCACGGTTATGTATATATGTAGAAATATTTAGATTTATTATTTAGAAGTATTACTGTTCGGTTCAATTGATATTTTAATAAAACAATAATTATTAAGTAAAATTACACGCAAAAAATAATACCAATATTGCAAGCTGAATATTCAGCTAAGTTTGATCGCCAACGCCCATTGAAGGTATGACATATTTAAGAAGAAGAAGAAATATAAACTTAGTGAGCTCTGTATATCATCAGCCTAAGATAGAGAGTACACTAAGTTTACATTTGACCAATAGAAATTAGTAAAATGTAAAAAAATCTTGCAAGTTGCAGCCAGTACTACTGGAAATTTGAATATTCGAATAACTTCCCAGCCCTAGTAATAGTCTTATATAAGACGGTCCTGCATACTGCAAAGAAAATTGTAATTAACAAAAAAATGAGATCGAGCCTAAATTTCATTTCGCGATTTTCGTAGTTAGTATTACATTTAGAAATTTTATTTTTACAGAACAATTGGGAACAAATTGAGAACAATCGAGAACAATAAAAAAAAATTTTAATTTCGAAAAAAGTGGAGCTGGCGCGAAATCTTGTTTTGCGATTTCCGCTGTTGTTATTAGATTTAAAAATTTTGTTTTTACAGAACAATTGAGAACAAATCAAGAACAATCGAGAACAATCAAAAAAAATTTTAATTTCAAAAAAAGGGAGCTGGCGCGAAATTTTAATTTGCGATTTCCGCGGTTGTTATTAGATTTAAAAATTTTATTTTTACAGAACAATTGAGACCAAATCAAGAACAATCGAGAACAATCAAAAAAAATTTTAATTTCGGAAAAGGGGGAGCTGGCAGAAAAAAAAGTTTTTTGCGATTTTTTTTATATTCTTTTGTAAAATCAAAAAAAAATATCAGAACAATTGAGAACAAATGAAGAACAATCGAGAACAACAAAAAAAAGTTAATTTTTTGATAAAAGGGGAGCCAGGTTCACGCACGTCACAATTTTCACGTTCTAAGTTTTTCATTGGTTCAAAATGAAAATTGCTCCTGGTACAATTTTCGCTGTTTTAATTTTGATTGGTCAAAAAATTACTAATACGTAATAAAAGTACCTACTATGTGATACGTTATTTTATTTTAATATAAAACTATACATTTAAAAATTAATGTTATTGGCAGAAAAATTGCAGTTATAATAAATAACAATTTTTGTATCTTTACTGAGAGATTAATTTGTTTCGACACAACTATTAGTGGGGTTTCTATTATTGGTGTTGGTATCATCTCTTCTTAATTTTGTAACAACCCTTTCATGATGGTCTTGATCAAACTGGAGATACGGTTTCAACGAACTGATATTCGAGTGCCCTGTGAGTTTTATAAGTTCTTGGTGTTGAACTCCAGCTTTTGCCATAAGAGATACAGCGCTAGTTCGATTAGAATGGTTTGTTACTTTATTTTTTTTCGTGTCAATTCCTATGCGGTCTTCATACCCAACTCGTTGACCTTGCGCAAAACACTTTGATTTAGATGGAAGTAACACCCTGTTACTAAAGCTTCTGGATATCCATGAGTAAATGCTCCCATTGCGGCCATCTCGAAATCGATTAAGATTATTTGCGGTGATGCATCTGGAATGAGTATCTTCAACTCCGTTATAAGACGATCGTACGTTGCTCGAGTCTTGCTAGGTAGCAAACAATATACTGCTGCCGGATTAACTCCGTTGATAAACTGAAAATGGATACTGTACAGGGTGGCTCAATTTCGATCCCTCTTATGGGGAAATCGGTAACCATTGGAAATATCGAAAAATGGATGGCGCATCCTCGATCTCTTTTTTTAAGAAAAGCCCAATGGACAAAACCGGAGTTGGCTATCTTTTTTTGTTTTCGAGTTATAGCCAAAAATCCGATTATTGGACTTTTTCATAAATGTCGATATCTCGGTTGTTTTTGAAGTTTTCAAAAAAGTGTTAACACTTTCTTCAGGCACTTTTTTAAGGGCAACAAAATGGGCTAGAGAGATTTTAAATATCTAAGTTAGTTTCCGAGTTATAATATAAAGTTGTGTTTTTTTAAATAGAAACCATAGTTGATTGTGATATTTTTGAATAGCATTTTTTATCCTCTTTTCAATGAGTGGTCTATTATTACGGGTTCATCCCATTTTCATAAAAAATATAATAAAAATAAAAAATATCAAAAAATTAAATATGATATTTTCCAAAATTGCTATTTAGTAATTCTTTAACAATTCTGGAATTATGGGGTGGTGCACCATCTTATTGGTAATACAAATATCTTCTTTCCAGCAAGGGTAGATTATCCAAAAACTCTTCAACAAAATGTTCGTTTAAGAGTTTATAATATCGTTGGCCATTTAGATTTTCTCTATACGTATAATATACTAAAACATGATTGCCAACTACATAGAGCACACCACACACTAAAACCGAACCGTCCTTGCATTTGGACGTCAACAGTACGGTGAGGATTAACATCAGGCCAATAGTGTTCGTTATGCCTGTTAAATATACCAGCACTGCTAATGTAAGCTTCATCTGTCCAAATCACACATTTGAAGGAATTTTCATCTTGTTGACATTTTAGTCCATACCAATTACAAAATTCCAACCGTCTCTGAGCATCTCCTGGTTGTAGGTAATGTTGTTTTTTTATGTTTTTTTAGTATCTGCAAAGCTTTACATCTTGAAATTCCTGATTCAGTTTCAATTTGACGACTCGAAACTGAAGGATTTTGAACTACAGCTGCAATTACATTAATGGCAGTTTCTTGAGCATCTTGAATATTATAATTTCCTGATCTAGGCATGTTAAAATTTCCATAATTAGTAAGATTTTCTTTGAATCTATTAAAAATACTGATCTCTGGTTGTCTTATTTCAGGATAACTATTGAAATATGCTGCACTTGCAAGACGAGCATTATTATTAGTTTTAATGTAGCACTCCAACATATCAAATTTTTCAAAGTTTTCATAAGCCATTTTATATTTACGTAAAATGACCAGTAAATAATAATATATTATTATAATTAATAATAATTATTATTATTATTATAAGTAGGTAATAATGATTATTTAATATAACAATGAAACAATGACAGCAATTCCCCAACAATTAAACAAACATTAGCCTACTATAAAACATGTGGTGAAAATCTTTTAGGTGCCAATTTGGTAGTGTTTTGTTTTGAAAAGTTATGTATTGAAAACAATAAGATCTTTAGTTTGAATACTTACTTTAATTTTTGTTACGTGCTTCAATTTTTTTAGTGATTTTTTTATTAAAAATGTTATTATCATATTTAATTTTTTGATATTTTTTATTTTTATTATATTTTTTATGAAAATGGGATGAACCCGTAATAATAGACCCCACATGTTATACATCATTGAAAAGAGGATAAAATATGCTATTCAAAAATATCACATTCAACTATGGTTTCTATTTAAAAAAACACAACTTTATATTATAACTCGGAAACTAACTTAGATATTTAAAATCTCTCTAGCCCATTTTGTTGTCATTAAAAAGTGCCTGAAGAAAGTGTTAACACTTTTTTGAAAACTTCAAAAACAACCGAGATATCGACATTTATGAAAAAGTCCAATAATCGGATTTTTGGCTATAACTCGAAAACAAAAAAAGATAGCCAACTCCGGTTTTGTCCATTGGGCTTTTCTCAAAAAAAGAGATCGAGGATGCGCCATCCATTTTTCGATATTTCCAATGGTTACCGATTTCCCCATAAGAGGGATCGAAATTGAGCCACCCTGTACAATTGAAAATAGATGGATGGTACTACTTTGAAAGTGCCATCAGCTAACCAGACATCGGACCTGGCTAGACCATCTAGAAGTATTCTATCGCCCAATATGGGAATTCGATTATCTCCCGGTCCAGAATCGAATAGTAGTAAGTTGGTAAATCTTAATGGAAATTCAAAGCTGAGATCACTTGGTGGCGGTGGCAAGGTCAGCTGGTTATTATCAGTTGACAATGCAACTTGACGATGACGACGAAGAACGTGGTGTAGAGAAGTTTTCTTCGGCAGAGCCATCAACACATCTTCACCCAAATCAGTCATAACAGCAGCAGAAGACGAACTTGGTGTTGCTATAGTTTCTGACATTTTCACCTTCATATCGTGAACGGCTTTCCGTGCCCGTGCTGTGGCAATATTACCACTGTGAGTGTGCTCCGATGACTCATTTCCAATAATAATGTCGTCTGCATCTGTGAACAGTTTTGCTTTGCAGTGGAAAGTTTTATATTTACAACAACGCCATTGTGTTTGTCCTTGTGCATTCTCTTGTTTTTTTCCAATATTCATAGTTGAGATGTATGAGAGTTTTTTTTCCACGTTTTGAAACATCAAAATTTACTGTCGCCATCGAAGAATTGATTTTTAGGGATGTATGTATTATTCGTCTTGTAGTATAAGTGGAATCACGTCAAAACGCCGTCCCCAAAGACGTCGTTTCAAGAACGCCGTAGGAAAGACGCCGTCACCAAAGACGCCGTTGCAATAACGCCGTGGAAAATAAGCCGTCACAAAATGGCCGTTGCCCAATAATGCCGTCACAAGATGGCCGTGCCCAATTACGCCGTCTTAATAACGCCGTGAGGTAAAGTGACGCCTTTATACCTGGTTCAGGGCTTAATTCTAGTTTAAGTATTATATTATGAATAGGGTCTGGATTTATAGACACTAAAAAACACTGGTAATTGGTGAAATTGGTAAAAAAACACTGGTAATAATTTATTTTAAAGCATTGGTTAAGGAATACGAACCAAATATGTTATTATGGTATATAAGGGGTATTATAAGGCATATTAAAAATAAAGAACATTGGGGAGAACAGCTTAGGAATAAATAAAGATATTGGTAAGTTGGGGTTAGTTCTATTTAAATAAATAAATAAATAAATACAATAAAATAATGCTAAAATATTTATTGAAAACTTTAACAGCATCGCAATTGGAAATTGTGGGTTATTCCTCCCAAATATTCGTCCAGAGAATGAATACGCGCATCGTACTCGGATACAATAAGTTGAATTCGAAATCGAAGCTACCCTTTACCTCACGGCTTTATGAAGACGGCGTAATTGGGCATGGCCATTTTGTGACGGCGTTATTGCAACGACGTTTTTGGTGACGGCATCTTTCCCACGGCGTTCTTGAAACGGCGTCTTTGGGGATGGCGTTTTGACGTGGAACCCCGATAAAAGGGCGGTTGTTATTTTTTAATGATAATTTTACATTTTAATGATTTTACCACAGTATTGAAAAGCATTTAAGATTATTATACTTTGTGTATATTATTTTGTGATAAGTTCAAACATTTTAGTTCTAAAAAGTGCGTGTGAATCTTTTAGATTTTCTAAAATATCGAAATGATTAATCTCGAGTTACAATATTTAAACCACGTATCAATTGATTACGTTGTTGAAAACTTATTAGGGCCTTTGCAAATTTAATCTCTCTGATTCTAAACCACTAATATTGTGATCCAAAAGATTTGAGGGTGCTTTTTTTTAACTATCGGCATTTTACAGCCTAAAAAATCATAATCAGAATTTTAAATTACAATAAAAAGATTTCAGTTAGTAAGTATGTATATTATTTATTATTAAGGCACCAAATTTTGAAATAGATTGAGACCTTCATGTAACGACGATAAATTCCTTTTCATTTTTGATAACATTTATTTAGCTTTAAAAACTGAGTGTTTTGTAAAAATTAATCTTTTTTTGCGAATATTTATCACGAAATGAGTTAGTGCACCAGTACAATTTTGTAAAATCTAACAACAAAAAAGAACAAAGTCATCCTACGTTTTTATGAGTTTTAATTTCAATGGAAAAATTAATGATATTAAAGAAATCATAATTATTAATATTATTATAATTAATTCTTTCAGAGCTAATCTTCTTTAAGAGCTTTCTTTAAGAGCTAATCGAAGAATCTTACGCGATCTTGTATGCATTTTTATATTTTTTATTTATTGGAAGTCGAAGCGTTCACACCAATAAAACATAACTAATATACTTACCTAGGTAGATCGTCTAATTATAGACGGTGTCGATCTGACACCGCGCTGATAAGAAAGACTTAAATAATTATCAACGCGGAAGTCACATCGAACAGTCCACTGTGCAACTGAAATCGACGTCAGCGCCAGCGGTATACAGTGGAACTAAAATTATATATTGCAGACTTACAAGTTACGTTATGACTTCCAAGGTAAAATTTAAAATTACGCTCCTAGCGACATCTTGATCATTTTGCTATAAAATACATTGAAAAACGTTATGACTTCCATTTTTGAAAGTCGCAACGTTATATATGAAGTCACAACGTAGCTTATATATGTATTTTGGAAGTCACAAGATACACTTCACGGGTATGTATATATATATATATTGTGGTGATTTTTTGTACTGTTAGCCCGAATGTCCAGATCGTCATTTTATTTGTTTTAAGTTTAGTCAGTTTATTTGTTTTAAGTCCTGCAAATGAGTTATAATTTATTCAGAGGAGAATTAAAAACGCTAAATTTAATACTTCAACATATCCTGAACACATATTTTTATTGTAATTTTATAAACGTTGATTTGAGTGATATTTGTAATGTGCTTCGAAAACGACCTACGATAAAAAAAAAGAATATTAATTTGTGCAACATCCTGTACGTACTTGAAGAACGTACGTCGTATAAATTTTCTTAAGGTTGAAACCGGGGTCTTCCAGAGCGCTTGGATGCGAGTTTCTAATAATAATGTTTATTTACGGAGCGAATCCTTATAACTTTACATTCTATACAAAACAAAAAACAAGAAAATAAAAGGTAATTCTTTTAAATACTAAGATCCTTTCTTAGTTGAGTTTTAAGCCTACTTATTGAGTTGGCAAAAAAATCAATCTTGATTGAATTGGCGAGAGTCATTATTCTGTCTGTAGGTGAGTGCATTCCATAACTTGTCCTATGGAAGTCGGATAGGAAAAGGTCCGGTTTTCGTACCGCACATGAATGAGCCCAAAAGTTGATTGATTGTAGGAGAGCTGGACAGTCGAACAGATAATTCAATAATTTGTACAGAAAGCACATGTCCAAGTACTTTCTCCTATTTTCTAATCGAGATAAGCCCAGGTAGCCAAGCAATAAGTCGTAATCACTCTGCTCCGACGAGATGTGAAACTTATAACAAACGAATTTCACATACCTTCTTTGTAGTTGTTCAATACGAGTCGTAAATGTGGATTGGTAAGGATTCCATACTGTAGAGCAATATTCCAGATGAGATCTGACATAGGCGGTAAATAATAAGTTTAGGACTCTCAGGCTAGTGAATTCATGAGAATGTCTTAGGATGAAGCCCAACATTCGATTTCCCTTAATAATAATATTATTAATGTGCGATTTAAAACAGAAATTCGACTCCACAGTCACACCTAAGTCCTTGATGCTGGAAACGGATTCGATCACATTACCTAGCAAGCGATAAGTGTGACCGGTACGATTTCGTTTACGAGTAAAGCGCAGATGCTTACACTTAGAAATGTTTAGATCAATAAAATTCGCACTGCACCACGATTCAAAGGAGCGAAGATCGTCAACAATTAGATTAAAATCATCTTCGGAATTAGAGACTCTAAAGATTTTTAGGTCATCTGCGTAAAGCAAAAATTTGCAATTCTTGAAGACTACTTTAACGTCATTAATATATATAATGAATAGCAAAGGGCCAAGATGGGAACCTTGAGGGATTCCTGATTTGACAAGTATTTCGCGAGAGTAGGAATTATTGATCTTCACCTTTTGCCGTCGATTAGATAGGTAAGATTCAATCCAGTTAAGTATGTTGATACCGAAGCCTAGCTTACCCAATTTGAAAATAAGCCTTCCGATATGGACACGATCGAATGCCTTGGTGAAATCTGTGTAAATACAATCAACACTTGATTTCGATTCAAGATTATTTATTATATATTCAGAGAATGTACATAAATTTGTTGCTGTAGAGCGGTGTTTGAAGAAACCGTGTTGCTCATCGATAATCATACTCTTGACTGACCAAAAGAGCTTATCAGTGATTATCCCTTCAAAGAGTTTGGGGATCACTGATAATATGCTTATCGGCCTATAATTCCCCACATGTAAGCGATTTTTACCCTTAAAAACAGGCGTGATAGATGAAATCTTCCAAGCACTGGGAAAGCAGGATGATTGCAAAGATTTATTAAATAGCATTGTTAAGGGTTTAAGAAGACTTTTGGCACAATTCTTGACAAATATCGCAGGGATACCATCAGAACAAAGGTTGTAAGAAGATTCAAGAGAGCATAGTTTTTCGGCTACTTCCTCTTCACTAATAACAATATTCATCAAATTAACACTGTCAACCAGTCGAGAGTCCCATTCCGTATTGGCTACATTGTTAGGATGATCGCAGTAAGCGCATTCAAAAGAATTAGCAAATAGGTTAGCTATGTCAGTAGCATTATCACAGCAGTTAGCTGCGTCATACATTTTTGAAGGGATGTTTCGATCACTGATTTCCAACTTCGATTTAAAGAATGACCAAAATTGCTTGGGAGAGTTGTTCAGAATGTTGTGCTCGACATCAATAATATGATTCTTCCTATCGAACTCGATAGCAAGTTTGCATTCTTTTCTTGCTAACGTAAAGCATTGATATGTGCCTGCTGCAGGGGCCTGCTTGTACAACTTATGCAGGTATTTCTTATTATGAATCAACGATTTGGTGCGTTTACTTATCCAGGTTGGAAAATTATCACATTTTTCTTTTTTGAGTCTTTTGGGAATGAAAGATTCAATTGTAGAATGGATGATGCTATTAAATGTAGTAACACATTCTTCAATGGATGAGAGGCCTTCAATAAAATTCCAATTGGTAAGATTCAGGTTGTCGTTAATAATGCTGTAAGGAGCGTTTTTAAAATCAAAGTACTGAAAGTGACTTTCCGATTTGAGAATTTCAATGCCAAGATCTAAGAAGGTGATAATCAATGACGGATGATTAATATCTGCTGGAGTACTTAAAGGTAAAGTTTCCTCGACTAACAGGTGGTTACGGTTGTAAAAAACAAGATCAAGAATTACATTATTGGAATTATGTACGGAGTTGAATTGTGAGAAACATTTAGCTGATAACTCATCGCAAACAATTTCCTCAACTAGTGAAGATACATTACCCGCTGATAATGCAGTAGTGTAATCGTCAGATTGCCAAGATAGTTTAGGTAGGTTGTAATCACCCACAATACAAATTTTATGCTCCGGGAATTCTTCAGTAAAATTGTTCACTTGCGTTATATGACTATTGTAAACAAGTTCAGAAGAATGTGGAGGAATGTAAGTGGCACAAAGTAACAATTTATCATTAGGTAGGTTTATCGAAACCCACACTTCTTCTCGATGTTTGATTAGAGCTGGAATCATATGTGAAGATAAAGATAAAGATTTTGCTACAGCTACGAGCACACCACCACCAAGTAGTTTGTGACTAGTAAAGCTTGATCTATCACTGCGATAAACCGTGTATCTATTGTCGATGAACTCGCTATTGTTAAATTGATCCGATAACCAAGTCTCGGTTAATACGATTATCGGATAGTTTTCGTTTAGTATACTTACATATAAATTATTAAGTTTCGTACGTAAGCCACGAACATTTTGATAAAATATTTTTAATTGTTGGCATTTGCCAATGGAATCCGAAAATTTGAATTGCTGATATGGCGATTCACATTATTCGGCCTTTCAAAGAACATTTTTACGGCCATACCAGCTGGCCAGAACGAAGGTTCGAGTAACTGCTTCGAGAACGCTGAGTCAATTGTAATCTTAAAGGAGCTGTAATGCTCCGGAAACTTCGACTGCAATTTCAAAACGGACATATTTGGCTTATTGTTAGCTGGAACGATATCTAATTTATTTACAATATCATCTAATACCTCCGATTCGATAACGGAGGGACTTACTCGAGTAAGATGGATTTTCGAGTTGTGGAATCTACGAGCTATTGCCGTAAAACCAACAGGTGTATCAACATTATTAGATGGTTCATTGGAACCTATAATAAGGTCACGTTTCTTACTACGGTTCGGAGCACGATTTTTAACTTTATCAATCCCATCCTTATTATTTCCAACATTATTAGCAGCTACGACAGACGACTTAACCTCACTTCCTGCAACATCAATATTTGAGTATGCGTTCATACCAGTATCAAGTGCTGTGTCCAGTGGTAGGTCGGATAGCGTCATTGAGCGACGCGAAAGTTCGCTCACCTTTTCTAGCAACAAACCGTTACTTAGCGATTTCTCTTGCGTCATTGAGCGACGCGAAAGTTCGCTCACCTTTTCTAGCAACAAACCGTTACTTAGCGATTTCTCTTGTATAAGATCGCTCATAATCTGAATTTGTTGTTTTAAACTGTTGATCAAATCAGCGTAAACCGTTGAGGGGTCGTTCGAGCACCAATTAGTTAAAGTTTCATTGTCTTTATACTTATCTGGCAACTTCTTGTTAATTAGTAAATCAATTAAATCGTCTTTCTTCATTTTTTGTAATTCTGTTGCTAATTTATTATTTTCTTGAGCCATCTTGATGGTAAAAATAAATCAAAATATTAACACGTTGGTCAAAATAAAACAAAATATTAACACGTTGGTATCACTATAAGCACATAACCTCAACACGTCCGTTCACGTTCACGTTCATCTGCATGTTCGAGTTGGACGCTTAATTTGCGTAGTGCGTTATTAAATTGAGAATTTGTATAATTTTTACTTTGAAACTAAGTAAAAATTTAGTTTTGGATCCATAAAGTGGAATTTTGTTAAGAATCGTGAATTTCAGTAAAGAATAGCTGAAAAGTTTAAAATTTGAAGAAAACGTGGTTGAAATTTTACAAAGGTTAAAGTTAGAGAAAGACGCCATTTTGAAAAGATTAAAAATTTTTAATGCAAATGAATATTTACTTACCTACAATAAATTTCAAGTTAGTTAATTTGGATATTAACGAAAGTTGGATCAACGGAATTGAGATTGATAAATTTCAATCTAACGCAATTTGGATATTTGTTCGACACCAGATGTTCCACAAGAATTTGCTAATCACCGCACATGTCTTAACTTGGCGCAACGGAAGCTAATAATAATTGACCAGCCGACCCGCTTATACGACACCCGAACGAGATTTATACAAGGTATTTCCAAATTAAACAAGGTGGAACTCGCTTTTGCGACAGTTCTTAGGCTTCTATACATCTACTTTTTCGGTAGGTTAAATTATTTGGGCTTTATTTTATTCCAATTTTTAATGCCTTAATCTTTTAATTAGGTAGATTTTTTTACTATATAAGGAAAACGCTAACATTTTAATATTTTTTTTTTATTTCGACCTTTATAGGTAAATATTTGCAATTTACAAACCACAAATAAAACACAATTCATAATGAAATATTAAAATACCCGAAACACGTACCGAATACCGTATTAGAAACACGTAAAATACCTACTCTAAAAATACAAAATAAGAATATCGGATTAAAAAATATATATGTAAAAGTAGTATAAGAATGGGGGAGCCGCCATCTTGGTTTTGATCCCCCCACCACTTTTTCTCATGCCACACCCACTTTTCAAGGTCAAGCATCCTATTGGTCATAGCCACGCCCAATTTTCAAGGTCGAGCATTGTATTGGTCATAGCCACGCCCAATTTTCAAGGTCGAGCATTGTATTGGTCATAGCCACGCTTACTTTTCAAGGTCAAGAATTCCATTGGTCGTAAGCCATACCCACGTTTCAAGGACGGTAAGCCATCTCTCTCTTTCTTTCTCACACGCACCTCAGGGTCACCTCAAGGCTATACAGTAAGACCACATTGTAAAATCACCTCTCAAGGTTATCCAAATAAATTGATAGATAATCATTTTTATCACAAATATAGATAATACAAATCATTTTTATATAGTACGAATTTAAAATTGTGTAAAGACCCACCATATTTTGGTACATATTTAAAATTTAAATTAATTATTTTTATTAGGATTGCAGGAACTTAAGAAACAATATCTTAAATGTTTTAATTTAATTAATATAATATAACGTGCATAATATCTTACGACGCAGTATAATATTATCTCCGACGATAGTTGTATCTATCTATAGATGTTACAGTGGATGCATTAACATAATGGATAAAGTTTATTCTTAAAACTTTAAATATTAACAAGAAAATAATTATTTTAGTGTCTACAAGTGTTCACGTATTTATATTATAGGTATGTGCATTTTTCTAGTTCAATTAATTAATTTCTGGTTAGGTTAGAGCAGCAAGCTGAAAGATTATTGAAGGTTATTGCTCTAACCTAGCACGAAACTAGATAATAATAATATTTAAAATCGTTTTTTATTTATGTAATTTTTAGAATGTCTACAACAAAGTTTCCCTGCGATGGTTGTAAATTTTCCTTTACAATGAAACAAAATTTAAAGAGACATATGAGAGAAACGGGTTGTGGTAATCGTAAGTGTTATATATTTATTAAATTAATACATTCTAACAAATTTTTATTTATTTATAGAATCACAATCTACGAGTAATTATCAATCAAATACAAAAAGGATTAAACTAGACAGTAAGTTGCATTGCCAACAATGCAATATTGATATCATAAATAAGTGTAATCATCAGAAAAGTGCAGAACATAAAAATAACTCTATCAATTTATTTGGTGATAATATACAATTGATTAATACGGCTTTTAAAAGTCGAATACAATCTTATCGCATTTTTTCAAAACATAAATATATTAATCTAAAAGATTTTTTTGATGACATATTATTACAATTAATCGATTTAATTAAAAATACACTTGTTAAATTTGAATGTCTTAAAATAAATTTACAGCTATTTGGGCAATATACACAACAAGCAAAAAATCTATTTGATATTAAATGTTTTAATACGAAAAATATAATTACTACTAAATCAACAGACTTAAATGAATTGTTATTAACATTTTTAAATATTTTAAATTGTAAAATGTCTGAATTTAGTGAAAAAGATAGTGGATGGGCCTTAAATGAAATTTTATATCTAGAGATGAATTTAAATAACTTTAATCCGTTGCGTGGTGGACAGAATTCGTTTTTAGAGTTGCCAAAATCAATTTATACTTAAAAATGCTGTTTTAAATATAAGAAACGTTCAAGATCATTATTGCTTTGCTTATAGTATTTTAGCTGCTTTCTGTAAACCGCAAAGTTATGATATCATTCCAAGTTCATATCCAAATATTTTTGAAAATTTAAATTTGCACGATTTACATTTTCCAATGAAATTAATCGATATAGAAAAATTTGAAAAATTAAATAATATTAGCGTTAATGTTTATGGATTAAATAAAAATGATAAAACAAAAAAATTCGATATTATAGGTCCTTTCCACCACACAAAATGTAAACTTTTAAAACATGTAAATTTATTATTTATTGATGATGGGTTGGGAAAATTTCATTATTGTTTAATATTGGTTTTGTACATGGAAAAATATGCAAAACAATTAATCAGCAAGTGACAATCTGTTACTAAGTTAAAGCTGAGAATGTAGAACGAATGAACACCCTCGTTCACAGAACGGAAACCATAAATTCTTATATATGTCAATCATACCATCCCAACTTGCACTTGCAAACTGCAAGAGTGGAATCTTTGTAACTATACCGTTCTTGACCATATAAGTGTGTAGATGCATTTTTGCTTTATTAAAATATTAAACTATAAACTATTCTTTTATTTAAAATAATCCTCGCTACGCTACCTTTAACCCAATAGGTTATGGTGCCCAGGATTATACGCGAAATAATAAGTGTGGTGTAGTGAAAATTATTTAAACAAAAAAAAAAAAAATAAAAATTATAAACTATAATTAGTGATAGTAATTTATTAATAATAATAAACAATAATTAGTGTATTAATAATAATTATAATTAGTGAAAAAAGTTAAGTTTTAAGTTTTTAAAGTTTTTAAGTTTTACCGAAAATGGATAACAAAAAGAAGCGAAATATTAAACCATTCGATGGTGACCATTACAGTATATGGAAGTTTCGTGTACGAACTGTAATTGCAGAAGACGACGCATTAAAAGTTCTCGATGAAAATCCTCCAGAAATAATTACCGAAAAATGGCGAAAATGGGAAAGAACCGCAAAGAGTCATATAATTGAATACCTCAGCGACACTATGATTGGTATTGCAACTCAAGAAGCAACTGCACGCGACATTATAGATAAATTAGATTCTATATACGAAAGAAAGAGTTTGGCCACCCAATTATCGGTGCAGAAGAAATTATTAAGTTTCAAATTACAAGGCGATACGAAACTAATAAAGCATTTTCTAGAATTCGATGAAATGATGATCGATTTAACAGCAGCAGGTGGAAATTTAAATGAAATGGGAAAAGTAGCTCACCTTTTATTAACTTTACCAGCGACTTACGATGGAGTAGTTACAGCAATTCAAACATTGTCGGAAGAAAATCTGAGCCTCGCATTCGTGAAAACAAGGTTACTTGATCACGAAATAAAACTCAAAAACGAAAGCGACGACACCAGCAGTAAAGTTTTACTCTTCGAAAAGAATCAACAACAAAGAAAGAAAACTTTCCACGAGAGAAAATCTTTCCAAAATTCACGGCAATCACAACTCCAAGAAAATTTTAGACCTGCACCGCGTTTTAATAAATATACTCATAATAAAAGTGAAAGCAGAAGCAATCGACATGTTCGTGCAATAAAGTGTAACCACTGTGGTAGAAGAAATCATACAAAAGCGGAGTGTTACTACTACAAAAACATTCAAAAGGGTTCAAGTGATCGAAACAACAGAACGGTACAAACAATTCAAAGAACTGACAATACCGAGCAAAGTTTCATTTTTATGCTTGGAATGGAAATATCAAGAAAAGAAGACAATTCTGATGAAATAAAATTTTTATTGGATTCGGGAGCAACTGATCACCTGGTAAACAAATATCATCTTTTCACCACGGTATCCAAATTGGCAAAACCAATAAACATTTCCGTGGCTAAAAATGATGTCTCCATCACAGCAACCCACAGAGGAACAATTAAAGTAACAACAAACTTAGGACAAAATGGATTACTGGAGAACGTCCTCTATTCCGCTGATGTACCTTACAATATTTTATCCGTACGACGCATTCAAGAAAGTGGGATGACAGTAATTTTTGAAGGTAACGGCAACGTACAGATAATCAGGAATGGTAAGACCATCATAACGGGTAAGCTCTTGAATGAATTATTTTGTGTAATTTTTAAATTAACTAAAAATTCAAATGGTATAAAAGGGCATGCAAATGTTACTAGTACTAATAACTCAATAAACAACAATTATCAAATTTGGCATGAACGTTTAGGTCACATAGGAAAGGATAAATTTTTAGAAATAAAAACAAAAGGACTGGCGATTAATAGTAATCAGTTGAGTATAATTAATCCTACAAATGACTTATGTGAGGCATGTATTTTTGGTAAACAAACTCGACTTCCTTTTTCTAAAGCCAAAGATAAATCTTACGTAAAAAGACCATTGTTTATTGTACATTCAGATGTATGCGGACCAATTACTCCGACAACAATTGATAACCGAAATTATTTTGTCACATTTATTGACGAATATACGCATTATACGGTTACCTATTTATTAACTTATAAATCCGAGGTGTTTAGAGTTTTTCTAGATTTTATTGCAAAAAGTGAAGCACATTTCAATAATTGTAAAATCGTAAATTTATACTGCGACAATGGACGCGAGTATCTTTCAAACGAATTAAAAACCTTTTGTGTTAAAAGAGGTATTACTTACCACTTAACAATACCTCGTACGCCGCAACAAAATTCGGTTGCGGAACGAATGAACAGGTCTCTTACAGAAAAAGCTCGTGCTATGGTACACGGAGCTTGCCTAGACCAACGTTTTTGGGGTGAAGCCGTTTTAACGGCCACATATTTAATAAATTTAACCCCTACTAAAGCAATTAAAGAAAATTCAACACCATTTGAACTGTGGCATAATAAAAAGCCCAGGTTAGACCATTTAAAAGTATTTGGTTCTACTGTTTATGTACATAACAAAACTAGAAAAACCAAGTTTGATCAAAAATCATTCAAAGGCATACTAGTAGGTTACGTACCAAATGGTTATAAAATTTTCAATGTTGAAAATCAAAATTTCATTACTGCACGTGATGTTATTTTTGATGAAAGAAATTTTAAAACATCAAGACCATTATTAAAACTTGATGAAGGAGTTGTAAATGAAAACTTCAAAAATATTAAAATTTCAAAAATTGCTAAACCTGATACAATTAAAAAATCAGGCAACGATAATAAATCTGTAATAACTAAAACAGATAATTGTGAATTACCAACTGAATCTGATGAACTTGTAAACACCTGTCAGGATGAAGTTATAACTACTAGACATAGTGCAAGAATAAAAAATCGTCCCCCTGTCTTATACAGAAACGATGATGATAACATTGATAACTATCTCTTATGCGCGCAATCTATAGTTTGTAAAATTCCAACCAGTTACCAAGAGATAAGCGCGAGGGAAGATAAAAATCAATGGGAACAAGCAATAAATGAGGAAATTAATTCCCTTTTAATAAATAAAACATGGTCAATAGTTCCTAAACCTGTAAATAAAAATATAGTAGGTTGTAAATGGGTATTTACAATTAAAAACGATATTTTTGGAAATCCAACTAAATATAAAGCGCGATTAGTAGCCAGGGGATTCAGTCAGAAATATCTACAAGACTATGACGAAACATTAGCACCAGTAGCTAGAATTTCCACGTTCAGATTACTTTTGGCACTTGCAAATCAACATAATCTTTTAGCCCACCATATGGATGTTAAAACAGCCTATCTAAATGGCATTCTAAAAGAACAAATTTATATGCAAGTACCGGAAGGAATTAAAATTGCAAATAAAAATGTAGTATGTAAACTTCATAAATCATTGTATGGATTAAAACAATCCGCGAGATGTTGGTTTGAACGTTTTGATCAAATATTAAAACAAAAGGGTTTTAAAAACTCTTCGGTCGACCGTTGTTTATATTTATTAGACATAGGCGATGTAAGCAAAAACATTTACATCATTTTATATGTAGACGACCTTTTGATAGTAACCAGAAATATGAATACAATGTCAAATTTAAAACAATATTTGATGGAACAATTTAATATGATCGACCTAAAAGACATTAAACTTTTTTTAGGCATAAAAATAGAAAGGACTGCAAATGAGATTTCTTTAGATCAGAGTGCTTATTTAAAAACAGTTCTTAGTAAATTTAATATGAGCAATTGTAAATCCGTCAGTACTCCACTTCCAGTAAAACTGAATTATGAAGCTTTAAATTCAGATGAAACTACAAATGCACCTTGCAGAAATCTGATTGGATGTTTAATGTATGCAATGCTGTGTACACGTCTAGATCTGTGTACTGCAATAAATTTATTAAGTAGATACCAAAGTAAAAGTAATGCAGAACTTTGGCAATCATTAAAACGAGTATTACGTTATATTAAAGGTACTATCAATTTAAAATTAATATATAAAAGAAGTGAAACAAATGACGAAACATTAGTCGGTTATGTCGATTCTGATTGGGGAAGTAATGAAAACGATCGCATTAGTACGACAGGTTACGTTTTTAAATTATTTGATCATTGCACAATATGTTGGAATACGAAACGGCAAAAATCAGTAGCAGCTTCTTCCACCGAAGCTGAGTATATGAGCTTATTTGAAGGGGTTAGAGAAGTTTTGTGGTTAAAATCTTTATTAGAAAGCATTAAATTAAAATTAGAACAGCCAATAACTATTTTTGAAGATAATAATGGTTGCATTGCTATTGCCAATAATCCAACCTCTCATAAACGTTCAAAACATATTGATATAAAATATCATTTTTCTAGGCAGCAAATTGAAAATAAAATAATAAAATTAAAATATATTCCCACAGGTGAACAATTAGCCGACACATTTACGAAACAACTACCAGCACCCAAGTTCCAGGCAATACGTTTAAAACTAGGATTAAGCGAATAAATTTAATATTTATTTTAATATATGTTTGTACTCGTATAATGTTTTCTAATGTTTTATGTAATGGTCTGATTAGGTTTTTATTGGTTTTTCCCTAATCCTTTTAGCAACAAATGTTGGACCACAATAACTACTATAATATAATCCTTAAT
The DNA here is from genome assembly GCA_947369205.1 of Cantharis rufa. Classification (NCBI taxonomy): domain Eukaryota; kingdom Metazoa; phylum Arthropoda; class Insecta; order Coleoptera; family Cantharidae; genus Cantharis; species Cantharis rufa. Next base: position 28,815,000 of record OX376305.1, on the reverse strand, counting down.
TTTTTTTTATTTTTTTAAATAATTATTATTATTGATTAATTTTTTGAGGGGGAGTATTGGTTTTGTACATGGAAAAATATGCAAAACAATTAATCAGCAAGTGACAATCTGTTACTAAGTTAAAGCTGAGAATGTAGAACGAATGAACACCCTCGTTCACAGAACGGAAACCATAAATTCTTATATATGTCAATCATACCATCCCAACTTGCACTTGCAAACTGCAAGAGTGGAATCTTTGTAACTATACCGTTCTTGACCATATAAGTGTGTAGATGCATTTTTGCTTTATTAAAATATTAAACTATAAACTATTCTTTTATTTAAAATAATCCTCGCTACGCTACCTTTAACCCAATATTTAATAAAAGATTTATCTCGATTGGTATCCACTCAATTAAATAAACATAAGACACGAAAATATATTTGCGATGGATGTCTTCAATTTTTTAATGATGAATATAAATTAGTGAGACATAATGAATATGATTGTGGTCACATACGCGCTAATTTACCCTCCGATAATCAATTTCGATTAGACAAATTTGGTAATAATATTCCTTCAAATATTTTAAAATTTGAAAGTATCCAAAATCAACTTTCAAGTCCTTTTGTGATTTATGCGGATTTTGAAAGCTTATTAGAACCTATCGCTATAGTAACACCTAACTCCACACAATCGTACACTCTAAAAACTGAACACCATGTACCCTATTCTTTTGGTTACTATATCAAATGTAATTTCGATGATTCTTTCTCGACATATAAAACATATCGAGGGGTAAATTGTGCTTCAGTATTTATGGAATATTTAGAATTAGATGTAAAAAATTTATATGATAAATGTTTAAAATCTATAAAACCAATGATTGCTCTTACGCCAAGTCAAATCAATGAATACAATAATTCCGAAGTTTGTTTTATTTGTGAAAAACCTTTTACAGTTTTAAACGGTAAAGTAAAAGATCATTGTCATTTGACAGGAAACTTTCGTGGCGCAGCTCATTCAATTTGTAACTTACATTTTAAAAATCAAAACGTGATTCCAGTATTACTACACAACTTAGCTAATTACGATGTTCATCTATTCATCAAAAACTTAGCGATGAAAAATGAAAAAGTCGATGTTATAGCCAAAAACAAAGAAAAATATGTTTCATTTACAAAATATGTTTTAGTCGATAAAATTGTCGGTGACAGGGGGCTTCAAGACATTAATATTAAACTTAGATTTTTGGATTCGTTTAAATTTATGCCCACCTCTTTAGAAAAATTATCTAAAACTTTAACCAACGATGATTGTATTGAAATTCGAAAATTTTTTACCGACGATAATGAATTTAACTTTATACGTCAAAAAGGTGTATTTCCTTATTCATACGTTGATAGCTTTTCAAAATTAAACGAGACAAGTTTACCTTCCTCAGAAAATTTTTTTAATCGATTAATAAATGAACCCATAACAAGTGAAGATTATAAACGTGCGCTTAACGTTTGGAATTTATTCGATTGCAAAACTTTGGGAGACTATTCAGATATATACTTAAAATCAGATGTTCTTCTTTTAACCGACTGCTTTGAAAAATTTCGACGCTCTACATTTAAATCGTATGGGTTAGATGCTGCTAAATATTTTACTTTACCATCTTTGAGTTGGTCTAGCATGCTCAAGATGACAAAAATTGAGTTGGAACTTTTAACAGATATTGATTTGCTTCATTTTTTTAAAAAGGGAATTCGCGGTGGAGTCGCTGTTTGTGTTAAACGAAAAGCAATTTCAAATAACAAATATTTGAGTAATTACAACTCTTCAAAACCATCATCATATATTTTATATTTGGATGCTACCAATTTGTATGGCTACGCTATGCAGCAATATTTACCTCATGGTGGTTTCGTTTGGTTAAATGCTGATGAAATATGTGATTTAGATATAAATAAAATTTCAGATACCTCAGACGTGGGATATGCTTTAGAAGTCGATTTAGATTATCCGGAAACTTTGCATGATCTACATAATGATTATCCTTTCTGTCCGGAAAATATAATCCCACCAAAGGGAAAATCAGCTAAATTAATTCCAAATTTGTATAATAAAAAAAATTATATAATTCATTATAGAGCCTTAAAACAATGCTTGAAATATGGTTTAGTTTTGCGTAAAATTCATCGTGTTGCTAAGTTTAACCAATCTCCATGGTTAGCACCATATATAAATGTGAATACTGAATTTCGAAATAACGCGACCTCTGAGTTTGAAAAAGATTTTTTTAAATTATTAAATAATTCTGTTTTCGGAAAAACCATGGAAAATATAGAAAAGCGTAAAGATATTAAATTACTCACTCATTGGAGTAACAATAATAGTTGGGGTGCAGAAACCTATATTGCTAGACCAAATTTTAAAAATGTTACTGTATTCAATGAAAACTTAATAGCAGCTGAAATGAATAAGGTTGAAATCTTATTCGATAAACCGATATATGCCGGATTTGCAATACTAGACATTGCCAAAACTGTGATGTACGAATTTTATTATGATTTTCTACTTTCAAAATATGGGCAAAACGTAAATTTACTATATACGGATACGGACTCCTTAATTATTGAAATTCAAACAGACGATATTTATTCTGATATTAAACAAAATTTACATAAATTTGATACATCAAATTTTAAAGTTTCCAACATTTTTAATATTCCACGAAATCGCTCGATTTTAGGAAAAATGAAGTTGGAATATCCATCTCAAATTATTAAAGAATTTTACGGGACGGGGGCTAAAGCGTATTGTGTGATTTTAGATGATAATGTTACTATTAAAAAAGCAAAAGGGGTCTCTAAAAACACAATAAAAAAAGATTTAGATGTTTTAGATTATAGAGATGCGATAGAAAGTAAACAAGATAAATATTGTCAGATGAATGTTTTTCAATCGACACTTCATGAGATGATACCGAGTTACGGAATAAAGTAGCATTATCATATTTTGATGATAAGCGTTATCTTAAATCGAATTCACATACTACACTAGCTTGGGGGCATGAGTCTATACGTCTACATGAACTTATTAAACACTTGAGCGAAGATTGAAAAACATTCATCTTACAATATTTGTTATTGACTGTAATATAAATAATAGTTGTAAATAAACCATATAATTTTTCTTTAGTTATACAATATTTTTTTGTTATTATAAGATGTTTGTAAAATAATAATAATAATTATAAATAAAAATATTAATTAGTATCGAATTTTATTTTTATTAAAAAATTAATTTCTTAATAGAATGGTTCTATTATAAATATATGTAGGTACATTATATTATACAACTTGATTAGTGTTTATCCACGAATTGTGACTGTTGTCTAATCCAAGCCACTTAACAAATATTTTCTTTTTCTGTCTTTTTAAAACTTTTTCTATTAAATAAACGTCGGGGTGTTTAACTTTTTGTAATTCTTGTTCATAAAAGCACCCCTTAATTTCCTCGTTGTTAATATCAGTTAGAAGATATGTTCTTGGTAAAGTAACTTTAACTTGAGAAATTTTAAAAATTTCATTGGACCAAGAAGGAGTATATCCTTTCGAGAACGCATGTCTATATTTGCTTATTCTAACACTATCACCAATTTTAAATTTGGGAGTTTTCGGATCCACAACTTTCGGATGATTGAACACCGTCTTTAAAAGTAATTGAGCATTTTTTTTATTGACATCGATCGGTTTTAAACCAGTCGTAGAATGCTTTTTCGTATTATATACGTCTACTAATTTTTGTAATATATCCAACCAACGATAATTTCCTCGAAGACTAAATTCTTTCCACATTAAACCCTTAAGGGTGCGATTGACTCGCTCGACAACGCTTGCCTTTTTAACTGAATATGTGCTGTAATGATTTATTTTATATTTCTTCATTAATTCTTGAAACTCCTTATTGTAAAACTCTTTCCCCAAATCTGTTTGCAAATTTTTAGGTATACTTTTTTCAAGAATCTTTTTCATAGCTGCTGTCACTTCATGTGCACTTTTATTTTTTAGAGGTTTAGCCCATACGTATTTGGAGAACACATTAATCACAACCAATATAAATTTAAAACCTTTATTTATAGTCGATAATTGAGCAATATCTACTAAATCTGCTTGAAATAAGTCGTTCAATCCTTGAACTAACACTGGTCTACGCTGATAATTTCGGCGGGCAGATCTATGTAATTCGTTTACAACATCTCTCTTTAAATCCACCATTTTAAAATATTATTTAAAACTGTGTGATTGTTGCGTTTCTTATTTTATAATTTTTGCTTCTCGTAATTCTTCTTCTATGGATGCGATTTCGTTTGTATGACCATCGTGACCAGCAGATCGGGAAGCTATTAAGAGTTTTAATCGCTCGACTATCTCATTTACATCATTAAAATACACAAACTCTTTTCTCTTGTTGTTATATTGTAAAAATAAGGGAGATTCTAGAAAACCAGCACCCCTTTTCTTTTTATTTGCTATTATATTCTTACTTCTTAATGCAGGTTCAATTATTGTTTTATACTTGGGCGTGGCGTTACCATTTATTTGATCAGTAGATGAATAATTTCTACGAAATAGATTGGTTCTATTCCCAATGTCAATATAGTTTTTTTCATCATCTGTACGATACCCCAACGGTTGCTTTTTAAATAAGAGTTCGTAAAGGCCTGGGGTTCCTATATATGTTAAAGATTTAGTACTGTTCGGTACTTTTAGCATAATATTGGGTCCTTCAAAATCAAGTAGTGAATCACCAATAGTAAATTTAGCAGTTTCCAAATTATGTCTCACTCCATAATTAAAATCGAAAACACCTTTCGTATCTCTTATCATATTCTCAACATATTCTCTTGGTAAAGGCGCATTAAAATTTTCTAAATAATCTTTAAATGCATTCGAATCCAACATATCATTCACTTCTTTAACTGTTTCATTATGAGCTTGGCTATATTCTTCTTCGGCAAACAGAGGATGTAAAATTGTTCGATTTAAATCAACAGCATCAGGTTCATGATGGTAAATTGCACCATCCATTAAAAATTCTGGTGGTGATCTATCGATTTTTGGCTTCACTTCAGATTTGCGTCCATATTGTTTTTTTATTTTGCTTGATATATCTATATTATCAATTGTCGGTGTTTCTTCAGATTTTATTTTATTTATTTTAGATGTTTCGTCGAATTGTGAAACTATTTTTTGTAAAGGCTCCGTGATGGGTTTATATTTTTTAAATAAATCTGAACTTGATTGCATCATATCTGATTTAAAATTTTTATATTTCATTTTCACAGCTTTTCTCGCTTGAATAAGATCACGAGTTAAACCTTCATTGATTGTGGTCGTCATAGTACTAGAAACTATTCTAATAAATTATAGACTTATATATAAATAAATGTATCGAAACCCTTTCTATAACGTCCATTGTTAATATCACAAGATTTGTCGATCACTAACATTCCATATTTATTTTTCCAACAGATATTGCATAAAGTTTTAAATTGATTAAAAGTCATATCAACCCCCACATGATCATCATAAACATGCTTCAAATTTGTATTATCTTGTTTAAACAAAACTAGAAAATTTGCATTATCTCTTATTAGTTGCTTCGGAATTTTACTATATGTTTGACATAAGTAAAAAGAATCGAGATTCTTATGTCTACCAAAACTGAAGTACTCCCTCATAATGTCCTGATTGGTGCAAACCACATCATCAAAAATAAATATCGAATTTGGTTTAACATTCATGGGGGGAGGCACCTCTTTCTCGTTTTCATATTCAAAATAACCGATCTCGCTTAAAGGTTTTAACACTTGTTTTAAATATTCATATTTAGGTTGAAATACTGATTTGGAATATAGGTAAATATTTTCAAAGCGAAGTCCGTTGGGGTGAAGGAGTAAACACAGGAGAGCATTCGTTTTACCACAACCAGAATAACCAACAATCAACCCCATTTTTGAGTAACACCCCAATAAAACACCATGTTTAGGAAAGGTGTGTGTTTGAACATCGTGGTTTGATATGGGTAGCTGATGATGTTGTTTCTCTAAACGCATTTTTACAAATGATTTTGTTTTATAAATACTATATTATACATTATGGAAAACCGCTACAATATATTATATTAGTTGGTATGGGGGTATTTGGCAGTGGGAACCAAATTGAGTCCAGGTCCGGACTAGCGGTATGTACCGTGTTATGCACCGTTATATACCGTGTCTACCGGTATACGGTATATATCACCGGTATACCGGTATACCGTTATATACCGTATTATATACCGTGTCTACCGGTATACCGTGTTATACCGGTATACCGTGTTATACCGGTATACGGTATATATTACGGTATATAATACGGTATATAACGGTATATAACGGTATATAATACGGTATATAATACGGTATATAACGGTATACCGGTATACCGGTGATATATACCGTATACCGGTAGACACGGTATATAACGGTACATAACACGATACATACCACTAGTCCGGACCTGTACTCCAATTAGGTTCCCACGGCCAAGTGCACCCCATACATACTATATCATATATAAACGCTTTTTTTAGAATATCGTTTTAATACCGCTACGATATATAACGCTTTAAAATATTACCGAAATTTTAGATTTTAATAGCAAAACATTTTACTCGGGTGCGTTTAAAAGAAGAATATGAAGTAATTCACTTCAGTTAACATTTGTATCGACATGTTGATACATCGTAAACGTGGTGCTGGACTTGTTAATAGTATTATAAATAATTTACCCTTTGAATTACATATTCCGGGTTATAGGTATATAATTTATATTAAATAGTTAAGAATTATTAAATCAATAATTTATTTTAATTTTTCTAAGATTTTGTGGTCCTGGTACGAAGTTAAATAAGCGTTTAGCGAGAGGTGATTCTGGTATTAACCCTCTAGACGAAGCCTGTAAAGAGCACGATATTGCCTATTCAAATTTAAAGGATATACCCGAAAGACATAAAGCAGATAAAATACTAGCCGATAAAGCTATACATAGGGCGATTTCAAAGGATTCATCGTTTACAGAAAAACTTGCAGCATTAGGTGTCGCTGGAGTGATGAAGGCTAAAGTTAAAGCTGGGATGGGTTTGAAAAGATCTAAAAAACCATCGTTTAGACAGGTTTTGAAAAAAACTGCAGATGTTTTACGCCGAAGTAAAAGTTCGGATTTATTAACTAATGCGAAAATCGCTCTTTCGACCATTAAGCAAAAACCTAAAAAACCACGAATTATTCCAATCCCAAAATCTGGAGGCTTTTTACCACTAATTCCCATATTTGCCGCTCTAAGTGCCTTAGGGGCTTTAGGGGGTGGTGCTGCAGGAATTGTTAAAGCTGTTAATGATTCTAAAAGCGCTAAAGAAAATTTAAAAGAAGCTCAAAGACATAATAAAAGCATGGAAGCTATTGCATTAGGCAAAGGTCTTTATTTAAAACCATATAAAAGTGGACTCGGTCTATATCTAAAACCTTATTCAAAAAACTATTAGCGTCACTACCGAAGAAACCCTTATCAAATATCGATTTACTTCGCTATGTTAAAAAATTTAAAATTCGAAATTTTAGAGGAGTTTTTATGAAAAATACTTTACCGAAAAAAATACATACATTTGAGAGCGGAGTAGTTAATTTGGAGGAAGATTTTAAATCCGGTTCTCATTGGACTGCATACATAAAGCATCGTGATAATATTTTATATTTTGATAGTTTTGGAAATTTACCTCCACCCCCACAAGTAATAAAATACTTCGGTAGTGATAAGAAGATTAAATACAATTATGATAGATATCAAAAGTTTAACTCCGTCAATTGCGGGCATTTGTGTTTAGACTTTTTATATAGACATTCAACTAATTAATTTACCTCAGTGTTAAGTCGACAACCATCGGCAACATGTCATATGTAATCAGTGTAAGCGGTAAAACTTCCGAATTTTATTCTGAAATCAATCCTATTATTTGTGCCGATGATGGACAATACGTTTTAGCGTTAACAAACTTCGAAACTTATAACACTATACATAATGTTAAGACTGGATGTAATAAATTTTATTATGGATATGATACCGATATGACCATTCCTGTCGGTCAGACGAATATTGAAATGCTTGTTAAAAGAATACAAACGACGTTAGAAGATAGTGATGCTATTTCAATTGCTTCGACAAATAATAATAAAATAGTTCTAAATTGTGTGTCACTAGGTAATTTGGAAAATAAGGATAGCGTATTAAGAGGTCTTAACTTTAATATTCACAAAGAAACTAATCAATACACATTAGAGTTAAACGACGTAGTAATTTACATAGCTCAAGAAAAGAATAGGTTTTTTTTCGCAGATGGGCAAAGTGTAAGCGTTCACGTTTCAATTGACCTTTACAATTTAATTGATGTTCTAAACCATGTACAAAAAGAAATAAATAAAATAGTACCTAATAAGTTTCTTATTTCGAAAAACGAAGTACGATTAAAATCAAGTAATATCTCCGAGGAACCTGAAAATGATTTGAAATCATTTTTGGGCTTTGTTAAACAACAAAATGGTGATTATGTATTAGATTTATCTAAAACTTCACTGAACATATCGAGTGATAACAATAAATTCTATCTGGTAAACAAAAAAACAATTGAAATTCCTTCGGGGGCATACGAAATCGTTGATATTCAATCATATTTACAAACACAATTAAGCATTGATAATGTCGCTTTAGAACTCACGACGAATACTAATACTTCAAAAGTAAATATTAAATGTACAGAACGTATAAATTTTTGGAAAAGTGATAACATAGGACCGTTATTAGGTTTTGATAAACAAAACATCGCAAAAAATAGTTTGAAATTATCTGATCGCAGCGTAAATATTTTATCGGTAAACTCCATTTGTATTGAATGTAATATTACTACCGGTTCTTATAAAAATGGAAAACTAAGTCACATAGTACACGAGTTTTTTCCGATAGTTCCACGTGGTTATAAAATAGTTGAAACTCCATCCAATGTTATTTATTTACCTATAAATGTTCGATTTATATCAAATATTTCAGTTAGAATAATAGACCAGAACGATCAGGTTGTAGATTTTAATGGAGAAGAAATATCCATCAGGTTTCATTTAAAAAAGCTCTAGATAATAATATGGTAATCCAATATTCAAGAAGTGCGCGTGAAAATTATTATAAGCGTGTGTCTAATATAAAAAGAGTCAGTCAAAAATCTTCCGAGGAGTTAGTAACACCAAGCAATAGAGCGTTAACACCAATCAATATAGCGTTTTTAAAAGCCTTAGGTTATAAAGTGCTCGTGTGAAAATGGGGATTTTAGATATTGCAGAAAAAATTATAGAAGATAATTCGATTACAAATGCGGAATTTCATACACATCAACCATATGCTTCTACATCATTTGATAATAATGATGAAATTAGAATTCCTATTCAACAGTTGGATGCGTATACGGCTCCCAGCCTTAGCTATCTTTACGTAGAGGGAACATTAAAAACAGAAACCAATACTAACTCTACTACTGGTCATTTCATTAACAATGGCGTAGCTTTTTTATTCAGTGAAATTAGATATGAGCTAAACGGAGTTGTGATCGATTCTTCCAGAAATCCAGGTATTACCTCTACTATGAAAGCATATCCATTCTACTCGGAAAACGAATGTTTAAAATTAAAAAATGCTGGATGGGAGTCAAAAAATAATAAAGATATGGTGTTAAATCAAGGTATTGATGGAAATTTTAACGCCTGTATACCCTTAAAAATGTTTTTGGGATTTTGTGAGGATTATAATAAAATAATATTGAACGCCAAACAAGAATTAGTATTAGTAAGAAGTAATAGCGATATTAATGCGTTGGAATCGGCAAATAGCGAAGAAAAGCTACGAGTTACTATTAATAAACTTTTTTGGAAGGTGCCGCACATATCGGTTTCTTTAGAAGAGCAACTACGTTTAACAAAATACATCGAACAAAACTTAGAAATTCCCATAGCATTTAGATCGTGGGAACTTCACGAATATCCCCAATTACCATTAACGAATCGCCACTCATGGACCGTGAAAACTACCACACAAGTAGAAACACCTAGAATGATAATAATCGCATTTTCAACAAATAGAAAAAACAAAAATGATAAGGATATGAGTAAATTTGATCCTTCCGATTTGATAAATCTAAGTGTTTACTTAAATTCGGAGCGCTATCCATACGACAATTTAAATATAAACTATAAAAAGAATTCTTTTTCAATTTTATATGAAATGTTTGCAAATTTTCAACAAACATATTACGGTAAAGAAAACGAACCGATGTTTACACCTGAAGATTTTAAAAGAAACGCCCCATTGATAGTGGTAGATTGTACGCGTCAGAAGGATAGTCTTAGTAAAGGGCCAATAGAAGTAAGAGTAGAATTTGAAGCCGGTGCTAATATAATAGAAAACACAACCGCATATTGTTTAATTCTCCATGATCGCTTGTTTAGTTATAGTCCTCTAACAAAATCTGTAAAGCAAATATGAGTAACAAAATAGTTTTGGATGTGCAAGGTTTCATGACTTCCCATAAAGTGTTTTCGCCTAAAGAATTAGCTGTTTATGATGGTTTCAAGACAGCTCACTACGTCTTCAAACCACCTTTTCGGTTTAATTGTTTGACTACGGAATTCCAAAAACAAGCAAAGTATTTAATGAATAATCACCACGGGGTATTATGGGGAAGTGGATTTACACCTGTTCATAAATTTGTTGAAATTGTAAAACAATTAACTTCATCTGCTGACGTTGTGTATATCAAAGGATGTGAAAAAACATTATTTATCAAAAATATTATTAGTACACCTATAGTGGAGTTGACTGAGCAACCCAAACTACCAATGGGAAACCCATATTGTTTTTATCATTCGCTAACAAATTGCATTTGTGCTCTGACTAATGTATTTTATTTGTATAACGAATATATTATGCACGAATAAAATATTTTTTTAATATATATTTTTTTTTATTATGTCTATATAAGCATTAGCAAAGTACTATTGGGGGGTAGAATGATATAAGTGGTGATCCAGTATGTTTATTACATATCCAAGCAATTATTATATGAAGAACATGGGTGTATATGCAGAAGAAGAAGATCGCCTTTTTTCGTTTAGGGATTGGAAGTATCCCATTGTAAATTCAAATGAGTTGGCAAAAGCTGGATTTTATAGTTTAAGAAATGGTGATAGTGTGCGGTGTGCATTTTGTTCAATCGTTATTGGTGATTGGAAAATTGGAGACGATCCTATGATGGAGCATAAAAAATGGTCACGACGTTGCCCCTTTGTTGGAGAAGATGTTTGTGGGAGATACGAATTTTTTCCTAATTCAATACCTGAAAATTATTCGAATTTATCTACAAAACATATGGATCTAAAAAATAATTTCAATGTTGGAAAAGATGTTTGTGGGACATTCAAAGCTTTACCTAATTCAACCCCTGAAAATTATTCAAAGTTATCTACAAAAGTTGAGGATCCAAATGATTCCGATGAAAATTTTCCCGAAATTACCCCATTATTGGGATATAAAATTTTATCTAATTCAATACCTGAAAATTATTCGAAGATATCTACAAAAGTTGAAGATTCAAATGATTCCTATATCAATAAACTTTCTTATTGCCGTTCTTGTATATTACAATAATGTTAACTATTAAAGATATAATATGAATTAATCAATAAAAGTTTTGAAAAAAAAAGTTTATTTATTTATTTATTTCTTGCTATTTGCAGAAACGAAATTTTTGGGTTTTACAAAAAAAAATATAAAAATATACAATATAATGATTATAAAAAATAAAAATGTATAAATTATGATGCTAGAAACTCGATTGTGGTTTCTAAGTTTATTGAAATTTAGCACCAAATATTCTCCGGGGTTTGTTCTTTCACTTGCATCTTGAAGCTTAAAGTTGACTTCATAATATAAAATGGGTTTACCACTATCAACTACTAATGAATGTGTAATAATGTTTTGGCCACTCTGCATGATTTCAACGTGCATTTCATCAAATTTTTCACAAGTTTTAGGTGTCTCATTGATATCCAAATATTGAGTGCAAATCATAGCGTTTTTAAGATTTTTTGGACATGTTAGGATTAAAGTGTTGTTAAGTATTGCGCCTATGAAGTAAATTAGAGCGGTATTCATTTTCACTTGATGATTTGATTGCTTTTACACACATCCACTTAGTTGAAGATATTGAAGATTACTATTTAATTGTACAAAATTTCCATCCCTTATATATGTTAATGTTTACACATTAAATAATATAACATAATAGTTTTCAAATAAATTTTATTATTATTATTATTATATTTTATTATCATCATTATCATCCTTATCAACTAAATTATAATCTTTTACAATATAATAAGGTAGAAAATCTCTTATTTCATATAATACATTTTTAAAGTCTTTATCAATTAACGTTTGACAAAACATTTCTAATGATATTGTTTTTTTACAAAGTCTTTCACATATTTTATATTGTGCTTCATATTTCTGCGCAAGCACTTGAGCTTCTTCCATGTCGGGGTAGCCTGCCTTCATGTATACCGCTCCATGTTGAACATCAAAACTCATTGCTTCCAAACAGCACATCTGTCGCTCTACAGCTGAAAGGAGATCAGCAGCTTTTGGCCAATGCTGTGCGCTGTATGCCATCCACATCCTATAATTTGATAGTGTTAGCGATTTCCACATCTACTATGACTTTCTCCGGGTAAAATTGTATCATCTCCATCAATGTATAAGCATTATCCCCATCGGTTTCAATGTTTACAAAATTGACAATATTAGATGTGTTTTCTAATAAACTTAAATTGTTATTTTTAATTATATTTGAATAATATGTCGCAAACGATTGTTTATGTAATATTGATAAATAAGTGTTTATCAAATTAACCAAGCCCCATAATCCTGTGATAGTTTCCAATGCAAAATAAACACATAGTTCTTTATCTTTGTACAATTTTATAATTTTTTTGGATTTAAAAATTTGAAATTCAATAGTAAACGAGTCATATATTGGTGACCATTTTGAATCATCTTCGGTAAAATATGCAGTAAGCAGTGGTTTGTAAAAAATAATACGTTTCCAATCGTCTTCATTAAATATTACTTTTTGTTTTAAACCAATAATTGCAATAGTAGGTTGTAAACTAATTTTAGAAAATCCGATGGAGATGCTTTTTGTGTTTGATTTATTTAACGGATAAGATTTTTCATTTAAAAATTCCACTGTAACAAATTATTTAACAATTATTAATAAATTAATTAATTAATTAACATTTTACTTACTCGTTTCAAGTTGATTTTTTATGTTTGGATCTGTATAGCAACCACTAACAAAACTTGAGCTATTATTGCTTGTTCGACTGTAATATTGTACGCAAAATGTATCCATTTACTTTCGATGTCGGTGGAGGGGGTAACCTTGTGGTGTTCTTACTGTATAGCCTTGGGGTGACTCATAAAAATGATTATCTATCAATTTATTTGGATAACCTTGAGAGGTGATTTTACAACAGGTTTTTACTGTATAGCCTTGAGGTGACCTTGAGGTGCGTGTGAGAAAGAAAGAGAGATGGCTTACCGTCCTTGAAACGTGGGTATGGCTTACGGCCAATGGAATGCTTGACCTTGAAGAGTGGGCGTGGCTATGACCAATACAATGCTCGACCTTGAAAATTGGGCGTGGCTATGACCAATAGGATGCTTGACCTTGAAAAGTGGGTGTGGCATGAGAAAAAGTGGTGGGGGGATCAAAACCAAGATGGCGGCTCCCCCATTCTTATACTACTTGTAAATAATCTGAATAATTAATACCAATCTAAAAATATTCTATATGAAGTAAAATTGTTTTAAGAACGTGCGTTCTGATTGGTTTTGAATTATGCGGACAGACGGACAGACGGACAGACGGACACGGAGCTAGATCATAAGGCTTCTTCCTATACGTTGTATAGAAGCCTAAAAGCATCTTATTAAAAACATTTTTATTAATAAAAACAACAAAAATTTGTAACACATTGTAAAAAATTATTATTTGCTACACATTTAAACATTCCGGCAAATGACTTTGAAATTTAGAAAAGTTTGTAGTAAAGTAAATGTAATTTCAAAATCAGTGGTCGAATATTATTACACTTTAAAGCCTAATAGCGAGATTTGTCGCTACAAAAATTTTCCTTTGAATAAACCTACTATTTTACGTTATTCAAAAATAAGAGTTTTTATTTGCTCGCAAGACAGACGGGGTAGCCTACAGGAATTCGCTACTGGGTGTTTCATGCTCTACTGAATCCACTAGGCTAGTCGAGGTAAATTTAGCTTGGAAAAGGTTTTAATTAATAAAAATACCACCACAATATATATATATATATATAATTTGTACGTAATATGTGTATGCAAAATAAAAGCTGATGAATCAAAACGCAAAGTAGATGGTTACGCAAGTAGAAAGGTTGTGAAACGCTGATCTACAAAGTTTCTTCTTTTGAAAATATGCATTTTATTATTCAACTTAATTATTCCTGAGTTCTTTCAGTTAAGACCCTAAACAATGTTCACGAAAGCTTTTAAGGGTAAAACGCGATGTCTATTGTTACATGAAACACTTGAATTTTTAACTGTTTATTAATTTAAGTTAGTATATTGTGAGTTTGTTTATTTAACTTTGGTGCAAGAAATTTTTTGTGGTATTATTGATTATTATACTAAAATAAATATAATAAAAAAAAATAATTAAATTTATATTATTTAACCATCTGTGAAGAATGTTAACGAACTGGTATACTCGTTTCTTCTATTGATTTTGTTGAATATCGTAATGATGTTGGTGTTGCTGTTGATGGATATATCGGTACCGGTATTGTTGCTGGTGGCAGAGGTGAAACCACACATGGAACCACACATGGTGACGGTGGCGGCGGTGTTGAAGTTGAAGGTGGTGGCGGAGGTGTAACCACACATGGAACCACACATGGTGATGGTGGCGGCGGTGTTGAAGTTGAAGGTGGTGGAGGTGGAGGTGGTGTCGTCGTTGAAGTTGTTTCCGGCGGAGGTGGCGGTGGTGGAGGTGGTGGCGGCGATGGTGGTTGTTCTTCTGATTCACAATTGTGAGAATAAGAAGAAGATGAATACGAGGAGTCACACATGTAGTCACAAAAAGTTCTTGCCCCAGTTTTGGACTTGGTTATGAAGTTGGTTCTGGCGTTTTCACAATTATTTATTGACTCCTCACAATAGTCGCACATCTGTCAAAAAAATTTAAATTTAAATATCTCTTCTAGTACATTACTAGTACAAACAAGTCGGCAGACTCGGCTTGAAAGCAATTTGGATAAAAAAAGTCTGTTGTTCTCCAACGTCTGTATACGAAGCCAATTATTAGTCGCCGACTTGCAATACAATTTCCATTTAGACTCTTCCTGGTAACTCAATATTTTACAATAAGCACATCTGCACTTGAATCATGTTGATTCTACATAATATACTCGTATATTTCTACAAATATAAAACGTTATTATAACGTTTAAAACACTTTCACTCGTTCGTAATATGTTCTTAGTGGTTTGAAGTCTAACACAAGTTCGGACGTCTGACGATCTACTGTGACTTATTTAAACGTGTGTTGCAGACTTTAAATAATAATTAAAATTAAGGTAATCAATAAAATAATTCAATTAAGTAATGTTATCACCGGCGTTGTTTTAAATTATTTTAAATTATATTTTAATAAGAACCAATTAAAAATTTTAACAACCTACCCAGCCAAATGCAAAAGGGGCCACGGCAGCGACGACCACCAGCAGTGCAACAATCTTCACCATTCTCATGAAAATCTGACCGAACCCATAAATCTGTCGCCAAAACAAAGTCCAACTTTTCAGTTACCTTATATATTGCTATGTTTATTCTTGCCCATAACACTAAAATCTTGAATTATCCATAGTTCGGGTAAAATTCATGTACAACGACTTTGGTCGAAACCATTGGGTTAAGTAGAGAAATCATCTTAGAATTATTTTTAGCAAATTTCTTTCCAAGTCTTCATTGGGGGAGATTCAACTGAAATTAAAATGTTTATTAATTTATAAAGTAAATTTAGGCAACGTACCAGATATTTGTTATCGGAGAACATTCAGCTACGTTTGGTCTGGCATTGCAAGTTTTGTTATGGTTAAAGTCAATCTGGACATTCCAATATTGCAAAGTTGGATTGTTTCCACCATATAAAAAATCGTTGTGCTGAAAATTGAAAATATTAAACATGCTGGAGTGAAAATTGTATAAAATTTGTGTTTATTATTGTTAGGTTAAGAATAGATTTAAGTGGTTACATTTTGGGACGATTATTTTGACCAAAATATTATAAGGTGCGACGAAAGACGATTAGGTTCGCGAGTGTTCACGGGTTTGTGAAAAATTAGGATTTTTGTGTGCAAACGCGTGTTAGAAAAACGTTTGCAATGGAATTTATACGAAAAAGAAGAAGGATTAAAAGTTAATGACGTTAGATAACTTTTAATCTCAAGAAAATTGTATTGGTGGTTACACCAAGTTAAATTAAAGTATTTTAGTTTCTATAGCAACGCAAAATTTGGCATCCTATGGAACCGCGAATTATTATTGGTCGATGCGAAGATCATCCACCACCCTAAATGTTAATTTAGTGGGTTTTTATTGGTAAATGGCATTATCGATGGACATTGGTCAATCAGCCATAAAATGAATAATTCGGTTCCGATTCCGTATAAAAGGAGGTGCGTTGGTAAAAATAGAAGAGTTCGTTTCCAATTTTTGGAACCAATTGTGGCGGGAGCTTATGTCCGACAAAATGGCAAAATTTTAATAAAGTATTTTCGGTGATAGAAAAATTTTGAAAATTAATTTTTCGGTGTTAGAAAAATTTAATGAAATATTTTTTTGATAATTAAAAATTAATTTAATTATTCATAAAATGCAATTATAATTGTCGAGCAATGGCAATTTATATAAAATAATTACAAATATTATTTTACTGTTGAAAATTTACTTTGCAACCTACAATTCTTCAACGAAGACGTTTGAAGATATAGTCAACTGTAATTTCAAGAGGATTTTGTGCAAACTTACCTGTTGGTTATGTGATAATACCGTCCTGAAAATTAAGTGATTAGGTTGTGTTGTGTAGAAAGGATTACATAGAAGAATATAAAAGGTAGATAAACTTATTTGATTGTAAAAATGTTGTGTTTTTTTTTTAGGTAAAACTGTTTCTTTAATTTAAGTTTTATAAATATGTGGGGTTAGGTTTAGGTTTTTGTTAAATTGTAAGAAAATTATACTTACGTGTTATATGCAATTAAACCGGATGACAGAAATTTATAGCATTTCAATTCACTCCACGGCACAACGTTTATTAATTTATAGAAGAAAAGTTTTTAAGACTGTTACCAAATTTGCACCGGTAGATCTGACGCAATCTGACGAACAATATGAATAATGGTCGTTGCTAACTTACTAATGATATGACCAGTGGCGTATACATGATAAGTTGAAATAGGTAGGTCTGCTATAGTTTAATTTTTTTATATTTTTATTATTATTATTGTTATCAACTTAAGATCTTTATTTATAGTAAAAATTTACAATAAAATAAATACCAACATAAAAACCCGACAAATTGGTCGGGTGCTGTAATTGGTCAAAATTTACATTACACATAAAATATATATTTTAAATTTCAATTTTTCTTCAAATTTTTTGGGGCCATCCCTGTATCATATTTCGGATTTTTGTCAAACATGCATATCTATTAATTTCGATTTATCTTTGTTTCTAATAGGTGTCTATCAAATTATAGAGTACTCCTATCAATTTATATTCATTTGCTTAGTATTCTTGTGCTTGTTAGTTTTTCTTGTCGGGGTCATGGAGTACTCTAGTTTCGTTATATTTGGATTTGGTATGCTAGGTGTCGTTTTATTCGCTATCGGTAGGGTCATCTTGTTGTTCTATCTTGGTTCGTAGGAACCCATGCAGTAGGTCCCTAGGAGTGCGCTCAAACAGTTCGGTCAGGTTTAGGGGGGGGTTTTCGGTGAAGAAAGATTCCACCTCCCTCCTTTCCTCCCTGTATAGAACGCAGTCCAGGATCCTATGCAAGGGTTCATCTAGAATGTTGCAGGCCGGGCACAATCCATCCGGGTTCTTCCCCAATCTCTTGAGGTGTCTCCCGAATTCGCCATGCCCGGTAAGGAGTTGGGTGGTTTGGAAGTTGGTTTCTATTTGTAGTCTAGGGTGTATATTTGGGATTATCTGATGGGTTATGCGGCCGTATTCGAAGTTGTCCCATCTGTCCTGCCAAATGGCCTGGATGATTAGGATTAGTTCATTTTTAATTTCTGTTATGGATTGGAAGTATTGTGGGACAATTTCTTGTCCCAGAAACTGAGTGGTTCGTCTATTTTTGATTGATTTCATTGCGTGTAGTCTTCTTAGTTCCAGGTCTAGGGGATGGATTCCGGCAATGACCCCTGCAGCCAGGGAGGATATTGTTCTGTAACCCTTGATCATTAGTCTACAGGCAAGGCCATAGCAAGACAAGAGCCTGGCTTTCGTGTAACGTTCTTCGATTTTCCATGACCAGATTTCGCTTCCGTAAGCCACGATGGGGACAACAGCCCCTTTATAAATCTTGGTCATGGTCTCTCGAAGATCCGTCTCCCAGCTGGCTCTTGCCCTGCGTTGCAGACCAATGATCAGGTTGTTAGCTTTTGAGCATACCATATTTATATGCGGTTGAAAGGTCAGTTTTTCGTCAAGAAGCATGCCAAGGTATTTGAACTCCTTGACAACTTTGATTGTGGAGTGGTTTAACAGGATTTTGATGTCTGTATTGGACGACCTGACCGGGCGAAAGCACATGATTCTTGTCTTCGTTGCCGAGAGACTGAGTTTCATGCGCCTACACCAGCGGTCGAGTCTGTCCACAGCGTTTTGGAGTTTCATTATCAGTTCTTTACGGTTTTTGGCCTTGATAATTTTACCAAGGTCATCCGCGTAAGCTTGGGTTGTCTCGTCAGGTAAATGTAATTCTTCTTCGTCAGAAAGGTAATCATCCAATAGGATGTTCCATAGGACCGGCCCAAGAACCGATCCCTGGGGACACCCCTTGGTGATTCTCTTTCCAACAGAAGTAGATCCGGATTGGAGGGTGACGAGCCTGCTCCTTAGGTAGCTCCTGAGGATACCAATGAGTCCCTGGGGCGTATTCCTCTTACACAAGATGTGAAAGAGAGCGGGCCACCAGAGATTATCGAAGGCCCCGGAGATATCAAAGAACAGGGCTGCCGTGCATCCCTTATTTTTATTATCGGCTTGGATGGTATTGACTAGTTTGGTGACAGCAGAGATGGTGGATTTGTTATTAACAAATCCATATTGGAAGGGAGAGTGAAAGGGAACTTTTGAATTGTAGAGTCTGATTTTTATTAATTTCTCCAGGATTTTTCCGAATACAGGGAGTAGGGTGATCGGTCTGTAATTTTTAACAGCGCCATGGTCTCCTGAAGCATCTTTGAGGATAACTTTTAGGATCCCATTTTGCCAGAGAGTTGGGAAGTGAGAAAATTTTAGGCAGGCATTATATAAGTTTAGTAGCGGGATTTGGATGGTGCAGTAAATGAGTTTTAGGAATGATCCCTGTATCAGGTCAAATCCTGGAGCTTTTTTAGATTGGGTGGTGCGGATAAGTTGGTTTAGTTCATTTAGGGTGACTTCTTGATGATCCTTAGGGTTGGCTGCTGTTTCCAGACTCTCAAAATCAGCTCTCATTGTTTGGTGATCCACAATGAGATCTGAGTTTTGGTCATCGTCTGGCAGTAGCTTTCCCATAAGGTAGTTTAGGGTTTCTTCTGGATGCAGGGTCTCCATGCCGTCCTCCTTTCGGAAAGACGTCAGCAGGGCCTGCTTCCGGAATTTTCCCGCTGCTAGTTTGTAGGTTATTCCCCAGGGGTCACTGAGTAGGTCGTTTTCGACGAAATTCTTCCAGCTATTGTTTCTGGAATTCTTAAGGGCGTTCTGGAATAATTCCTTTTTTCCCATCATGGCATCATACAGGGATTGTTTTAAATTTTCATTTTTGTTTTTGTAGAGAAGGGATTTCTTTTTTAGGTAATTTTTCCTGGCTTTTTCTACGTTGTCCGTCCACCAATCTGGCCGGCCAACGTAGATTTTCTTGTAGTGAGCATGCGTGTTTATTAAATCCTGGATGATGTCATGAAGGGATCGGGTAAAATTGTCAATTTTGGTAGGGGTGTCGAGTTTTTCTGAAATAGGGGTGGAAAGTTCTACCCAGGGTGTGAGGAATTCTGAAATTGTTTGTGGTGAGATTGTGTTCGGGTTTTTGTTTTTGACTATTGTAACTTTAGGAGGGTCTGGGTGTTTTATATTGAAGGTAATTGTTTTATGATCGGTTAAAATGACTTTTTCGGAGATATCCCAGTTGGAGACTGAGTTAAAGGTGTTGGAGGTTCCAAGGGTTAGATCGATGTTGCTTCTCCCTCCCCTAGTGTTTTCGTAAGTGAAAGGTTTGCCTGGTTTATTGTGTATAGTTAGATTGTTTTGAGTTATGAATTCTTCTAGGGCGAGTGCACGGTCATTGGAATTAACTTCGTCATACCATAGCTTTGATCTGCAGTTGAAATCTCCGCATAGGTAGACTTGGCTGCTTCCGCAGGTACGTATTGCTCTATCTAGAAGTTTCAAGGAAGAGTCAATATCTGATAGGGAAGGTGGAAGATAGATTCCTATTATGAATATTGGAGGTTTGTTTTTGTTTGTAGAAACGGAAATGATTGTGAAAAATTGGTTTGAGAGATTTTTATGAAATGAGAAGGTAGAGTTGTCCTGAAGTTTTCTGTTTATTACAATGCAAGAGTTGAATTTTTGACTAGAGATGGCGGCTGAGAAGATATTTGGATGGTATGGAAGTGAGAAAATATTGTTGTTGGTCTGATAGCTGTATGGTTCTTGAAAAATGGCAATATTGAAGTTTTCTTCCGTCAACAGCCTTAGGGCATCGACTGTTGCGGTTTCGCAGTTTCTGAGGTTTTGTTGAAGAATTTTGAGATTATGCATGATTAGAATCGGAAGTTGAGGAAATTGAATTGACATGCTCCATTAGTCGATTTTTGTAGACTCTACAGAGACTACTGGATGCTTGGTGCTTGTCATCACTGTATCTTGCCCTGATACAATTGATGCACCTGTCGGTTGAGGGATTTTCTTTGTTAGGGCAATCAATGGATAAATGGTCTGTAGAGGCACAGACCAAGCAAACAGCTATTGAGCGACAATATTTGCTAGGATGTCCAAATCGTTGACATTTGTAGCATCTTGTCAGGTTTATATAGTCAGAGATGGGATATGAGCGCCATCTCATACGGAGTCTTTTTTCTTTATTCATAGCTTCAGCCACCAGAGGGTGGACAGTAGCTACCCAGTTGTTGGAGGGACGGTCTTGGGATCTGGTGGGGTTAAGGGATCTTAACCATCCTTCACCAGCTTTTTGGATGGCAGAGGAGTAATTATATTCGAAGGCACCTTTCATGGTAGCATGGTCTATATCTTTTTCGACTTGTTTTATGTATACGGATGGCCAAATTTGTGTGGGTGCTTTGGCTTCAAGCCCTACATCTGCTAGAAGTTGATTTCCTATAAGGTTACTTATGGATTTATCTGATGATTCAATGAGCATACCATTGTTTTTGACCATGTATAGTCTATCGGGTTTGATTTTTAGTTTATCCAAGGATATGCTGGTGAGAGTGTTTTTGGTTTCGGCAGAGGTTTTGTTGGCATCATTAATTTTTGGGTATACGAGTACCTTGTATTTGGTCTGTTTTTCGAAGTTGGGTTGGGCTGGTTGATTGAGAACTGCTTTGAGGTAGTCTCTGGGAGGATTCTGTTTAGTTGTTGGAGCTTCAGTAGTGGGTGGTGCGGCTATTGTTTCAATCCTGATACCTGGATTAAGTTTAGGTTTCGGTTGTTGTGGGATGGTTTTTCTTATTTCATTTATTATGGCTTGTGTATCTGTGTTATTGGTTGGAGATGTGGTTGGATTTCCATAGGCTAGGCGTTCACTTAGGCTGTACGCCATAATGATGCACTTGTTGGTGTTACGTTCGAAGGACTTTAGCATTTCCAAACATGTATCTCTATCTTTTAGCGCGTCTTTACATTTCAGGAGGTACTGTCTCATTTTGTGTGCTAGTTCATAGTTTTCGTCCATTATTGCTGTGAGGGCTTCTTGGTTTTTCCTGCTTTCTTCTTCTTTGTGTGAGGGTATATAGTGATTTGTGGTTGTAGCGGCCTGGATGGGAGTAGGTTGAGGGATTAGATTCGTATGTGGGATGTTTGGTAAGGGCGAGGTATTAGGAGCGTCTAAAATTGGTTTATTTGAAGGTTTCGGAGTATTGTTTTTGGATGGTGGAGCAGATTCATCGGTTTTGTTTTCTTCGTCAATGTTGGAGTCTGTTTTCTGTTTCGTCCTTCTGTTGCGTCTTTTCGTTTTTCTGGATATAGCTACTTCGAAATCTGTTTCCATTTCTTCGACAATATTTGGTTTCTTTGTCGGTATCATCACTTCTTCTTCATCTTCACTGCTGGAGATTCTTAAGGCTCTTTTCTTGTTTTCTTGATTATTGATTTTTGCATTATCAATAATTATTACATTTGTGTCAATGTGGGTTCGGGATTGGTTTTCGTTTTTTCGTTGTTCTCTTATTTTCGCCAGAATTTTGCTTTCTTCACTGGTCAGAGTTGGATTTTCGAAATCCCTGTCGGTTTTCCCGTCAGGGGGCTTGTTTCGGCCTGATTCATCGGTGGTTGTTTCCATTTGTTTATTACTGTGATTCGGCGTTTGTTCGATTATATTCGGAATAATTTTTCTTGGAATCTCGTTAATCTTTAACGCGTCACTTAATTTCTACTACTATCTTTCTACATTATTGTTATCAATAAATGATAACTGGCGCCGGGCAATTTTAGGAGACCATCGTCACTTATTTGTAGCGTAACACAGCATAATTAATTGGCACCCAACGTTAAGGGCTTAAAAAAGCGAAACATAGATCGTAGACGCACGCTCTACAGCAAGTTATAAGTTAGGAAAGATAGGAAATAAAGTAGGAACGCTTAGGTTCTCATAAAAATGGAGACTAGAAGCAGGAAGTTTTCCGAAGTGGAAACGAGTGAGGTGGCAGCGGCCAATATAGTAAAAGATACAGATTTCAGTAGTAGTGAAGAAGAGGAAGTATCGGTGAAGGAGTTAGCTCCGGAAGAAGTAGAAGTCTTGGAAAAGAATGTTAGGGTAGAACAGGAGCCATTTGAGATGGACAAATTGTTTAAAATTTTGAATAGTATGAATGATAAAATGGATAAAAGTCAACAAAGTATGAAAGAGTCAATTAATGAATTAAAACAGGGTCAGCAAAATTCAGATTTAAAATTTGAAAGTATGAATGATAAAATGGATAAAAATCAGCAAAATTCAGATTTAAAATTTGAAAGTATGAAAGAGTTAATTAAATTAAACCAAGAAAGCATGTATAAGATGGGAAATGAGCTAAAGTGTAGTCTAAATGGACGCTTAGATAAAATGGATCTGAAATTTGATAAATTCAAGGAACAATGCAAAGGTGAACGGGAAGAAATAATTAAAAAAGTGAAAGAATGTGAAAATAAAGTAGATCAGATATCGGAGCAAAATAAAGAATCAATTCAAGTAACGTTAAAAATTGAGGAGCAGGTCAAAGGGAACAAGAAAAGGATAGATAGGGTCTGCATTGAATTAAAAGAACAGACGAAACAAATAGACGAGAGGGTAAATAGAGTTGTTGAAGAGGTAAAAGTAGTTAGGAAAGATGTAGACGTGAACTTTAAAGAGCGTATGGAGGGTATACATAAAAAAATCGATAAAAAGATAGCGCAAGAAAGTAATGATATAAGACAAGAAAGCAACGATCTCAAAAAGGAGATTGTTGAATTAAAAAGGAAAGTAGAAGATAGTTCAATAAGGGATCTCGGGGAAGTTTTAAAAATGCATTTGACAAAAGATGTTGATGTTGACAAGTGTGGGAAATTCTATGGAGACGATAGAATTAATCCAAAAATTTTTATCAAGGGTTTAGAAGAGAATTTAGGACGATTAAAGGATAATCAAGGGGTTAAAAACATAATCCGAAATACAATGCAAGGGGAAGCAGAGACATGGTTCTCTATGATTGAAAATAAAATGGAAAATTTGGGTGATTTTAAAAAACTATTTTTGAGAAAATATTGGGGAGAGGTCGAACAGAGTAAAGTTCGAGAAATTGTAAATTGGGGCAAATATAAAGGGTATGGAAAATCACGAGAAAATTATGCCATACGCATTATAAACCAAGCGCAGCAAGTTGAGCCGAGGTATGACGAAAAGCAACTAGTGAAGGCAATCGCCAGACATTTTGAAAAGGATGTGGGAACTAGAGTAGGAGTTGAGGGGATTACCACGCTAGAAGAATTCTTAGAACTTTTAAAACGGTTTGATGAGTCAGTAGAATTTAAAACAGAAAATTTCAGAAATTATAATCGTTTTAACCGTCCTATTAATGACGAAAATAATAGGAACGAAAGGGTACCAGGGGTACAGGAACAAACTAGACAGGGGGATAACAACCAGGGGAGAAATTATAACAACGATAGAAATTATAATAATACCAATTACAATAATAATAGCGGTCAAAGAAACTATAATAATGACCAAAATCAACCAAGGGGCCAAGTTGACAGGGGCAGGGCCCAAAATAATAATGTTGGGCGAGGTAGAGGAAGACCTAATGAATATAGGGGGTTAACAAGAGATAGTGATAGGACGGTAAATGTAGTCCGGACTGAATTGTCGGATGCCGAAGACAATCAAAGTAGAGTGAATGGAAACACGAGCCAAGGCTCGGGTTTTCAATAAAGGACAGTCTAAGTAGGAAGGGCCTCGTAAACTCATACGAACATCCGAGGGAGTTTATGGAGGAGTATGTTGGACCATGGGTAGTCAATTTAGAGGGAAAAATTTATTGTGATGAATTTGTTAAAGCGCAGGAAAATGCGAGGAAATCTTCAGAAAAGTATCAACGTAAAATGAATGAGAAAGTTAAGAAAAGGTCTAGGTTCAACATAGGGGATAAAGTTATTGTAAAAAGTTTAAGGGTAGCAAATAGGGAGCTAAATAGATGCGCAAAATTAATGTTACCATTTGAGGGGCCATATGTAATTAAAAGGGTGTTCAACGAGAATACATATGAATTAGGTTTCATGGATAACGAAGGTGTGAGGGGAAAATTCCACATCAATTTGATTTATCCATATGTAGAAGAAGAAGAGATAGATGTAGATGAAATGGAGCAGGATTAGGAAAATAGAGATAGATTAGAATAGAAGTTACGTAAACTAGGAGATGTTCGTGACTAAAATTTAAATAATTTGTAATATAAAAACTAGTATTTAAACTAGATGGAGGTTGGGAAAAAAAAAATGGAGGTTGGGAGGGTGAGTTGAAAATAACATCAAAACATCAAAAACAAACCAAAATCAATTTAGAATTGAATTTTGAAGAAATATCAACTTACATAATTTAAGATAAATTTTTAAACAATTAGTTGGGAAATTACGTTGGCAATAAAGATTATGCAAATAATATTAAGTAAAACTAATGTAGCATCCAGAAATAATTTGTATGAAAGAAAAGTTTAAAACAAAGGAAATTTTTAAAAATAAAAGTTGAGATAGGTCAGTTGAAAGAAAAATCTACTTATGAGAATTTGGTCATAAAGACACAATAATTAACGTAATTTAAAATTTTAAAAGGATAGTTAAAGTAGGGGGTAGCTTGATAATAATTTGTGTATTAAGAATAGACGATTAAGGAAGACAGGGAAAATTGAGTTCAGATAATGTTTGACGGTTGATCAAAAATGAGGGGAATTTGTATAAAATAAGGCAGAAAAGGTGGACACCGCAAGGTTGTCGAATTAGAAAGTTTGGACACCGCAAGGTTGTCGAATTAGAAAGTTTGGACACCGCAAGGTTGTCGAATTAGAAAGTTTGGACACCGCAAGGTTGTCGAATTAGTAAGGAGGACACCGCAAGGTTGTCGAATTAGAAAGTTTGGACACCGCAAGGTTGTCGAATTAGTAAGGAGGACACCGCAAGGTTGTCGATTTAGTAAGTTTGAGCACCGCAAGGTTGCCAAAGTTTTAAAAGGGCACTACAATAAGTTGTCAAAGTAGAAATTGGGGGCACAAGGTTGCCGAAATAACAGAGAAAGTTATGTAATTGCACATAGATGCAGTAGTAATAATGTTGAAAGGAGGACACAAGGTTGTCGAAGTTAAAATTATATAATGGCACAAAGATGCATTAATAATAATAGTAAGGGGGAAAATAAAGCCGATATAGAGGTAGAAAGAAGAAGGTAAACACTGCGATACAGCAGACAGTAGAAAATTTATACAAATAACTCGAGTGATTGAGAAATTAGATAATGTAGGAACGGAGGGATAATTCTACGTTGGAATGAATTTATATGATTTATGCACAAATAAAATTAAGACGTACGGTAAAAATTGGGATAAGAACATGGGCAAGTTAGCCCGAGGTAAAGAAAAATGAATAGATGCCAATAAGCATAAAGTAAAAAAAAAAAAAAAAGAAGGGAGAAATTCATAAGTGAATACAAATAAGTGATCGATTTAAATTACGTAGTCAAAAAGATTATACCAAGAAAGTAGTTACGATAGATAAGAAAATTCACTGACGGGTAGAAGTTGATATGGGGGAATAATTTTCAATAAAAATTATGTTAGTAAATATGTAAATACTATATTAATAAGGAAAGATCTTATAATTAGATTAGGTACACGATTAGTTATTTCTTAAATTAAGTTAGTTAAATTTAGTTAGTACAAGAATAAACACTTAATTTAGAAAACACATATGAAAAAGGATCTTCATCTTGAATTTTCCAAAGGGGGTTTTGCTATGTTTATTCTTGCCCATAACACTAAAATCTTGAATTATCCATAGTTCGGGTAAAATTCATGTACAACGACTTTGGTCGAAACCATTGGGTTAAGTAGAGAAATCATCTTAGAATTATTTTTAGCAAATTTCTTTCCAAGTCTTCATTGGGGGAGATTCAACTGAAATTAAAATGTTTATTAATTTATAAAGTAAATTTAGGCAACGTACCAGATATTTGTTATCGGAGAACATTCAGCTACGTTTGGTCTGGCATTGCAAGTTTTGTTATGGTTAAAGTCAATCTGGACATTCCAATATTGCAAAGTTGGATTGTTTCCACCATATAAAAAATCGTTGTGCTGAAAATTGAAAATATTAAACATGCTGGAGTGAAAATTGTATAAAATTTGTGTTTATTATTGTTAGGTTAAGAATAGATTTAAGTGGTTACATTTTGGGACGATTATTTTGACCAAAATATTATAAGGTGCGACGAAAGACGATTAGGTTCGCGAGTGTTCACGGGTTTGTGAAAAATTAGGATTTTTGTGTGCAAACGCGTGTTAGAAAAACGTTTGCAATGGAATTTATACGAAAAAGAAGAAGGATTAAAAGTTAATGACGTTAGATAACTTTTAATCTCAAGAAAATTGTATTGGTGGTTACACCAAGTTAAATTAAAGTATTTTAGTTTCTATAGCAACGCAAAATTTGGCATCCTATGGAACCGCGAATTATTATTGGTCGATGCGAAGATCATCCACCACCCTAAATGTTAATTTAGTGGGTTTTTATTGGTAAATGGCATTATCGATGGACATTGGTCAATCAGCCATAAAATGAATAATTCGGTTCCGATTCCGTATAAAAGGAGGTGCGTTGGTAAAAATAGAAGAGTTCGTTTCCAATTTTTGGAACCAATTGTGGCGGGAGCTTATGTCCGACAAAATGGCAAAATTTTAATAAAGTATTTTCGGTGATAGAAAAATTTTGAAAATTAATTTTTCGGTGTTAGAAAAATTTAATGAAATATTTTTTTGATAATTAAAAATTAATTTAATTATTCATAAAATGCAATTATAATTGTCGAGCAATGGCAATTTATATAAAATAATTACAAATATTATTTTACTGTTGAAAATTTACTTTGCAACCTACAATTCTTCAACGAAGACGTTTGAAGATATAGTCAACTGTAATTTCAAGAGGATTTTGTGCAAACTTACCTGTTGGTTATGTGATAATACCGTCCTGAAAATTAAGTGATTAGGTTGTGTTGTGTAGAAAGGATTACATAGAAGAATATAAAAGGTAGATAAACTTATTTGATTGTAAAAATGTTGTGTTTTTTTTTTAGGTAAAACTGTTTCTTTAATTTAAGTTTTATAAATATGTGGGGTTAGGTTTAGGTTTTTGTTAAATTGTAAGAAAATTATACTTACGTGTTATATGCAATTAAACCGGATGACAGAAATTTATAGCATTTCAATTCACTCCACGGCACAACGTTTATTAATTTATAGAAGAAAAGTTTTTAAGACTGTTACCAAATTTGCACCGGTAGATCTGACGCAATCTGACGAACAATATGAATAATGGTCGTTGCTAACTTACTAATGATATGACCAGTGGCGTATACATGATAAGTTGAAATAGGTAGGTCTGCTATAGTTTAATTTTTTTATATTTTTATTATTATTGTTATCAATAAATGATAACTGGCGCCGGGCAATTTTAGGAGATCGTAACTTATTTGTAGCGTAACACAGCAATATATCATCCTGACATGTAACATCGTTATTCCTAAATATAAGTTCATAAAATAGCTCTCATAACATTTTTTAAGCACGCATTGTCGATCCTACGACGGCTCATTTTAATGATTTTTGTGCTCATAAAGTAGCATTTTATTATAAACCTTGAATTTAATAGGTACATAATATTTGAGTCCAAATTCACAATGAGACATCGACAATAATTATGCAATAACTTGTTTATCAAATAATCTCAACTATAAATGTGTTAACGGCCAAATACAAAATTATCGACTTGCGTTACGCAGCTAATAAAATTTAATATTTTTATTGACACACTTTAAATTCAAATTGAATCGCCACGGGACTGAACGAACTGATGGTTAAAAAGGCATTCATTAAAACTTCATAACATCATCGTTCACTAAAATCATAAATTGCATAAATTGTTGGTTCAACTTCGCAAATTCTTCTTGCGCTTCGTCTTAATAATTCAAGTTAATAATTCTTCCGTTGGTGTGTCTAATAAAATTTTTTAATATTTATGATTATTATTCGTGTTTCGGACTGCATATGCACATTAAAGTTAATAATCAAAATGCTCAACATCTGAAAACAATTTTTAAGTTATTACTCGAAATTGCACTCCAATGGATTCCAATTGACACACTTACTAAAGTCAATGCGACCCATCCGATTTTCAAAAATACGATTATAATTATAAATTAAATTTTCCTCTTTTTAAATTATCTAAATTAATCATCCAATTAACGAAGTCACTCCCAAAAATCAATGCTCGATAAACTTTTTTTCAAAATCATCCAAAACTTTTCCAAATTAGAACGAAAATATTCCAATTGCTATGAAAATTCTTACTCACATCAAATTCAAAAACTTAATTCACAATATTATCAAAATAATCTCAACCAGATACGTAAATTATCAAAATTAACTAAGACCCTCCGTAAAAGCGTCCACTCCGGTCAGTGCAAACGGTAAAAAGCGAAGTTACTTAACAATTCAACCATTTAATAAGTTACATCACTACGCCAAAGACAACCTCCACCTTTAACTGCGAGGTGAGTGTGTGATAATTTGTAGTTATCCGTGAGATTTATATGTATCTTTTTTTGTAGTCCTGAAGATGGTCTAATAAATAGACCGAAACGTCCACCAACAGTTTATTTGTTTTTATTACCGGCGTTCCAACATCCCCAATATCCTTTATCTACTAAAGATTGTCTTGGACAAGATTTTTGCTTCTTCAACTTAAAAACATAAAAATAGTTGGCGCAAACGATTATCCAAAAACATTTACAAAAACTAAATTTAAATTTTTAAAAAATTAAGACAAAATTTCAAATTAAAAAAAAGTGATTATGGAACACGACAATACTAATTCTTATTAATTGATTGTTAAGTTGGTACTAGAAAGAAAATGTTAAACTTTTAGAAACATTTTTTGGAGTACATTTAGGATCCTTTCTTTCTTAGCAAGATGAGTAGAAATCTCGAGTTGAAGACTCAAATCCCGAAGCGGTAATAAAAAATGGAGAAACCTGTGCATGTTAGTGGAGGTTGTAGAGGACATAAATCAATGCTACTCCGTATTACACTTGCAGAAATTAAAAAT
Source organism: Cantharis rufa (assembly GCA_947369205.1). NCBI lineage: Eukaryota > Metazoa > Arthropoda > Insecta > Coleoptera > Cantharidae > Cantharis > Cantharis rufa. Next base: position 28,784,451 of record OX376305.1, on the reverse strand, counting down.
TGACAAAATTGTTTTTAGTAGTACACTTAATTTTATTTATTTCCGTTTTATAGACCACAAAAAATAATATCTACAAGCCATTACTCGCCCATTGTTCTTGAACTAAAACAGTGTTAATGCATATTCTACACTGGAGGAAATTCATATAAAGGCAGTGCTAATACAACTCAATTAACGCCATAAAAGCATTTTTAATTCGAACTAAAACTGTTCTTATCGTTGTAGACATGAATCAGCACACCTATGATACCATCAGGTATCAGTGTTTCGATTTTAACATAATGATAGCAAAGGTTTTGGTGAATAGTTCTTACTTTGGTTAAATTTGTATTAAAAAATAGTGGAAATTCACATAAAAGCAGCATAGTTTTTAAGATCCTTTAGTAAAAATAAAGAAAATTAAATCAAATTTTTTATCAGTTGTGGTATGTTACATTATACTTAAATTGTTTTCTAAATGTTTTTCAAATTTTTTTTAAATTAAATAGGTTAAAAATCATCATGCCGCGTGGTAAAGTTCTTTCGGAACTTGAAAAGGCTAAAATCATTGCTTACAAGGATGTTGGTCTTTCAAATAGGCAAATTGCTTTAAAAATTGATAGATCCTCAACACTTATTGATAATTTCATCAAACTAGGGGAGCAGTATGGTTTAAATAGCAACTATGCCAGAAATAAAAAATTGAGTTCACGCCAAAAACGTGAGATTATCCGTACTGCTCGATCTAAAAAATTGTTTGCGTCTCAAATTGTTCGAGAATTAGACCTTCCCGTTACTGCTAGAAGAGTTCGGCAAGTGCTACATGAAAACCCGCATATGAAATTTACTAAAAGACTTAAAAAACCCCCGTTAACTCCTCATCATAAAGCTGCAAGAATAGAATTTGCAAGAAAACATATAGCATGGACCAACGAATGGGATCACGTGATGTTTAGCGACGAAAAGAAATTTAATTTGGACGGTCCAGATGGATTTCAGTGCTATTGGCACGATTTACGATGTGAAAAAGAAGTTAGAATGAGCAGGAATTTCAGTGGTGGCAGTGTAATGATATGGGCTGCGTTTTGCTCTAATGGAACAACTAAATTGGCATGGTTACCACCAAAAGTGAACTCGGAAAAGTATTTAGATATATTAGACACGCTTTTGGTAGAACCTGCCGAAGAATTGTGCGGCATAGACTTTACGTTCCAGCAAGATAATGCCGCTATTCACACTGCTCGCATTGTAAAACAATGGTTTAAAGACAAAGAAATCAAAGTATTAGATTGGCCATCCAAAAGTCCGGATTTAAATCCAATAGAAAACTTATGGGGGATCCTTGCCAGGCGTGTATATAAAAATGGGAGGCAGTTTAACTCAATTGATGAACTCAAAATAGCGCTGAGGTCCGTCTGGAACGCTTTAACAACTGATGAGTTAAAAAAGCTAGTTTCGTCCATGCCCAACCGACTTTTTGAAATTATTCGTAACAATGGAGGTTCAACCCATTACTAAGTGTATTGATTTCTAATGTTTTATAACATTTTTTAGATTTAATTTAGGTTGCCTTTATAAGAATTTCCTCCTTTTATTGAATAAAAAAATTAAAAAATTAAATTCTTTGTTCGAAAATTAAAAAATTACTTTTTTTTGTAGAATTTAACTATCATTAGAATATCCATAACAGTATTGTGTAAAAATTTCAAAAATATTGTGATTAGTTAATTAGATTTACTAAAATATTACATTGCCTTTATGTGAATTTCCTCCAGTGTATTAACAGTGCTACAGTCAGTTAGTAATAGTTTCAAAACCTGTTTTTCCTTGTCTGAACTAGCAATTTTAGCATGTAACGTTTTTTGAGTTACCATTTCTGCAAACCTATGCATGGCTTCGCTTGACCACCGTATACTTGGTTCACGTGGAACAATTCCAATCAGCGTTGTTCTAATAGCCCGTTGAGGAAGGACAGCAAATCTCTCATACATATCATATAGTACAATTCGGTTGCATCCATGGAGCAAAAGTTACCATAATCGAAACAGAAGATATTAACTTGCCCTTCATCTATCCTAATTCTTGTAATAAAAGCGCGACAATACTTTATACCAATTAGAGCTACACATGACAATCCTTCTGTTAATTCCTCAAAGGGAATCTTCTGTTTGGGGATTTTTCCATTAAAAGTTTCGTGCAATTCCTGCGTTAACTTTTGGAAATCATCGTGACAATCATTCAAAGTTACCCAAATCTTAGAAGGACTGAATAATTCAGAAACACGGAGTAAGATTTCATCGTTTTCTTTGAATCTACTTAATTCAAATTGAGTGGGTATGTCCATTACCAACTTTACAGTATTTATTTGATCTTCAATTTCAGATGTTTCACATAAATTGAGTGGATCTTGAAACTTCATTTGAGATTCGCAACGCTCTAAGTGACTTGATGATTTATTTCTTGCATTATCTTCTAGAGCAAAGTTGTTTCTAACTCAAGCGTCACCAATGCTTTCACCAGTTTAATAGTCAAACAATACCACTTTCAAAATTTTGTTCTTTCAATCAATTTTGAAAATCTTTGCAATCAGTTTCTTGAATTCACCGACCATGCTGGAAAATTCTCGAGTTGCCTCATTGGAGGCAACGGGTTTTGCTAGGTTGAATACCGGCCAATTTTGCCTTAATTGCCTATTGAGGCATATAAACAAATTAATCCAACAAATAATACAGTTTTCTCGAGTCAATTAGTGAACAGAACTTCGACCTGATTCCTTTCTTTGTATATTTTTCTCACCAAATACGATTAAATTCGCCTTCGTACAAAGTTACACAGAACATATTTTGGCTAACGTCTTGCTCTGAAATTTTCAATTCCTTGGATTGGTTTTCATCAAAAAAGAGTTGTTTTCTAATAGAATGTTGGACGGCTCCAACATGAACTACTATTTCGTCACCTTTTTTCGTTGAGTCCAGAAGAAACTGTTGGGGAATGGAACAGTTGAACTTTATTACATTAAGGGGATAATAGTATCAGTTTTTAGGCTTCTATACATCGTAAAGAAAGAAGCCTTATGATCTGGCTTTGTGTCTGTCTGTCTGTCCGTCCGTCCGCATGATTAAAAAAGAACAAAACTCGTTAGCGTTTTCCTTATATATAAAAAATTGGCGTTGGTATCTACCTATTTAAAAGTTTAACGCATTAAATATTCTAATAAAATAAAGCCCAAATAATTTAATATATCAAAAATCAGAACGCACGTTTTTCGAAAGATTTTACTTTTAGAATATTATTAGATTGATATTAATTAATCAGATTATCTATATTGTTAAATCCGATACTCGATATAAAAAAAATAACACTAAATCGTCTCGTCAATTTGTTTTTTTAATATCTCTAATACTTCTCTTACTTCTTCAGCTTCTTCTTGTTTAAATTATTTTAATCTATTTGCGGACAATTCCTCTTCCGCCTTACGCTTACTTGCTTCTCTTCTTTTAAATGCCTCTGCACGCTTCAACCCCACCCGGCGCATATGATCTTCGCGATAATTTTTCATCATTTCTTTAAAAGATCTAAGCGTAAGTTCTCTTAAATAGCAGCTTCTTGCCCAATTTTCGGTTTTTGTAATTTCGACTAACAATTTCATTTCTGCTTCAATTTCTTTTGCAAATTGGTATTGATTCACTTTGTATCTGTGAACTTCTCACCTGCTTGTCAATATGTTTGTAATATTTCTACCGTTAGCGTTTTAGATTTTATTATTGAGGTGAGCGATAATTTTCCTTTATAGACAAAATAATCTGATAATCTGCTTAATAAAGGGTTTTTCTATAAGGACGGGTCGATGTAAATATGAAATAAAAGAAGCTATGTTCGAGTTATTATCAAAATTCTTTTTTTAATTGAAAGGCTCATGTATGCCATTATGTATGGAGTATCACATCATTTAAATGTCCGACGCGGCTTCTCACGGTTGCCCGGATCCGAGTGGTCAAATTTTCAATAACTCTGCCGCATAGATCTGGCTGAATTTGGGAAATGGCCTGAGATATGTTGGTCATTGGTCGTTTGCGGCCTATTGGCATAAACCTGCGACTTCAAAAAACCACACAAAAAAAATCAAGGGGTCAAATCGGCGTCAAATCTTGGCGGCCAATTGACGTCACTTCTGCGAGAGATAATCAAACTCGCAAATCTTTGATGCAGATTGTTCATTGTGTCGTTCGTTGTGTGGCATGATTTTATCATTTGCACGTGCTGCTCAATCGTGTAACTGGTCATGGTGATTTGGCATGAGTTAATAAATAATAAAAAATAGGTTAGAATAAAATTGATAAAACAACATGGCTGCCACAAGCTGCCAACATCGACCCGTCCCAATTGAAAAACCCTATAGTTAATCCGTTAAGTAGTTAATCTGCTACAAATTCAAAGTGAAAAAATAATTTTTTATACGTTATTCTTTTCATTGGAAAATTTCTGGGTAAACAATATTTTAACTGTTTGCTTCCCCCTCTGTTACTCCCGCATTTTGCGTCAATGTATCATCAGATGAACGTATCGACGGATCAGTGTATCAACAATAATAATAATAATAGAATGCAACAAAAACTTTTTACTTTATAGTTTATCACTTCATCATTTAACAGTTATATCCTAATGTTAGGAAGTTGTACCAACCACTGTCAGATTACCAACGGCAGGATTACTTACACAGGCTTGCGATGGTTTTCCCCTTAAAAAGCCAATTAGCAATTTGGGTAGGTATTAGATACTAAGCTACGAAAAAAATAATAAAAAAATTCCATCACGTAAATTTTGTGAAAAACGTTAACTTGCAATTTCTTTCATAGCAATGCATGCTATCGTACATAGCTCATAGCTGGGACGTCATCATCAGTATCTCAAGACGCTGTAGAAGATACTTCAGTTTCTGATGATGAGTATGTGATAAATTTAAACATTTATCGGATGCAAAGATCAAAGAAGACATTTTTGTTGACCCTGAGATAATTAAGTTAATGCAAGGCTCTAACTTTGAACAAATCATTAATAAAACCGAAGAGAACGCTTGGAATTTATTTAGAAAGGTATAGTGAAATATATTTTAGGAAACATAAGAAACTCAAATTATGAAAATATAGTGAATAATATATGAGTAGATTTTTGGGTGTAAGGGAAGGGGATGAAATAAAACAACTTACACCCGAGAATCTACTCATATATGTTTTAAAGGGAAGGAACTTTTAACATTCATAGTGAATAATGTGCTCATCAATTTCCATAAGCTCGGTTGCAATATGAATTATAAAGTTTGCATCCAAAGATTGACTCTTTCCTAAGAATCTTGGTGCCGTAAGTGAAGAACAAAGTGAGCGCTTCCACCAAGATATTAAGGTTATGGAGAGCAGATACCAAGTAATATGGGACTCAAAAATGATGACAGACTACAGCTTGATGTTGGAGAGAGATGAACTGGATGGAAACCATAAGAGAAGAAGATTGAACAGGAGTTTTGAAGGAAGTAGAAAAAGATACCATAAGTCTTTTACATATCTGGCTCCCCTTTTATCTAAAAACTAATTTGTATTTGATGTTCTCGATTGTTCATCATTTGTTCTGAATTGTTTTAATATTTTTTTTTTGTTTTTACAAAAGAATATAAAAAAAATCGCAAAACCATTTTTTTCTGCCATCTCCCCCTTTTTCAACATTTAAAATTATTTTGATTGTTCTCGATTGTTCTTGATTTGTTCTCAATTGTTCTGTAAAAATAAAATTTGTAAATTTACTAACAACAGCGAAAATTGCAAAATCAGACTGCGCCAGCTCCCCTTTTTTTGAAATTAAAATTTTTTTTGATTGTTCTCGATTGTTCTGTAAATATAAAATTTCTAACTGTAATACTAATTACGAAAATCGCAAAATGAAATTTAGGCTCGATTTCATCTCTCTCTCTCGATCTCGATCATCTCAGAAATCAAAAAGTCTATAGGCTTATACTCGAAAAACAGAATTTTGTTAATAACTTTAAATCAAAAACTTGAAACTGTAAAGATATTTACGTAATTTATATTTGGCGCTTAATGAACGATTTAAATGATTAAAATATACCGTCAAATACACATACTACATTGTAAGTGCTGAACGTAACCACTGCCAATTATCTACGTGAGACTCCACCCATGATACAATAAATTTAAAGATAAGATACTACTATGGAGGGTAGAGGTAAGGAGAACAATCTCATATGGCTGTTTTATTCTAAAAGTGGCCACTGAAAAGCACTAAATAAGGTTTCAGAAAACGGCCAGAATGGCGCTGGCGTACCGAGAGGGTATGGTTTGAACTATGGAAGGTAGATGACTCTATATTGCATTAGCTGAGAATTAAACTTGAATAATAAATATAAACTCCTCGCTTGACATAAAAAGTTTCATTTATTAAGATTGTGTAAAAAGCAATAAAATAAAATACTACAAAATTGTTTATAAAAGTTTAATAAAATATAAATTGAACATTTTTATTAATCTTTCAAACCCTGGCCTGGAAAAAAGACAATGACGGCGATATGTTCCATAGTTCAAAAACCATACCTTGTTGGTACACCAGCGCCATTCTGGACACTTTCTGAAACGTTAATTACACAAAAAGTGAAGGACACTTTTTGTACACAGAGATTGTCCTCCTTACCTCTACCCTCCATAGATACTACGCATATTGAATTTTTTGTGACGTCACTTGGTTAGTAATCGCCGCGAGCCGACAGTTTGTTTTTTTAATTTTTATTTGAATGTTAAACGTCAATTGGTGTTTGGTTAAATTTTTTAAATTTTGTTTTAGAATTTAAATTTTTAAATCTGCTTAATTACCAGATTTAATTAAAAATTAATTATTTTTAAATCAGTAATAAACTATTATATTAATAAATTATGTCATTATTTTGTTTCTCGATAACAAACTATTCTTAAAGATGGCCCCATGATACAACAAATTACAAGATATGATATTGTCGAGTCTCATTTTCGTCCGGTTTGGCGCATGACGTCACTTGGTAAGTTCACGCCCACATTTTTCAAATAGAATATTAGAAATAAGGACACCTATTATTACATTTTTACATTTATTACATTTGCCAATTTAAGCATTTATTGTTTTGAAGAAAAAAAGCAAAGTGTTTAAGATAAAATTAAGATAAAATAATAAAAGATAAAAAAACTGCGTCCTCTTCTATTGCACGGGTACACTACTCGCACCTATTTGTCGCACTTTTACGTTTTAATAAATATTTTACTTTTTAAAGCTCGGCAACCCCGATTTTGGTCAGGTTTTTCGCAGGCAACCCTATATCATCGTGTTCGCAATGAAAAAGCGCTTATTTTGATATAAGTTTCATTTCGTAAACAAATGGGTGAAGATATCTATTTTCTACTACCTCTTTAAACCTGGCAACCCCTTAGTTGGGCCAGGCAAAAATTAGGCAACCCTACGTTAGCATATTCTATAGGCTTCATATTTTCGATTGGTATTAAATTTATTCCGTAAACACGTCGGTGCAACTTTAAATAAAAAGTCATTTTTGAATTTTTAATTAATCATAGTTTGGCCGGGAATTTTTTAGGCAACCCATACCCGATATATATATTAATATAGGGGAGAGTGGGTAGGTTTGGGTCAATTTTTACATTTTATTTTAATTCTTTAACACAGCACTTTAAAAGTTAGATATTTAACTGCCGAATCATATACTAGTGATTGCTTATTCATTTGGCATACTCAAATAATATGTTTTTTTTTACAGTACATATGTTGTAAATAATTTAATATAGGATGGATATTTGACCCATTCCTCCTGTGTTTGGTAGGAATGGGTCACCAAGCATATGAAGGGGTATTTATAGAAAGGATTATTTTTTACATTTTATTTTGAAACGAATTAACAACTATATGAAAAAGTAAATATTTCAATAAAGAATTACAAATAAGAACAAAAAATAATTAGCGCAAATTTGGATAAGATGCCAAATCTACCCCAAACGAATAAATTGAAAATAACGATCGCTTCCCCCAGATTTAGCCAATGAAGGTAATTTCAATATAATATCTTCTCTCATGATTATGGAAATGTCGGGCACATTAGGAAAAACATAACCTTTTTCTTTTTTGCGCAAAAAATTTATTTCGTATTTGTGCTAGTCAATTTCTTGTTTAACACGTCCTACGTAGTGAATTATGGATGTCTTGGTCGCAAATCTAATCAGTAAAAAATCTCCTTCGTCTATTTTGTCAGGATTTATATCAAAATCTTCAGACGAATGTGACATAAAATTTTCATCGTCAGAACTGTCTTGGAGTTCTGGTTCATCAGCATCATCGCTTGAACTGGTTTTTAAAACTTGATTTTAAATATTTCATTTTTGAATTAAAATTTTATTTTTTAATTCCTCAAATATGTATCACGAACTATTTTCTAATAGTGTGTGCAAAAGGAATGGATCACTGACCCAAACCTCCTGCGCACCTCTGACTCAATCCTCTATCAACGTATTTCTGTATTAAAAATTCCGCCACTGTGTTTTCCTAACCTCAACATGTAATTTCTCTATAGCATCAAGTAAAGCAAAGCCTGTTTACTAAATAAGACAAATTAAGGATGAATATTAAGGAATAAAATAAGGAAAGAAAAATTCTAAAGTAGTTGTAATAATGTTGAGGAATAGTAAGAATAATACATACTTACTTGTGCACATCGAAAAACAAAAATAATTCACGGCACGGACCAGTACAGGAACTCGGCGGAAACCGAATATACATAAGGTGATAACATGGTACTCCGTCAACCAGTGAAGTGACAGACTCTTAAAATGCGATCTGTTTTCAATATTGCCATTGACCCATTCCTCCTGTGACCCATTCCTACCCACCCTCCCCTACTAAATTTGATATAAAATATATTTCATCCCGTAAACAGATCGGTGAAGATCTTTTCCTATTCGTATCCTAGACTATACGGTATAGAATAAGAATGCCGTACTTGATTTAAAACCAACATGTTAAAAATAGAAAGTTAGTTCTTAGAATCAAGAATTTTTCAACATTCTTAATTTAATGCTCCGGTTCTTGATTTACTTCTTGAGCAAATTTTGAGTGCATGTGTTATTATCTGAGGTATTTAAGCGTGGGTAGCCATTGCTATAATAGTTATTGCTAGTTTTATTTAAATTACACATAATATAATTTGTATAACATATTACAATTATTAAATTGTATTAATTGAATAATTTTTTTTTATTTTATGTTTAATAATACGTATAATGTATTATAATTTTAAGTTAATTTATTTCACTTAAATTCAGAATAATATTTGTTTTGTAAAATAATAAATTAGGATTTACTTCAGAGAAATTTAATAACCGTTATTTATTGAGAACAATGAATACCTACACAAAAATTATCTATAGTTACCTAAAATTATAAATAAATCAAATTTACAGTTCCAACGGCTCTCACAGATAATAATTAGACCTAATCTAAGAAACCGAAAAAGCAATTTTGTTATTTGAGTGTAATGATTTTCTGTAATTATAATAACTCCGAGCAAGTACCAATTGAATAGTTTAAGATTTTTTACAAAGTTCAAATATTAAATTTATATTATCGTTATTCTTTTGTTTCGAAAATGATAATTAAATGACGTTCTTTTTTGTTGTTTTTTCCAAGATTTCCGCTAATATAAGTAAATAGTATTTGGTAATAATAACAACAATTTTTGAAACTTTCGATTAATTAAATCAAGAAACTTCCACAATTGCTATAAAATTAGCAAAAATATCACAGCGTAATAAAAATAATGCATTTTTATGAAATTTTACTAAATAATGTTATTCTCAAATATTCGGTGTAGTCTGTAGTATGTATAACATAAGAAAAATCGCTGAAAATTCGGTAATTTTTCTCTTACCCGGAATATTACCTATACCTTCTAGTTTTTAATAATATGAAAATTCAAAAATATTTTCAAAAAGAAAGAAATCCATTCAAGGCCGATTTATCCATTAGGCAAGAAAGGCAGCTGCCTAGGGCGGCAGTCTTTTGGAGGGCGGCAAAAATACTAATTAACTCTTGTGGGTTCTATGATATAATCTCCGTTGACTGCAGAAGACTAAACGAGAACACCAATCAATAAACGATAAACAATAAACGATAAACAATATTTAGTAACAAATTAACAAGATTTATTTGGATAGGTAAATATTACACGACTGTTCACAATTACGATTGAGGTACTAATGTGTTGCTGTATATAATAACAAATCTTGGGTTACCTAGGAACACACATTTGGCCTACTCTATATTAGGACTACTCATTACGTCTCGAACTACTGGCAAGTTTTCGAACTAATATGGTAGTGCCAATTTGATTTGAATTAAGATGGACGCTACACTCTAATAAAAAATGTAGTAACATAAATAGAAACTTGATTGTAAATTGTACTTATTTAAAAATCATATTTCATTATGTAGAAAACAAACAATTTTTATTAAATTAATGTCTATGAGTAATAGTGTTAAAAAAATAATTTTTAAGTGCCGCATAGTAATGCAAGAGAATAAGGAATAAAAATAAACGAAGCACAAAAAATGTCTACTGTTTAAGTAGATAAATTTGTTCTCTTATTTACTTAAGTTACTCACATAAATATTCGGACACTCCTATGTTAACAATGTTAATTGGACGTTTTCAAGACTTTTTTTTTTTTTAAATCGCTTTTACAGCAAAATTTTGTAGACATTTTTTGTTGGAAATTTCATTGCCTTAAATTTTGTTTATATACATTTTTCCATTTTTTTGCACCGTTTCCCACTGACAGCGACTTTAAGAAGACTCGGTAAAATCCAAAAAATATTATCATCTATATCTCGGAAATGGTGCGACCAAATAGAAAAATGTATATAAACAAACTGTAGAGAATGAAATTTACAAGAAAAAATTTAATATTCATATTTTTATTATTATTATTATTATTCGTTTATTTTTTTTTTACTAATAAATAAATCCAATTTATGGATCCAATGGCACCCACAGACAATCATTAGACTTAATTTAAAGAACAGTTTGATGTTGTATTGTTATTTGAGTGTAATGATTTTATTTTTGCTGTAATATCAATAACTCCGAACAAGTAGCACTTTAGTTAAACATGAAATAGTTTAAGATTTCCCATGATGTTCAAATATTAAATTGATATAGATACGTAGTGACGTATGTAAGTATGATGTAGATAAACAACTCCGAGCAAGTAGCACTCGGGCGTTGACTCAAGTTAACGCTATTAATTTAAAGAATTTATTGCATTAAATTATTATTGTTGTTCTTCTGTTCTGATAATGATAACTCGTAAGTAAATGACGTTGTTTTTTGTTTTTTTAACACATTATTTAATCCAAAAATCTTTACATTAACCTTTTAGGACCCAAGGTATCATAGATGAAACCTCCAATAATTTTAAATAATTTTAAGTGTCGAAATCGCAGATACTAAAAAATTTGCACTCGTTTATTGTAGTGCATATAATACTTTTTTGTCCCTCTACAGAGAGAAATTTATTGCTTTCTAAAATTTTTATTTTTTATTTATTCTTTTGATTGTTTTATCAATCTTAATCATGCCAAACTTCAAATACAACTTAAAAAAAACCTCACAAACTTATATTATGTAGTAAAAATGCTTATCTTCAGCAATTGCAACAATTTATAATACGTCAGCTTGTATTACGATTGCGGTAGGTCACGTCTATGATCTACAGAATACCTTATAAAAAATAATTATAATGGGCGCTCCAGACTATCGCGAGAATCTCGCGAGAAGTTCTCGCAAGAATCTCGCGAGAATCTCGGCGAGAATAGCATCGGAGAACAAGGCGAGAACAACGCGAGAACAAGGCGAAAAATGATTTTCGATTGTGTTACATCGAAAATTGGAAAACATCCACACTTACTAGGTTCTCAGTACTACAGTGCAGATTTTTTAAATACATTTCTATAATGTTTTCTAAAACGATTAACAGTTCTTTAATTTTGTGATATGTCGAAAAGTTTAAATTTGGAATTTTTGGCCCCTTTAATGGATTAGTATCATCAAAAATTGTACTACACGTATCAGGATTTTCTGTTGCATTTACTGTCGTGCCAGTGATCATTTCCACTTCATTATTCCGATAATGTTCTTCTTGAAAGATAATATTGCCATTTTATTTCGTTTTATTTCGACTGTTGAAGCGTATTTTAGTTTGTTATACGCGCGCGCATATTGTAAGCGCAGCGAAGTTTGAACCCGGTTTGCGCTACAAGACCAGCGAGGTCAGTAATGTCACAGCGCTTGAATTATGTAAACGTACCAACACCCGATCACACGTAAACCACTTCTTATTTTGACAATTAATATTTGTCAAAATCACATCTTGAATGTTCGTAGGGCCTGGTATCATTGAGTACCTAGTTTAAATTAAATTAACCATAAATCTTCAAAATTATGTTCAAAAGAAAGATAATTTAGTTTGGTATAAAATAGACATATAAATAGTACGTCAAACTTCAAGTTTTTATTATTTTATTATTAATTGTGTTTTTACATTTTGTACTGTTACCAAGCAAGGAGTCCATAGCGCAAACCAAATGGACTTACAAGACCTCGTAGGCACGCTGCTCCCAAATTTACTGATTTTTTCACTTTATTTTTATAACTTCTATAATTTGCAATCAGGGAATCTTTGTTTTTTCTTAATTCATCGACGGGTATTTACATTATTGTACTAATCCACACCCAAGCATCATGATTTTTTTTCGATTTATTTTTATAGCCTTTTATGCCTGTTTTCCACAAAACTGGTTCTGCTTGAAGGCAATCAATAAATGCCAATTTTTGTTCGTTTTCCAATTTATGCTCATTTTAATTCACAATTAATTATACTACTATTTAATCGGTGAGTCAGGCGCTACTGAAGAATGCGAATGTGCATGTGTGGGAGTGTTATCGCGATCTCGACTCCTTTGTCTCGCATCAAAAAACCGACAACAAGTGGAGAACAAGGCGAGAACTTATGAGGAACAAGAGAATCAGCTCCACTCTCTCTTTTCTCGTGTTGTCGCGTGATTCTCGCGAGAGTCTGGAGCGCCCATAACACATAACTTTAAGATTAAAAATTTATTTAAAATTTTAATTAAAAATTTTATAACAAATTATTATTTCCGAAAATAATAATTAATCAATGAAATTTGGTGGACATAATAGTAAGTATTCTGCCAAAACAAAAATAATAAATTTTAAGAAGAATAACAGTGGGGTTTTTGAGAAAAACCACTTAAGGTTATTTAAGAATAATTGCAATATTTATGGTCCTTTTAGATTTCTTGCAATTTTAAAAATCAGAAAATATTTATTACAGAATGTCACAATCACAATATTATAAACCGGAAACACAAATATGTTGTAAGTTAAATTGTTTGAAACAGAGATGGCCAACTACAGTCCGGCAGGTGATTTTATCTAGCCCGCATAAGTTTTTGAAAAATACATATTTTTTCACTGTCAATCCCAACTTGAAAAAAATTCTTCAGTAAAAAAACACAGTTTCAACATTTCCATTAAGTTATATGAAAAATTATACATAAAGCTTCAGTGAATAATTTAATAACCATCAGGAAAACAGTTTCATGTTAAATTTCGAATTTGCTTTCAGTATTTTTCCTAATAAAATTTGATAAAATTACTGTACAAATTGGTAACTCCCAATAAGCAAATACTCTTAAAAATTGCATATTAAGGGAAACATTCAACTTGAGTTTTACAATGTGTAACTTGCTCGGAGCTACCGAAATTTCACACTCATTTTGTTAAAAATTAATTCAAATTTATAATAATACTTTTTTTATTCGATCTCAAACTAAACTCTCTCGATCGATATTAATTTTACGCCAAAATTTTAAATGCATCGGAAATAAAAACAAAAATTTTCTTCAGCCCATCTCCCTAAACTCTGAAGTTTTCACAAATTATTTCAGATGCAAACTGTAATAAAAAATTTGCAATGACGCATGACGGGGCAACGAAATTTTTCAAAATAATAACTACAAAAATATTTTTGTATAATATTTAATTTATTTAAAAACTTCCATCGACATTCCATCAACAGAAACATTTTTCAACGTTTCGATGATTTACAATAAATTATTGTGCGAGAGGCAAATATAAATGTAACTATATTTATTACTCCGCTACTATTTAACAAATATAGTCCAAGTTGCTTCTTGCGTTTTTTCCTAGAACTCAGAAAAAACAAACACGACTTATTGTTGAATGGGACCCCAACTAAAATACTATTGTAAGACGAAAATTGCAATTTTTCATAAATGAACCCAGTTCATTTAAAGTTTAAGATTTAGATTACTAATAATAAAATAGTGAATTATGTTCTGTTTGGGTTTTTATTTTTCTTGGAGAGATTTGTGTCAGTTTTTTAAAATAACTCAAAAGTTACAATTTTACACTTAGGACAGTTTTTGAGAGGATGCGAAATGTCTTTTGCCTTACGATGAACGTGCTACTCAAGTTTAAATTTTAGTGAAATATTAACATTGAAAAATTTCACAATGGCTGAGTTCTCTACAGCTTGCCAACTTCGGTAAAACTTAGTATTCGGTTACGCACTTTTTTAATAAATTTTTCATGCAGAAATGATTTATTTTTAATTCTAATTATTATAAAACCGTCCCGAAAGCGTAAATTTGAATAATAAAAGAAATATTGCTGTTTTAGTTACTTTCTTTGAATCCCCTGCGATATTATCAAGTTTGTCACTATGAATATATTGAAAATAAGGTTATTTTAAATGTCATCTTCAAAGTTTTATATTAAAAAGTTTGGGTTATAAAATTTGTTTAAGTTATTACTGGCATAATCATCTCAATTTTTAACAATAATTCAATAAGTTCATATAAGTAGCCGTAAACAATTTTAAATTTAAAAAAAAATCGTTTTTGTAGGCATCGTATACCAGTCAGAAATTCAAAACGTCTTACCAAATAATCAAAGTGAAATATATTGAAAATCTTACTGTTAAGAAGCAACTAAGTTGATAGTCTGCGACATCTAATATATATTATATGTTTCGAATTTATGAATCTCGTCAGGCAGACCTAGAAAATCTAAAATCAAAATCAACCCGGACAGTATGAACTGAATACAAAATACAAGTCAAATTAATTTGACATTTATAATTAAAAATTCCTACTACTTGATACCAAAATTAGTTGAAAAAATGTAAAAAATATATTTTGGAAAAATCTAAACAAAGCCAAAAAAATAATTTCATGGCGTAAAAGACCTAATTCCAAAATCTCGGGGATGCGAGCTTAGTTAAAATGTAAAGGCTAATCCACACAATAATTTT
Source organism: Cantharis rufa (assembly GCA_947369205.1). NCBI lineage: Eukaryota > Metazoa > Arthropoda > Insecta > Coleoptera > Cantharidae > Cantharis > Cantharis rufa. The sequence continues at coordinate 28,769,020 of OX376305.1, read as the reverse complement.
TTTAATGAAACCCTACTATTTAATGCCAAAAATAGGTAATAAAAAATGGAAAAAAATATATTTTTGAAAAATTCTAATCCGAGCCAATAAAGCAAAATAATGGCGTATAAATTGTAAGATTATGATAATATTTCACTTTGATTATAACTTCATTTGTTAATAACTATACATTATATTAGTATTACCAAATATGAACTTCATGCTATTTTTGCAAGAATGTGTTTTTAGTTAAGAATAGTTTTTTTGTGTATACAATAATTATAACAATTTAATTGCTAATGTGTCTAAATACATTGTTTCTATAATAATAAGTATACTATTTATTAAAAACAGCAATCCTTTAGTGCCATTAAAGGGCTGGTGCCTGGAATACACCGCGCGCCTATTTATGTTACAGTTTAATGCGCGCGTAGTTAAAGGTTAATAACTTTAAATCAAAACCATTAAACTTACTACTTTTATTCTTTAAGTTATTTACATGATGAACTGAAACTTATGAACAACTTGAAATCAAAAACTTTAAACTAACTACTTCTATTTTTTACGTTATTTACTTGAAGAACAGAATTTTATTAATAACTTGAAATCAAGTTATTAAACAAACACGTCGAAGTCAAAACGTCGAAAACAAAAACGTCGAAAGTCAAAAACGACGAAAAGAATAACGTTGAAAATCAAGACATACGGTAAAGTTCTTGTTGTTCTCAAAAACCTCATGCCTGGGTTAACTCCTGAGAGCGTCATGACAGATTTTGAAGTCACTCAGATTAATGCTTTCAGACAGGCGTTCGCAGGCATTAATAACGGAGGACGTGTGTTCCATTTCAGTCAATGCATATGGAGAGTTATTCAAAGAAACCATAAGAGGGGGTTAAAGCCATAGTGGTGTATGTATCACATTAACCTTAATTTGAGAAACAAAAGGGTTTATTAGAAACAAAATAAATTCCCGAATGAAATTATTACATGGAGAATTGAATCAAACATTTGTTGTAGGCCTCAGCCTTCTTCTGAGAAAAAAAAATCAGAATATTTTCCCTTTGGTATGACTTTGGTATATTACGTGGTAGGACCACTCCTTAAAATAACTAATACCCTATGTAATAAATATGTCTAGATTTTAGAATGGATCCGAGATTTGCCGTAGTTGTATAGGGTCTACCAATAAGAACGATAGAACTTATTTTTTTAATTATAACTCATCCGTGTAAGATACAATAGATTTGTTGGTATTTATTTGAAACTCAGTTTATACCATTTATGTTTTGAAAAAAATATTCTTTAAATGTCCACCTGTTGATCGTTTGCACACTCGACCACTCGTTCGATGTTGACTTTCTTTGCGGTTTATTAGCGTAAACAGGTAGAGTCAGCGCCCCCCCCCCCCAGTTTTAAATTTTTGGATGAGTTTGGTGCCAATCTATAGAGCATACTTTGAGCCTCAATGAGCTTCCAGTATTTTCGTTTGAGCCTCAAAGGTCGCGAAGTTATTCGAAAAAAACTACTGGGGGGCTGAAGACATGTTTTGCAATTTTTGTTCCCATTTTGAATTTATGTATGAAATTGATGTCAATCGATAGAGCTTCATTTGAGCCTGAGTGAGCAAGATTTTAAGTTAATATTTTACCAAGTTATGGATAGTTGAAATTTTCGACAAAACTCCAACCGACGTGCGTTAAATCTTAAGTTTTTTAAATCTCTTAATCTTTAATTTCAAATTTTTATATTAACTTTTTTACGTAATTAATTTTCTTTATTAGCTTTTATCTATATAAATAAAATTTTATTTTAATTTTCATTTATTATCATACATACAAAAAGTTACTATTAGGAATTTACATTAACTAATCGCCACCATACGTTTAAAATATTAACTACGTTAGGCGGTATACCTTGCATGGCCTAACGAAGCCATTTTGCCAAAACGGTGGCGCCCTCATCGTTAGGGTAAAATCCCAATTAGAAAAGTGACAGAAAATAACAAATACTTCGATTTTTTTACTTTTTTGCGAAGAGTCATACACGACAAAGTGAATTTTTGACTATATAATATTACTTCTTTTTTACAAATATAAGGGTTGAGAGGGAGGTAAAATAAATTATAAAATAATTACGTAAGGGTCGGGGGGGTGGAAGATTCCCAAAATTTTCCACAAAGAGAAAATTAACCTCCGTTAATCAAAAATGTGTCAAACGAATAACAAAATGTTATTTATTGTTATAATAAACTTTGTTTTACTTAATTAGTTATATTGAGATTTTTTTAATTGTGGAAGAAGTGGTAAAAAATATATGAAAAAAACCATTCCATTTTTGGAATAAGTTCTATTAAAAAGTTTTCGTTTTTTCTACTTTACCACGAAAAATGCCAAGATTAATATTTTGGTAACCACACTGGATAATAATTGAACTCATAATTGTAAAACTGCAATTTTTAAATAAATAATTGTAAACTTTGTATCTACATATATTTCATGCAATCTTTACAAAGCATTTTCTCTTGTATAGTTTCTTTTTATCGGATTATTATCAATTTTAAATATTAAAACTCAATAATCTCCAGCTTAAAATTAGATAATTACAAAAAATCGAAAAATTACATTAACATTTTAACATTTATTTGCATAGAATGCATATAAGCATTCACGATTTCTCACCTAATTTTTGCCATAATTGACCAGAAGACGACGCGGCGTACGCCTTTTTGGGATATGCAACTAGCGTATATGGCTCGGTGCTTATATGGGTTGGCGCCTATGTGGCTAGCGCCTTTTCGGCGGCGCCTATTTGTCCGGTTCCAGTACATGTATCACTGTACAATACTATATGTTTTGATATCAAAGCCCGTTTATGGCAGCGTTTATCGTTTATGGCAGAATCTAGAATATTTAGTACACCAAAAGTTCATCAATAATTTAATTAATTACATTCACTGGATTTACTCTCATATGATTATAACAGTATTTTCTCAATATTGAATATAATTTGTAACCCTTGCAATTAAACTATTGAGTTTAGTCGAACGCGTGTTAATTATGTGTTTAGTTTAAGTTATTTAAAAAGATGAAAATGTAGCTCTGGCCTTGTAGTATGTCAAAATATTGTCACACCCAAAATATAATTAGAAAATGTAGATTCCATAAAATGAAGATTCTATAAAGTTCACATAAAAGCAAAACTCATAGCTAGAAAGGAAATATCGATATTCGATATTTCCACCGACATTCCTAAGCGGCTGAGACATTTCCGCTACAAATTGAATTGTTGAAGTAAAGTGTAAAAAAGGTAAAGAACCTCGAGGCGATAAAGATCGATTGTAATCGTCCTGAGGTTCGATCTAGATTAAGGAAGGGGGTAAGGGAGGATTGGTGAGAAGAATGGAATAATTAAGAGGTAGTCTCGTGAGTGAGGGTTAGGAAAAAGGATCTCGTCAAGAGTACCTAGACCGAGATGCACCAATCTTACCTTCCCCTGATGATAGTATATTTAGGGTAAGTCTTAAGAAATAAGATTATTAGTTGTTAAAGATGTACGGCAAGTTTTATCATTTAATATAGTAGTATTTACGGCGTAACAATTTGTTTCATTTTCTGAGCTACACAACCCAAGTGTATAGAAGGACACCCCCAAAAAACCTATATGCGACAATATGTCAGTCGTTCGCAAGTTGTTCATAATCGTTAAAATAAAAAATATAAACAATATTTTTATAGTTGATTCAATCTCTATTTACAGTCGAAAAGTGATTTAGCTGAACATAAACTAACGGGGTAAGGTAAACTGCACGAAATTTTACAAAGTGGTAAACTGCACTCCGAGCATTTTTCAGGTAAGTTGCACCCCAAAATTACCTGCATAATGGTAAACTGCACTCTAAGCATTTAATTACTGGATTATCATTAAGATTATAGTTAAATATTGATCCTTTAATTAATTCATTACCAACTGAGAAATTTTATTATACATACATAATATGAAATATTGTTTAATATGTTATACAAAAAATGGTTTGAGCGACCTAGAGGGATGTTTTTAGTTAGTGACCGGAGCGGAGGGTAGCGGAGCGTCGGTTTTGACGAACGCAACCAAGGCAATCGAGATTCTAACCTAAAAACGAGTTCTGCGTTTATTTTTTAAATTATTGCATAATGTTGCGTAATACACCCGATGTACACCCGGTTATGTCACAATCGCGTCTGCCAGCCAACACTAAAACTATATCAGAACGCAAGCACCGTCAATAGAACTACATATCATTAACATTAACATTAACATTTTGGTTAATTTTTGGCATTTTGCAATCTAGGCTAACTACGCCCCTGCTTACGGCAGGGCTAATTTTTAATTTAATTTAAATTTTTGTTAAATATATCTACGTTTAGGTTAATTTTTGGGATTTTGGAATCTAGGCTAACTACGGCCCTGCTTACGGCAGGGCTAATTTTTGATTTTATTTAAATTTTTGTTTATAGTTAAGCAATAATCCTAACAAATTTTGGGATTACGACGGGTGCGGCTTACGCACCTCGACACTACCTGCTAATGGTAAACTGCACTCGAAGTTCGTGCAGTTTACCATAGAGATTATTTTTGGTTTATTGGCAGGTAGTTTTATCTTAATTATTTTTAATACATTTTTATAAAAAAATCAACCTAAATGTGTTGTTGATTTGAAAATAACAGTAAAAATATGTTAATTGAAAAAATAAAATTAAATTTTATTAAAATTTTATAAAAAATCAAAAAATAAAATATAAAATTGGTAACCTAATAATTAATAGGCTAATAATTAAAATATAAAATTGGTAACCTAATAATTAGGTAGGGCTTCTAATTAATATGAGGGCCACTGTAAAATGAGACGGCTTTTAAAAATTGTAACCGAGATATTTCTTCTGTTTCATATTTTTGTAATAAATCAGTAACAATTGTTTATGCTTTTGTTTAGAAGTTTTGTTTTGCGTAGGTGGTTTTTCAACACTGTTCAAGGCTATGTAAACTTTATGTTGCTCATGTTTAAGAGCTTCAACAAAATTGTATATGTTGGGGTGAATAGAATTAAAGTTCTGTTTAAATGCGGCATGGAATGATTCGCTACAATTAGTTGTTGAAAAGAAATCAGCAGACGCCTTAGCCCAAACCATTGGAGGAAACATGGCTTTTCTATCCACATATGTAGTGAATAAGTATTCACAAAACTTTTCGAGATTAGCATCAATGGGTGTGATTTTCAATAAATCATAGTAAGCTTCCAAAACGTCGTACGCTTTCAAAAACTTCAATCCAAAGCAATAGCGCAACCACCTACCAACTTCAGAATCGCGATCTTGATAGTCTGAAGCTAAACCATTTTTTTTTTGGAGAGCACACGGTACCACGCTTGACCAAGATGAAACCTGCAACCTTCAATTGATGCTTCTGGCCATTGAATCGCACACGCGTTTCTGATTGCAACTTCAAAATCGGTAACTATCTTGGATATTTGGAACAGTTTGAATATCTCGAAGACGCTATCATCTATTAAAAGGGAACAACCAAGTGTACATATTTCTTTAAGACAACGAAGGTATGTTGATTGTTTCTTATCTGGTAATAAACAGAAAACCAGCGGTATATAATGACCATTAAATAATCCATGGATTGTAAAAAATTGGTAAAAAAATTTAGCACAATAATCAAATGTACCATCCATGTAGATAGCTTCAGCTTTCGCCAAGCAGCCAAATTTGTGGAACACGAAAATATAACAATATTTGAAGTGCGATTGTTAACAGTCAGAAAATTTTCTCCTTGCCAAGCTTTTACATCCATTTCTTGTAGCTTCTTATGCACTTCTGTAATATCTTTTGGAAGAGTACTCATACTTTTCCGTCGCATATTGTAAGTATTTTTTTTTGCATATTGTATATCATTCTTCTGCAAAACCTGAGTAGAAGACGGGTTTTGATCCAAACAGGTATTTGCAATTTGTTGTGGCGTTTGCAACGCTCGTTCACTCGCTAGAACTTTCATTCGACTTGACAAATCTTGCCTATGCAAAAGCTTCTCATTAGATTCATGTGTGTGGTTATCTTGAACATATGTGCGATGTGCATATCCGCGCGTTCTCCAAAAACTTTAATAAACGCGGTACATTTTCTTTTACAGCATCGCCATTTTTGTTCACCTGTTTTCAGCATACGGTCCATATAAAATTTGTGTTGCTGATAAAGTAGTAAGGGCTTTCCTCGTTGGCTTGTTGTAATCGTTAGTTCGGACATTCTCTTGTGATCTCGTTAATGTTTACGAATAAGTTTTCTTCTATTATATCAATAAAAAAAATGTAATTCTTTTATATAGTAAATATTAATACATAAAGTGTAGTACCAACAAACAAAAAATTTCTGATAAAATGATTTTATTCCAGTAATGAAATGCTTATTTTACAAAAATAATTTAAAAAAAAATCAAAATTTGAATTTATTTTATATAAGGATCATGTAATTAATAAATTTAATCGCATAACAAAATAATTTTTGTATAACAAAGTAATTTTTGTTATACTCTGTATAACCCCATTATTTTGGGTTACAGCTTACCTGAAAAATGTTCGGAGTGCAGTTTACTACTTTGCAAAATTTCGTGCAGTTTACTTGGAGTGCAGTTTACCATTTGCAGGTCGTTTTGGAGTGCAGTTTACCTTACCCCTCTACATGGATGGCACATTTGAATATTGTACCAAATTCTTCCACCAATTGTTTACCATCCATGGACTTTTTAATGGTCATTACATACCGTTAGTATTTTGTTTATTGCCAGATAAGAAACAAGTGACATACCCCAATTGTGATTGATGACAGTTCTTTTGAAATATTTCAACTCTTCCAAATACAGAGAATAGTTGCCAGAAGCATCCATAGAAGGTTGCAGGTTTCATCTTGGCCAAGCATGGTACCGTGCTCTCCAAAAGAACAACAATTAGTTGTTGAAATCAAATCCGCAGACGCCTTAGCCCAAACAATTGGATGAAAAACTGCTGCTGTACCCACATAGTACGTGAATAAATAATCACAGAACTTGTTGAGATTCGCATTAACCAGCTTAATTTCTATTAAATCATAGTAAGTTTGCAAAACGTCGTTTGGTTTCAAAAACTTTAATCCAAAGCAGTAGCGCAACCACCTATCAACTTCAGATTCTAAATCTTAATAGTATGAAACTAGGCCGTTCTTTTGGAGAGCATGGTACCAAGATGAAACCTGCAACCTTCTATGGATGCTTCTGGCAACTATTCTCTGTATTTGGAAGAGTTGAAATATTTCAAAAAACTGTCATCCATTAAAAAGGAAGAACCCAGTGTGCATACTTGTCGAAGACAATTGGGGTATGTCACTTGTTTCTTATCTGGCAATAAACAAAATACTAACGGTATGTAATGACCATTAAAAAAGCCATGGATGGTAAACAATTGGTGGAAGAATTTGGTACAATATTCAAATGTGCCATCCATGTAGATAGATTCAGTTTTTACTTCCATCTTTTTTAGCTTCTGATGCACTTCTGCAATATTTTTCGGAAGAGTACCCATACTAAAACGCCGCATGTTGTAAACATTTTTTTTAACGTATTTCAAATCTGTTTTTTGCAAAACCCTCGTAGAAGACGGGTTTTGGTCCAAACATGTATTCATTATTCTTTGTGGCCTTTATAGCGGCTGTTCAATCGCTGTTCTTTTCATGCGACTTGACAAATCTTACCTGAGCAAAAGCCTTTCATTACTTGTATGTGTGTGGTTTTCTTGAATAGAAGTAATTTCCATATCCGCGCGTTCTCCCAACACTTTAACGAACGCCGTACACGTTCTTCTACAACATTGCCATTTTTGTTCACTCGTCTTTAGTAGCCGTTCCATATAAAATTTGTTTTGTCGAAAAAGTAGTAAGGGCTTGCCTCGTTTGCTCGTTGTAAATGTAAGTTCTGACATTCTCTTGTGTCCTCCATTCTCTTGTGTCCTCGTAAATTGTTCTGAATAATATGTAATTTTTTGTATATCAGATTTAAACAATATTTCATATGTATAATAAAATTTCTCAGTTAGTAATGAATTAATTAAAGGATCAATATTTAACTGATTTAACTATAATCTTTATGATAATCCAGTAATTAAATGCTTAGAGTGCAGCTTACCATTATGCAGGTAATTTGGGGTGCAACTTACCTGGAAAATACTCGGAGTGCAGTTTACCACTTTGTAAAATTTCGTGCAGTTTACCTGGAGTGCAGTTTACCATTTGCAGGTCGTTTTGTAGTGCAGTTTACCTTACCCCAAACTAACATCGTAGGTTCCACAACTTCATTTAGTTATTTGCAAATAACTTATCATGTTCAAAATATTTGACTCGTTATTCAATATTAGTGTGATTATAACAAGTTATTGCAAAACAGGGTGTTAAGAAGGTATTCTAGAATAGAAAAAATCAATATGAGATACCTTAATCCAGCACTCCATATTATCAACTGCAACTTTTGAACTGTACGGGTGGCTCAATTTCGATCCCTCTTATGAGGAAATCGGTAACCATTGAAAATATCGAAAAATGGATGGCGCATCCTCGATTTCTTTTTTTGAGAAAAGCCCAATGGACAGAACCGGAGTTGGCTATCTTTTTTGTTTTCGAGTTATAGCCAAAAATCCGATTATTGAACTTTTTGTTAAATGTCGATATCTCGATTGTTTTTGAAGTTTCCAAAAAAGTGTTAACACTTTCTTCAGGCACATTTTTAAGGGCAACAAAATGGGCAAGAGAGATTTTAAATATCTAAGTTAGTTTCCGAGTTATAATATAAAGTTGTGTTTTTTTAAATAGAAACCATAGTTGAATGTATTATTTTTGAATAGAATTTTTTATCCTCTTTTCAATTATGTATAACATGTGGAGTCTATTATTACGGTTTCATCCCATTTTCTTAAAAGTAATAACAAAAAATAATATCAAAAAATTAAATATGATAACATTTTTAATAAAAAAATCACTAAAAAAATTGAAGCACGTAATAAAAATTAAAGTAAGTATTCAAACTAAAGATCGCATTGTTTTCAATACATAACTTTTCAAAACAAAACACACAAATTGGCATCTAAAAGATTTTCACTACATGTTTTATAGTAGGCTAATGTTTGTTTAATTGTTGACGAATTGCTGTCATTGTTTCATTATTATATTAAACAATTATTATTACCTACCTATAATATATTATTATTTACTGGTTATTTTACGTAAATATAAAATGGCTTATGAAAACTTTGAAAAATTTGATATGTTGGAGTGCTACATTAAAAATAATAATAATGCTGGTCTTGCAAGTGCAGAATATTTCAATAGTTATCCCGAAAGAAGACAACCAGAGATCAGTAATTTTAATAGATTGAAAGGAAATCTTATTAATTATGGAAATTTTAACAAGCCTAGATCACGAAATTATATTATTCAAGATGCTCAAGAAACTGCCATTAATGTAATTGCAGCTGTAGTTGAAAATCCTTCAGTTTCGAGTCGTCAAATTGAAACTGAATCGGGAATTTCAAGATGTAAAGCTTTGCGGATACTAAAAAAACATAAATTCAGGCCTTATGTAATACGAAAACAACATTATCTACAGCCAGGAGATGCTCAGAGACGGTTGGAATTTTGTAATTGGTATGTAAAATGTCAAGATGAAAATTTCTTCAAACGTGTGATTTGGACAGATGAAGCTTACATTAGCAGTGCTGGTATATTTAACAGGCATAACGAACACCATTGGTCTGATGTTAATCCTCACCGTACTGTTGACGTCCAAATGCAAGGACGGTTAGGTTTTAGTGTGTGGTGTTCTCTAGTTGGCAATCGTGTTTTAGTATACCATACGTATAGAGAAAATCTAAATGGCCAACAATATTATGAACTCTTAAACGAACATATTGTTGAAGAATATTTGGATATTTAGTTTGTTTTTGGCCGATGTAGTAGAATTTATCAATCATGTTGAAATAAAAACTCTTGTTTTAAAACAAGTAGAATCAGACGAAGAGTTTTTAATTCAATATTTGGATAATCTACCCTTGCTGGAAAGAAGATATTTGTATTACCAACAAGATGCTGCACCACCCCATAATTCCAGAATTGTTAATGAATTACTAAATAGTAATTTTGGAAACAACTGGATAGGAACTAACGGTCCGGTGAGGTGGCCACCATGTTCTCCTGATTTGACACCATTGGATTTTTTTTTGGGGTTATCTTAAAGACAACTTATATAAGAATAAAAGTAATAACATCGACAAACTAAAACAAAAGTTTACAGAATGTGTTAATTGAGTATCAAATGTCCACATACACAATGCAATTAAGAGTGTGAGGAAGAGATGTAATTTATGTATTGAAAACAATGGACTTCAATTTGAATACTTACTTTAATTTTTGTTCGTGCTTCAATTTTTTTAGTGATTTTTTTATTAAAAATGTTATTATCATATTTAATTTTTTGATATTTTTTATTTTTATTACATTTTTTAAGAAAATGGGATGAAACCGTAATAATAGACCCCACATGTTATACATCATTGAAAAGAGGTTAAAAAATGCTATTCAAAAATATTACATTCACCCATGATAATTTTATTTAAAAAACACAACTTTATATTATAACTCGGAAACTAACTTAGATATTTAAAATCTCTCTAGACCATTTTGTTGCCCTTAAAAAAGTGCCTGAAGAAAGTGTTAACACTTCTTTGGAAACTTCAAAAACAACCGAGATATCAACATTTATCAAAAAGTCCAATAATCGGATTTTTGGCTATAACTCGAAAACAAAAAAAAACAGCCAACTCCGGCTTTGTCCATTGGGTTTTTCTCAAAGAAAGAGATCGAGGATGCGCCATCCATTTTTCGATATTACCAATGGTTACCGATTTCCCCATAAGAGGGATCGAAATTGAGCCACCCTGCACGTAGATGGGGTGTATCAATAAAAGGGTAAAATTAGTATATTATAGGCCAAGGTTGTGAAGACTATCATTATAGCTATAGCGCCAAGATTATATTCCGAGGTGCGAAGCACCGAGGGATATAAGGCGCGTAGGCTATAATGGTCTTCACAACCGTGGTTTATATACGATTTTTTCCACTACTAGATTTATTAGCATTTTTTTTAAAACTTTTTAATACAAAATTTTTAAATTTAAAATATTTATATCAAATGACAGTTTTGTTTATTTGACTTATTACTTGAATTCGCAATAACTCAATAACGGCGCTATATATCAAAAAACTGAGCAAAAAATCTCCCCCCCTTCGACTCGTACTACATCCATGGTAAAATTATCGATAGGAATGCATATGCAAAATTTCAAATCGATCGCGCGCAAAAAAATTTACTTATAAACGTCTAATTCGTATTAAAAATCTTTAGAAGGCGAGATCGTGGTTTCTCAAATTAACAAGGGGTGGCGCTTTCGCTTCTGGCATAATTAATTCGAGTTTTTAAAAAATATTTAAAATGAAATTAATCTATTAAAAAAGCGTTTTGAATAGTTTAAATGCAATTAAATACCATCTCCTGGTCATACAAAATCGTTTTTTTATCAAAATTTGTCTTATAAATAGTCGTTAAACTATAGAAAAATAACAATATGTTCATTATTAACCACTGGTGTATAATGAAAAATTTATTAACCACTAGTCTAAAATGAGTCACTTCACATGCGACTGACCTAAGTTATAATGCTAGTCTATATGACTAGTAGTGGAAAAAAGACATTATGTAGTACAGTTTCTACATAGTAATAAGAATAACTTTCGCAAGCCTATTTCATTCAAATATTTGTATTCCAAATCGGTGACACATGGAAATGTTGGAAAAGTGGTTGTTATCCATAAAATATAATTTTAGGAAAAAATCATATAAAACCTAACTTACAGTTTTCTCTTTTCCATGACATATATTTTTTTCGAAAAACATGCTTTATGCGAGTTTTAAAATTTTAGGGGGTGGTTTACCCCTAAAATTATTAAGGGATTGCGGCATAATGATTTTTAAGTTAAGAAAGGGGTTGTTACCCCTTTGAATATCATTTTTGGGAAAAATCCAAAAACACGTAACTTAGAGTTTTCTCTACTCCATAACATATATTTTTTTCGAAAAAATTTGATGACGTTAAGGATGCTTTATGCAGGTTTTAAAATTTTGGGGGGTGGGGTCCACCCCCGAAAATATTAAGTGATCGCTTCGAAAAAATTATATTTGTTATTAGTTATAAAATGAAGTATTTTACCGTTGGTTTCATTCAAATCTAAAACCTCCTTCTATGTAAAAATTCAAAAAATTCATATTTCACCCTATTTTTAAAGGGCGATTACACCCCTTTAACCCGCGTGTTAGCAGCTAAAAAATATTAGGGTCTCTTATTTTTTGATGCTCTACCACATATCCAAAAATTATTCAAATCGGTGAGGGACACCGGGGATCATTTACTTGTCAGAAAAACATTTACTGTCATTGTGGTATTGTGGTGTAAGTCAACTTACACCACTTTCATTGTAAATGAAACGGCTGATGTATTTCTTGCTTATATTGGAATGCACTTACTCCACTGTGCCTTTCAATAAATTGACTTTTAAAGATATGCTTACAATACATAACTCAATTTTTTCAAAAATGTGACTTACACTACTATGGCTTTAAGCCCCTCATATGATTCGAGTCCAGTGCAAGAACCGTGAGTACATTAAGTTCTCAGTTAATATTCGAAAGTTTGCTGCTTTGAGTTTTGTCCCTGTCGACGAAGTGATTCAATCTTTTAAGGAACTCATTCAAACCGAGTTCTTTATTACTAACTATGAGATACTTGAACCTCTGGTTGATTATTTTGAAAATACTTGAATCGGCCGCCAGCGCGGGTTAACTTGACGCCCTCCAAAGTTTCCAATAATTGCACTTTGGAATTGTTAGGAAGGTGTTAAGAAGAAACAATTCTGTGGAAGGAGCTTTCAATTCTCTATTGAGCTGATATCACTCTTCAATTTGGAAGTTTATCGATGTTTTGAAGAAATAACAGGGTATGAACGAGTTCAAAATAGAGCAGTATAACCAACAAACACCCCGAAGACGAAACAAGTATCGTAACAAGTAAATAAATAAAAAAAAAGTTTTTATTTTCGACGCTTTGAATTCGACCTTTTGGTTTTCGACGTTTATATTTTCGACCTTTTAGATTTCGACGTTTTTGATTTCGACGTTTTTGTTTTTGACATTTTGACTTTGACGTTGATGGAAAGATGTTCAACATTAATATGGTCAACTGTTTTAAAAAAAATAACACATATGAAATGTTTATATGATCATTGGCGTAGTTGCGTGGTAAAATAAAATTATTTTAATTATTTTAAAATCTGATTTAGTCTTTCCGCATATTTTATAACTTATTAGTTTATTTAGATAACTTGATAATTTTATTTACCGATATCTTTGCTAAGGCTACCACAATAAAAAACAAAAATGAATATTATGTCATTGTATCTCCGTACAAAATTTGGTGTGCTGGTGATTGGAGGTATTGCGGCAGAGTGACGATATTTTTAGTTTGTAAAGCAAAATAAATTTGTTATTCAGTTAAATAAAAAGATATATCTTTTCGACGATATATCTTTTTATTTAACATTTTTTTACATTTATTATATATATTTATTATTTATAGATATATATATATATCTATATTTAATTTTTAATTCAAATAAAAACAAGGTGGTTTGCAAAGTAAGGTTATTTGCAATTTTCTAATTTAAAAAAAAAGTTTAATATATTTCTCTTCTCAAGTTATGAAGAAAGGCGTAAAAAATGCATATGTCATTAATTCATCGGTCAATTCATAAGATAGCTTCTATTATTATTTAACTTCATTAAAATAGGGAAAAATTGTAAAAAAAGCTTTTCTTTACACACTACAAATTAAAAAGAAAGTTGGTACTTATAACCAATATAACAATTATTTAAATTTGCGACTTACGAACGCCCTCCATTGAAAAATATAAGTCAATTATGTTACCTCAACTCCAGCGATTTCAATACTCGTCTGTGGCGAAGCGAGAGACATAACACGTGTAAATGGTCGTTCTTGACACAAGAGCGTAACAAGAGCCGGGGTATTTGTTGGGCGACTCCGGCACATTTTTTCGTTGTAGGTGACACTCAAAATGTCTGAAAACAGTATTTTTGTATTCTGGGCATCCATACGAATAATTTAAAACAAAAACGAACCGAGCTGCTATGCGTCACACAAACGCTACGAAAAAATGTCTGAAAACACAAATTTTAGTAATGAAATAACAAAATTTATGTACATTTTCAATATCAGACGGGCTGTTATAAGACAGTCGACCAATTTTTTTTTATCTAGCAGAAATGGCCCCCCGCGAAGATGCTACACTTTTGAGAGTTACTATACTCACAAGTCGGCTCTATGGTTATCTAATCTATCGATTTTACACGGTTTTAGCCAAGCTGCTATGAAACATGGTTTTGGTCGTCATTTCTCGTACTATTAGTGAACAAAGAAAACTAAGCTTAATATAAGTTTCTATTAAATACTTCAATAAGTAACGTCAATAAGTTATTATAGAAATTATATTAATTAAATCTAATAAAATTTGTAAGTGAACAAATATTTTTTATGGGTGCACTCGCCTCCAAGCACCCCTGAAGCCGACGCCTATGGTTCCTAGCGCATGAGCACGGCAGGCAAACTATGACGACAAGTTTGACATTTGAGTTGAAAATAATATGTATATAGTGCTGCCCGTCTGCGCTCGGGTCGCAAAAGTTGGCGAGACTAATCCTAAAACACCTACCTTTACTTGTTACAAAACGGCGCTACGGCTCAACTCAACTGAACTACGGGGGTCGGAAGACAAGATTGAACCTTGCTCCACTCAAAAATCTCATCTGTTCAAAAATATGGCGCCATGCACTTTTTGCCGCTCGCCAGAGATGGTATCCTAAAGTGCAAAAGCAAAAAGAAAAACACAAGTAAAGGTGAAACTGCGTTTTATTTACAACAAAATAAATGGTACGTCGTCGAATTTACACAAGTCGTATCACGCAAGTACCGCAAACAGTACGCAGTAAGAAAAATAGAATTATAAAAAAATATATAAGCGTTCAGATCTGAAAGCAACCCAATTTTAACAACTCTTTAATCGAGCCTCGCTCGATCTGCAAACAATCAAAATTTTAGGGTGATTAACCTTTCTTCTTCTCTCGTAGTTAAACAAACAACGCGTAAGTCGGTAGACACCGTTTTTAAAATGAATCACAAAAGTAAATAAAACCAAAATTAACGCTCACCAGTTTCGTTGGTACGCCCCTGCTATCGTGCTTCTTAAGTTGACCACAACTGTCGCCTCGCGCATTGACGGCTTCCGATTTGCAAGTAAACAAAAAAAAGGTTTTCTGGTTTTCTCGATGATAGATGTTTTGTGGCTCGAAGTGAACTTTTGGAAAGAAAATATAACACGAATCTTGATAGTTAACGGTAGTAGAATTCGTCCTCGATAAGGCCGTACGAAATTTCTTAATTAAATAACACAAAGGTAAAGTTGTAAAAGTTTCTAACCTAACTTGCAGCAAAGTAATTCTGTTATTGATAATAAACTTTTAGCTTCTATATTCGGTGCTATCACTTTTGACCCCCAGGCTGGGTTAAATTCCACATTCGTATTAACCGAAGGATGTAATTTAAGTACTCGATGAGGTTCGAACCAGTGTAAACTGTGAAGTTGTTCGTTGCTAAACTCGCCAACTGAACCAACATAAAACCAACAAATCGAGGTAATAACACTTGAATAATATCACTAAAAATTGGCTACTCCATTCACCTGTGTCACTTTTCAGGAAAAATTCGTCTATCTAATCTCTTACAAAAATTGTTGCCAACCCTAGCTGTCTGAAGATATCGCATTTCCTTAATTTAACGCGCCTAACTTAAAGTTGCGATGGACGTAGGCCCCCGGATAAACATACTTTTCATGATAAAATAAAATGTCATAAACAGTTATGCATTTCGGATGGACGATAATGCATTTTGTTACGTTTGGGGCGCAACGGTGAAATCTAAACGTAACAATAGTTGTTGTTATCATAACCTGCAGACCCACAAATTTGAAGTATTAGTTCATGTAGGTGTAGCTAATTAATTAAATTTCTATTAATACATTGTCGTTTCAAGCAATAATTTTTAGCCATTCGTGAAGAGTCCAAATTAAACTAAGGGCGCATTTTTACTAATCTCAAATGCGTACATACTATATAATGTTCAAGTTGTGGAATTTTGTTTACAATTTAAGTTTTTGTGCGGATTAATTATTATTTAATATAGTATACTTGGTAATTATTTTTTAATAATTGAATTGATATCGATTTGAACCGAATTATGATATAACAGCAAGTATTGAAATAAATTCGAATGATTTGCACAACTTCAGATCAAGTTGGCGGTTTGGAAAACACCCAAAAATGTATTGCAAATTGTGTCAGTAAGTATTTTATTTTTCGTATCATTTGCACGAATTTAGTGTGGGTTTCGAGTAAATTCTTGCTAATTTTAATATTTAATTGTCACAATTGGCTTAATCTTGATTGTAATTGAATTTTAATTTTGTAGGTTCATTGATCGGTGACTTTGTGGCTGGTGTAGCTGGAAACGATAAAAATATATGGACTAATTCAATACTTACCTATATACTTATATACTTAGAACCATCATTTTCGGGGTGAGTTGCATGTACAGTTTTTCAAAATATTAGTATGATGGATCGTATTTTTATCAACATTTTACCCAAATAAGACAAGAACAATTCTAACTATTAGCTATGTATTAGATCATCTGATAACGTAATGGACGGGTTTCACTATTTTTTTTTATTTGAAAGTAGAGGTCAAACTAAGCCTTCACAATTTTTTTCAGATTTTTTTGAATACATCTAAGGTAAGAAAATGATTATTAACGACCGGCCGCGTGACGTCACTCGGCCGGTTTTTTAAAAAATTGCCGGGCTTTAGAAGCCAATGTTGCCAGGTTGAAAGTTGGTAAGGTAGATACCAATCTCACTTGTCAGCTGTCAGACGTGTTTTCACATTAAAACGCTTATCTTCGGTTTACAAAAATTGCTCTACGATTATTTAAATATAATAAAAGAAATGGATCCTGGATTTGTAAAAGGCGATAGCGACAATTTACCCAGTATCGATTATGATCTGATTCGTAATTTTTATATCAAGAATACACAGTTTTTTAGTGCTGAAATTAGAAATGAAAAAACTAAAAGGTAAGCAGACATTATTACATTTATAGAGATAAACAAATTTCACGCACATCGTGCCATAAAAGATTTGGTTTGGTTACTTTTATTTCGTTTATATCATTATCGGCTTTGTTATTTTAAAATGTTGAAAATTTAGTGTAGTCATTTGACCTACCATGTTAAATTTTTTAGATCGGCAAGAGATTGTTATGGTGATAACGCTGTAAGTTGGGTACAACTGAAACGTGAAGTTACGCTATGCACTGTAAAATTCCGGATCACACCAGAACATCAAATACGTAAAACTGCTTACAATATTGTTGTTATTGTCGATGAGGAGGCTGAAAAAATAAATAGCAGCAATTGTCTTGATTGTGCCGCTTCTGCTGGTAAAAACTTTACATTATTTAAATTTCAATAATATTAATTTTTCTTATTTAAGGCGGTTGCAAACATGGAAGCGCAGTTTTGTACTGGTTACTGTCGACGTAACACAGAACCAAGTGTTACATCTACCGAATGCTACTAGAAGGCTTCCAAATTATCCAAAGTTGGAAAACGAAACGCACATTTTATTACTTGTCATTAAGTGACATGACTAAAAGAAAAAAAAACCTTTCGGAATTTAATGATTTTAACCCATCAAGGACGGAATTAAAATTTTTAACAAAATTTAAATTTTATTTTTTATTTATTGAATTATTAGTACTATTAGGTCTGCGAATGAAAATGATCCTGTTACCTGTTGATGGGTTAAGGTAGACACGTAAATATACAAGGCGATCATAGTGGAGTGTTGTTTAATTTTCAGAAACCAAATTTGCTAAAAGATTTCTCTATGTTCCAAATAATTTTAAAATTTAAATCGGAATCTTCGAATTTAACAAATGTCGAGGCATTTCTCGAATTTATGAAAAGTGTAATGCCGCCAAATATAGATTTGGTTGAAAAACTTACACGACAGCAATCTAATTCGAGCGATTTGGAAGAATTACAGCTTCCAAAATTTACGAAGCGTCAAAATGTAAAACTTCTGATGGAAGTTTAGTGGAATTCGTTATGGGTGCTTCCAAACCTTTATCGACTAATGACCCTAATTCGCCCATTGCTAGACGAATTCGATTAGAGCCGTTAGTCATAAAAGAAGTTGCAAAATTACGCAACATTAAAATAAAAGAATTTTATTAAATAAAAAGTATCCTTTTTAGGTGCACCCCAGATGGCATTATCAAGAAACAAGAATCTTTGTATTGAGGTTAAATAATGTCTATCGAAAGAAAAAACTGTTTCAAAATTACATTGAGAATGGAATTGTCAAGGATAAACATTATTTTCAGCTTCAAATGCAAATGCTGTTTGCAAACAAAAAGAATGGTTTATTCTGTGTAGCTTTACCCGCATTCGAAGTAGATAAAAAAATTAAAATAATTGAAGTGGCATATCGTGATGCCAAGATGACCAAGATAACTAGCCGAAACTTTTTGGAAGCACAATATTTTTGATAAATTAATAAAATTGTAATAACTTTTATTTATAATAAATAAATTTTTGCATATTTTCTACTTCATTTTTTAATTCCCTCTATTGTTAGATCACAAGCACTAGATGGCTCCGTTTCAGTTGACGCTGTAGCAACAGATTCAACACTTTTGTTTAGAGATTCAGCACTCACATTTAACTCATCTTCAATTTAGCCTTTTTAAAAGTTGGTCCTTATTCTTCTTGGGATGTCGAAGCCACTGGCTCAACATTGACATTACAAAGAGGTGTAGCAGTTATCCTTGAAGTTGTCGCGATTAAATTTTTATGTGGTATTACATCGGTTTTTAACATCAATTTAGTGTTTTCAAGCATCAACTTCCATTGTAACCTGTTTCTTGAATCGTTTCCCAATCAAAATGATCTTCACAACAATAACAATCATGGCCTGTGAGCACATTCTCCTCCCCAATAGTTGCAAACCACTTTTTCCTAATTGATTTCTTCCTTGGAATGTTCACAAATTTTATATTTGAATTTTTAGAACTATTGTTTTTGCAAGATGGTACAAAAAAACGTTTAAAGCTTGCCATAGCTTAATAATGTTTTCTACACCAAATTAGTTAATATAAATTGAATTTGAAAGAACTGTCAAACGTTTATGTAACAGAAAATAAACATTTACCAACCATCAAAATGACTTGGCTACAGCGCATATTCATGCTTAATTTTCATTGGTCAATCATGGCGCTCAGTTTAAATACTTTTTCAAATTTCAAAAATTTTTTTAAAATCTTGGGGTGAGTTTTGAGACCAACCAATTACCTATACAAATATATATCATTTTAATCAAAGTTTTATGTTCATATGTTATTTTAAAAATCTGTGACTAGTGAAACTCGTTCATTATTGTAAAATTAATATTCGTTACTTGGGATGAACCACGTACTGTGTACAATTATTATTCGTAGAATAATCAAAAAAATATATTGACTTAAATCTTCTCATAAATTACAACATAATTAATCAGTAATAAAAATTCAAATATTGAATTTATATAGGAGTACCTACTGCTTTCACAGGATAAGTGGGATACAAGGGATGAGTTTATTTAACAGCATGTGAACATTGTTCCGTTAAAATTAATACAAAAGTTTCTACAAACTTCACCTAAACTTCGGTTTATTCATTGATGGTTTATTTGCAATAATATGACAAACAGTGAGTTCTTTTCTGCTTTTTGGAAAATTGTGAATTATCTGGTTAGTTCTAAACTAATTGAAACCATACATCTTAAAAAATTGTTAAAAAATTATTTAAACAGTATTAATATAAAATTCATTAATTTATTCATTTTCAAAAGATAAATCAAATTCAGGTGGTACTCCAAATCCATCTAAATCATCCTCAACTTGGTTATCAGATACCAAAGCCAGATATGGTTTAGCATCTTCGCTAATCAAGTGCAGCATTTCTGGTAGATTTTTAAATTTTTGAGGATCGATTGCTTTAACATGAGGCTGCAATGGCTCAAGAAATTCATGAAATTTTTTTGGATCTGGTTTTTTTCCAGTTCCTCTTTTTTCAATATTTAAAACTTGATCATCATCTTCTCAAAACTTCTCTTCATTTTCAGAGTAAACGGCTCAATTTTATTTAAAGTGATTTTTCTGGTCTTGAGCCAATTAATGCTTTCTCTAGTTATACTCTTTTTTCTATTATTTGTTATTTTCCCTTCTAACTGTTTAACACCTACAAAATCTTCTGATCTCAATTCTGTAACAAATAGTTTTTTTTCCTTGTACAGTGCTTCATAATATTTATATATTCATTTGGTCAATGTATTCTTTGCTGGCATTTCAATGCACTTTCAATTTTACCAAACATAGTATCATTGGGTAAAAAACTATGTCCTGATATTAAAAATCTAAGATGTATGGTTTCAATAGTTGGGTGATTATATGACAGCGGCTGTTTGTTGTGTTTTGGATTTTTGCTTTTTGGCAAGCGATGCAATTTCGTACCATTTTTTTAGTATCACAGCGGATTGACGGCTAGAAAAATCTATCGGTTATTAGTTTGGTTGTAGATTTGATGCTGGGATGTGACAAGCTGTGGATTGCGTTGAAGATCGACTGTCGGAAAGGCTTGCTTATAAACGGTCTTATTTTTCCTGTTGAAGTGTCGCAATAGATTGGAAATTTCACGTTTGGGAATTACCATCGTTAACTTATTTTTAATTCTTGTATAAACAATTTGAGTTACCATGTTCCTAATTTTAAGTTATTTTCGACTACAATTTTTCTGGGTTTATTTTAAATATTTTAAAAAAGTTCGACAGAAACAATTTATCAAAATTATTAAGAAACCAAGATTAAGTTGATCTAGATAGGATCAATTTCAAAAATAAAATTATTAAAAATTTAAAAATTAATGAGCGGGCTAAAATGGATATCTCCAAGGGGATCGAGCCAACAACAAGCAAAATCAGTCTGTAGTATTGGGATAAGATTTTAGTTTCATATTTTTCACATTATTCTGGTTATCTGCAAAAGATTTGTGGTAATTCCTAAAAGTTCTTCTTTTTCAATTTCTCTGCTTATTCCTGTAATAATAAAATGAGGGATAAGTTTTACTGGTTCTTCAATTTTAATTATTGGACATGATTTTAAGCTTTCAATAATTTCGTTTTTTTGGTCTTTTACAAATTCAACTATAATTTTTGAATTTGATATTTTTTTTTAGAAATAGGAACACAACAAATAGGAACAGGAATACAATTTTCCTCTAAATGATGAAAAAATTCTTCCACGTTTTTTCAATATCTTCAGTGTAGGTGAGGAACTGGTGGTTGATGCGATTATTGAAGGTCCTCGCAGTGGTGGCCTCGGTGTTACTTTATCCGCATATGTAACTGTCAAATATAAAAAATTTAACATAATTAAAGAAAGAGCGACAGACACATGCACCGAATAATCGACTTCCTAGTCATCACAACGTATGTTTCTGACTTCTTAGTCTTCATCAGTGACATAATACATCATAATATGACGTAATACGTCACTACACAAAATGAGAACCGCACCGACGCGACGTGCTAATTTCGAGGACACCTCAATCAAAGTTTAGATAGAAATAAATTTCACAATTACTGTATTCGATGCAGTAATGCATCATGCATTACTGAGAGTCTGAGATGCAGACCATATCATCCATCGACTTATTAGATAATACACACAAAGAAAAATAAGGGATGTAATACTTGATAATAATAATAATAATAATAATCTTTATTTCAAGTTACAAAGTTTTAAATACAAATTTGGGCTTGAAAAAGGTGGAGATCAGCAGTTGCTGGTTTTCATCTCAACTCTGTCACTTTAGAAACTCCGCAACTTCGTAGAGCCCTTTCTCTACTAAAAGCTCTTTGGTTCTTTTTTTGAATTGGATCAGAGGAAGGCTTTTGATTTCTTCAGGCAACTTATTGTATAATTTTATACATAAGTTCCTTCCTTCGCAGCACTTCAATCGTAATCGCATAGTTTGAAGTTGGTCCCTTTGTTTTGTTTCGTTAAGAGTGGCCGGCAGTGACGTGAGCTGTGGTATTTGTTTTCAGGTACACTAAGGCGGTGTATACGTATGCAGATGGTAGCGTCATTATTTTGTGCGCTGTAAATGGTGGCTTGCAGTGTGCTCTACTGGGTAGTCTTTCTAGTGCTCGTATCGCTTTCTTTTGCATTACGAAGATGCGGTTTAAATTTGCTTAGTGACCCCAAATTAGAAGACCATAAACCATCCTTGCATGAAATATCGAGAAATAAACAAGTTTTGCAGTGTCTTTTCCGACTGTTTCCTTCATTCTTCGTATTGCGAATAGGGCTGAGCCCAGTGAATTTTCTAGGTTGGTTATGTGGTCGTTCCAAGTGAGGTAGGTGTCTAGTGTGATTCCGAGATATTTCACTGTCTTTTGTTCATGTTCGTCAGTCCTGTTCGTAGTGAAAGTTATCTTTTGTGTTTTTTCGTCATTTGGCAGTAATCGATTTGATGCGAATCATTGTGCTGCAGTGTTTTGTTGATCGTCTGTTGTCATGTTGTCTTCGTACTCTTCTAAATAAGCTGTGTCGTCTGCGAACAGTACCGCAGGGCATGCCATATTCGCTGGAAGGTCGTTTATGTACAAAACAAAGAAAAGTGGTCCTAATACACTGCCTTGCGGTATACCACATGTCATTATGCTTTCGCAACTCAGTTCTTCGTTCCACATAACAATTTGTCTTCTGTTTGTTAGGTATCACTTTATTAGATTATAGGCCAGTCCTCGGAATCCGTAATGTTGTATCTTGTCAAAAAACATCATATGGTCCATCAGGTCAAATGCCTTTGAGAGGTCATTAAATGTGACCTGGCATTTCTTCTTGTTTTCTAACATGTCATATATATGAGATGTCAGGTGTTTACCTTTTTGGTAGCCAAATTGATGTTTCGTAATAGCTCTATCTTTACTCAAAAAGCTCAGAAAACGATTACATAACAATTTTTCAAATACTTTTGAAAAGATGGGGAGTATTGATATAGGTCTATAGTTTGTCGCTTCATTTTTGTTTCCCTTCTTGTATATTGGAATTGTTCTCGATATTTTCAGTGTGTCCGGAAAAATTCCTTTTTGTAAGCATGCATTCATGATATGACACAGAACCGTTTGTATGTCTTGTTTTATAAGTTTTACTATTTTTAAGTTTAAATTATTGATGTCGTAGGATGACGAGTTTTTCAGTCCCCTTATGGTGCTTTCCATTTCTGTTTCGGAGATGTCGTATAAGAATATAGTTTCTCGTGTGCTTGGAATCACTGAATTTAGATATTGTGCTTGTTGCTGGTATCTTCTTGTTTAAGCATTTTGTGGCATTTGTGAAGTGATTGCAGAAGTCGTTTGCTGTAAGTGTTGAGTCGTTTTTAGATTCGTTTTTCTTTCCAAGTTCTTTGTTGATGATGGCCCATGTCTCTTTTTGAATATCACTTGATTGAGTGATTTGTTCCGCATTTATCTGCTTCTTATGTATTTTAAGTTTCTCGTTAAAAAGTTTCCTTAAATTGTTGTAGCTTTTCCTGTCATTTGTGATGGTGGTCGTTTGTTTGATTCGTTGATGTAGTGATTTCATTTGCTTCTTTATATTATCGATTTCTCTTGTGAGCTTGATTTTTGTTTTGTTTCGTTTGTAACTTTTTACTGGAAATGTGGCGTCGGAATTTTCTTGAATAGTTTTGGTAAATAAGTGGAACTTCTTGGTTGGGTCTGTTTCCTGATATACACTTTCCCAATTTATATTGCTGATCTTGTGTTTAAATTTATCGGTTAATTTTTTTGAAAATTTTCTCTTTGATATTTTGTCTTGTTCTTTTTGTTTGTTTGGGTGCCACTCCATGCAAATTGATTTATGATCGGATATAGTGGTTTCGGATAGGTAACTCGAAGTGTGGATCACGTTGGTGAATATGTTGTCAATACAGGTTGAAGATATTTGGTTATATCGTGTAGGTTCGAGTATAGTTTTTTCCAGATTGAAGGATTTCATGAGGTTTTCGAGGCTGGACTTTTCAAGCGTATTTGAGTTTAGGTCTATATTAAAGTCGCCTGCTATTATTAATTTGGTTTGTGGCTTGTATAATTTTGTTAGGTCTGACACAATATCTTCTAGTAATTCAAGAAATTTGTTGGGATTACCTGCTGGTGATCGATAGGTTGCTACAATAATTGTGTTTGCATTTTTTATGTAACAGGCTGCAAATTCGCCTTCAATTTCGATGGATTTTGCAGCTATCTGGGGGAGCGGTGTGCATATCCAGTTGTTGTTTGAATACACAGCCACACCTCCATGTCCGTGTTTGGATCTAGAAAAATGTGATGTTAATTTGTAGTCACTTATATTTAGCATATGTATGTTCTCGGATTTTTGCCAGTGCTCGCAGATACATGCAATGTCAATATCTTGCTCCTGCAGCGTGTGTTCAAGAGAAGCAACTTTGTTTGATAAGCATTGTACATTTACGTATAAGAGCCTTACTTTGTTTGTTTTTTTGTTGGTTTGTTTTGCGTATGAATTCTGTTTTTCGTTTTGTGTTGGAATTTCGTACAAGTTTAGGTTGTGGTTTCGTTTTTCTGATTTTTCTGTAAAAAATGTTGATCTCTTCTAAAAACGAATCGCTCGTATCTTACACCGATTGGCCATAATTTTGTATCATATATTGCACTTTTTTTTTTCGATGTCCACTCCTACCATGAAGCATCTTCTGGTGCTTTCCGTGTTTGCAGTTTTCAGTAATTCTACTGTTACGGCTAGTATGTATTGTTACCTACAGGTTTTGGTTTTCGTTTCCAACTTTTCCTATAATTTACTGTCTTGAAACCGTCTTCGTACTTGTTTGTTTGTTTTCCGATGTTCGATTTGGCTTCTTTGATACAGTTTTCTACAAATTCCTTGGTTATTTTTTGTTCATTGTTTATCTTGATGTTATTTTTTGAATTTCTTCCTATAATGTTATTTATGTTTTGTAGGTTATGTTTTTCTTTGTTTACTTCGCTATTTTGTGAGGCTTGCGTTACACTAACTTTGCTTTCTTCTAAAACTTGAACTACACTAGGTTTCAGTGTTTCTTTCACCTGGTTTGTTGGTTGCCTAAGTTCGTTTAAAGAATGCTTTTTTGCAATCGATTTCTGCATGTTAGTTGGTTCTTGCTTTTTTAACAAATCAATGATAAGGTTTTTGTCCTTTACCATTTCGTTTAGCGTTTTTATTTGCATTTGCAAACTGTCGATTAAATCGTTTAACATTTTAAGTTTGTTGATGCTATTAATTGAGTCCGATTTTTTATGCGTTTCTTGCAATTCTTTTTCTACAAAATCACAAAGGTCTTCATTGTTCTTGTATTTGTCCGGTAATTGTTTAGTAATTAGCAGATCGACTAGTTCGTTTTTCAATAATTTTCCTAGTTCGTTTGCGATCTCGTGGTTCGGTTTTATAACCTCACTATTTTGATTACGTGTTGCTGCCAGGACGTCTGGTCATTTACTCGTCTGGTCATTTACGATAAAGGTTATGTTTTACTTCTTGTAGTAGTGAAATAGGCCTCAACTGATACGAAGCGTATTATTTACCACTACAACATACAAAATAGTAAGATTACGTTATAATAGTAGTTGTTTTCTATTATTTATTACAGTGAATTTTACCACTACCATGGAAGTAAATTTTACCACTACACAAGAAATAAATTTTACCACTACACAAAAAGCACCTATTTAATTTTTATTTGTGTTTTAAACCTATTTAAAACACCTATTTATTAGTTAGGTTAGCTTGTAGATAATGTACATATTATACTACAAGAATTAGGAAAAAGTAAAATTTGAAAGAGTTTTTGTTACGATATAAACTTGTTGGCATAAATGCCTTAGTACAGGTAAATCTTACGGGTATCCGGACAATTGTTCGCCGGCAATTGTTCGCCGGACGATTGTTCGCCGGACAATTATTCGCTGGACGATTGTTTGAATAGGTCAATTATTCGCCGGATAATTGTTCGCATAGGACAATTGTTTGCCGGATAATTATTCGCCTAATTGTTCGCATAGGACAATTGTTTGCCGGATAATAATTCGCTTGATTTTTTGTTTATAGGAAATTTACCTTATAAAATGTACCATATACCAAGAACTATTTGAAAAACATACTACAATAGACACAATTTAAAACTTTGCTGAAGATTTTTTATTTAAAAAAAATTGTTTTAATTTAACTTTAAAAAAAAATTTTAAAAATTATAGTAACATAAAATAATAATAACAATAAATATAACTATAAATATAACAAAAATAACAAAGTAATAATAACAATAACACATCAAAAATTATTTTTCAAACAATCTAGTATAATAATTTCTTCATACGAAAACAACTAGGATACTTGAATTTGAAGAATGTCTATTAATTTAAAAAAATACTGTGTTCTATATTATATTCATATATACATATAGATAAGAAACTAAATCAAGTTGGTAAATGTTTCGTTTAAAAATAAAATGTTTAAAAAACTTAAATTTTGTAGTGGGGGGAGGGAGCTAGTTAAAGTTAATTTTTCGGGTTAAGTGTCCTAGAGTCTATGTTGTTGAGTGAAGAAGAAAAATTATTTGCTCCTTTGTAAATGGAACAGTGCTTTTATTGTTAATTTTTATTTTTGTAATTTTTTTTACAGTCAATTGCCTTTGCGAACAATTGTCCGGCGAACAGATAGCGAACAATTTGCGGCGAAAAATTGTCCTAGAATCATTTTACGGTAGTAGTCATAATAGTTAATAATACAAAATTTATAGTAGTATGTATTTTATTTTCAAACAAATATATTTAAAATACAATATAAAAAAAATCTGATATGTCCATCCACGTTTTTCAATAAAAATTTCAGATTTTTAGAAATCACAGATTTCAATAAAAATCTAATCAATTCTTACTATAAAAATAATACGAAACAAACACTTAAAAAATATTGTTATTTATCTATTAAATATAAAAAGGTGTGATTATCATCATCAAAGATCATCCTGCTGATCTTTTCCAGTCAAAATTTCTAATTAATAGTATATTACTGGCCAAGCATAGAAAATGATCCGTTACTGGGCGCGCAGCTATATTAAAAAGTGAGCGTAGCGAGCTTTTTAAAGTATTAAGCCCAGTAACGGATCATATTTCGAGGCGAGGTGAGTATACTTTTTTATCGGAAAACATAAAATTATCAATTATATCAAATATTAAAAAATATTGTTTAAATTACAAATTGTGACAGATAAGACAAATTTAAACAATGTCATTAGAGCAACCCTCTATGGCGAAATGCAATAAGCGATTGAATCATAATTAAATCGTTTGGCGATCGCCAGTTCGAATCCCACGTCGGACAAATTTTTATAATAGAATTTTTTTATAATATAAATGAATTGACTTGCAGAAGTATCAGAATCGACCATTAATAAAAACACATTAATGGTCGATTTTACATTATTAGTCGGTTTGTGAGCTGACTAGGAATGCTTCGTTTTAGATGCCGGGTGGACACTCGGCTAAGCATCGCTTTCGTTATGTTTTCCGATAAAATATTTTAAAAATTCGGTTTGGAATAAACATTAATTTCTGAGAAATTAACATAATTAAAAACAGAGCGACAGACACCACTGACTTACCAACTAAAAAACCATCACACGAAGTGGTGTTTCTGACTCATTAGTCGTCATCAGTGCCGCATACTATGATGTAACTTTTAATTATGTGCACAATTACAGCAATTGGTTCCGCAATTCATGTGGACTCTTACATATCGTCACTACACAAATGTGAACCGCGCCGACGCGACGCACAGTGGGGCCAGATCGAAAATATGTGGCCAAAATATGAAGGACTTTTCTGATTTTTATGAAATTTGGAATACATAGGTTTTTGGGGTCGCTGATTACGAATATCATATCAAAAATTAAAAAACAAAATGGCGGATCTAATATGGCGGACTTACATATGAAAATGATCTTTAATTTCTGCAGAACTTGGTATACGTAGGTTTTTGAGGTCGTTGATTACGAATATCATATCAAAAAATCCAAAAACAAAATGGCGGATTTAATATGGCGGACTGACATATGAAAATGATGCTTAATTTCTGCAGAACTTGGTATACGTGGGTTTTTGGGGTCGCTGATTACGAATATCATATCAAAAATTAATTTGATATATCCCTTCAAAACAATAAAATTATTATTATCGTTTTATTTTAATCAACTTTTTCATGCATTACGAGAATTACATAATATATGCATTATTGCATGTATTATTTTCTCATTTTTAATATAAGTTAATTACGCTTGGGGCACTCCGGGGCAGGTTTTTTTTTCAGATTCTATTAAAGACAAGTCTTACCTACAATCTGAAAAAAAACTCCGCCCAACAACGTCCGACAGTGCACTTTAATCAACTTTGTTTGTCAATTTTTG
The DNA here is from genome assembly GCA_947369205.1 of Cantharis rufa. Taxonomy (NCBI): domain Eukaryota; kingdom Metazoa; phylum Arthropoda; class Insecta; order Coleoptera; family Cantharidae; genus Cantharis; species Cantharis rufa. The sequence goes on along the minus strand of OX376305.1, from coordinate 28,740,191 downwards.
TACGTATTTTTTACGTTATTTTGCATTTAAAAAATTGATAAAGATTATATTCATATATTACAATTATATATTTTTCTAAAGTACTAAATAATATACATACTTTCACCTAAAGATTCCATTTTGTAGATTGAAAATCGGACAAAATTTGCGCCTTTGGTCACGCTTTTTCTAGCGCTATGAAAAACTTGCTTCAAAGCTTGTACTACCTGCGCGTTCAAAGGTCGCTGTTCAATTTATTGCTTATTGTGGGCCAGGTATATACATTCGACTCCTTTAAATTATGTCGTTAGACCCTTTGAGTATTACTGTACCTAACTGTATATTTAAATTTCTTAAAAATAACACTGCATTTTTTCTATTTTGGCCGCGGATTTGCGATCTGGCCCCACTGTGCGACGTGCTAATCTCCAGGATACCACCTGATACTAAGTTTTAATAAAAATAAGTTTTCACAATACATGCAATTAAATATATAAGAAATTAACATAATTAAAAACATCTGTCGCTCTGTTTTTAATTATGTTAATTTCAATATTTAATTTCATGTCATAATTGCATGTATTGTGAAAACTTATTTTTATTAATTTCTGAGTTGAAGGGTACAAAAATTATATACACAAATAAAATTAGATATAAGAGAACTACACTAAGTATACAATAAAAATAATACAAAACAAACACATAAAAAATATTTTTAAAATAGTACAACATACAAAATGTTTAAGTTACATAATAATGTAATATCGGAAACAGTTACGACTTCAGTTTACCGCTGCAAGATGTTTAATGGTACATATCTATTAAATATGAAAAGGTGTGACCACTAAATTTAAATTTGCTCTTTGTACCTAAACACATGGTACATAGCTATATAAAGAATCAATATTTACTACACCTAACTCTGAATTTTCAACGCTAACCTCATATCCATGAAAATGACTATTGAAACGTTGAGTTATTAATTTTTCAAAAATAAAATAAACTGTTTGTTTTTTTCTTCTTCTTAATGTGCCATACCCTCAATGGGCGTTGGCGATCAACTTGGCTGAACCAAGATGACGTACCAGGGAATTTAATTAATGGGGTGGTTTCCCCCCCAGTTGCCCCCCCGTTGCCTTCCCCACAGCCCACAGATCTATGTTGGGCTTTAGATCACAGCAGCGTATTCGACTCGACCAGGATTTGAACCGCGGTCACCCGCTTCCCAGTCGGCCGGTGTAGGCTTTACGCCACACTGCTGGTTTTTTTACTATCATAATATCGACAATTCTTCCAAAATTTGGGTACATGTTTTCATCAAAATCTGAAGAAGAAATACTTATAACGAAATTTTTTTTTATACATTATACTATTGACTTCGACCCATGCAGTCCGTTCACATTCACTGGAATTATTCAAAAATTCTTTTAGTTCTGGTTTATGAGAGATTTCATTGAATGGAAATAATTTTCCAAAATGAAGACTTCATTCAACAGTACCTTCATCAAGGAAAATATTAATATAATTCATCTGATGCCTTTTCGCTAAAGATGTCACGATATTGATACGGCATTTAATATTGTTAACAATATCCTTAAAAACTTTATGTTTGGCCTCAAAACGCATACATGATAAATGTTGTAACGGGCCTGACATTTCAAACAACCTGGAATAATGCGTAATGTGATATTTGAAAGTTAAATATTTTTTTTTCACTTTTAGAAAAATATCATTATGTTCTTCAATATATTCTTTTCACCTATTTTAAGTGAGATTGTACTGAGATACTCAGGTACTCAGTTAAATGGGTGTTCTTTTTACCTTTTCAACAGATGTGCTGTGCCGTGCCGAACTGAGTTTTAACTGAGTAAATCACCTCCCACCCTAACCTAACTGATCTTGCTTTTTCGAAGTGTTACAACTGAGTACGAACAGAATTAAATTGGGAAATAGCCCGGATTGGTCGGTTTAAAAAGGTAAACGCCTCATTTGTTTATGTGGAGATTATGGTTATAGTAAACATTGTCACGTTTATGTTATGTTGAGGTTATGTTGATAGTAAACATTGGTAAATATGATTTGGTTCGTAAATAATTTTTGTATCATGGTTGGTAGTGTATTTTTATTGTTTTTTTCACCTTATGTTTTTCCAACTTTGACTCAGTTAATACCTGTTCGGCTCAGCTCACTTCGTCTCAGTTGTGTAACTGAGATGGAAATAAAATAGGTAAAAAGAATACAGCTAATGTCTCGAAGAATTTGACTAGTATCTTTTTGTAACCTAACAGCAGTTACAATAGCTGTATTCTTTTCACCTATTTTATTTTCATCTCAGGTACACAACTGAGACGAAGTGAGCTGAGCTGAACAGGTATTAACTGAGTCAAAGTGAGAAAAACATATGGTGAAAAGAACAACAAAAGTACACCACCAACCATGATACCAAAATTATTTACCAACCAAATCATATTTACCTATGTTTACTATCAACTTAACCTCAACATAACATAAACGTGACAATGTTTACTATAACCATAACCTCCACAAAAACAAATGAGGCGTTAACCTTTTTAAACCGACCAATCCGGGCTATTTCCCAATTTAGCTCAGTTCGTACTCAGTTGTAACACTTTGAAAAAGCAAGTCCAGTTAAGTTAGGGTGGGAGGTGATTTACTCAGTTAAAACTCAGTTTGGCACGGCACAGCACATTTGTTGCAACGGTAAAAAGAACGGGCGATTGTCAACTCGTCCGCTTGAGAGATTAAGTCCTAAACCAAATGGTAAACTCGTCCTGCTAGAAATTTTCTACCTTAATCTTCATAGGTAAACTCGGGCGCTTAACAGAAGATGTTCTAATCCTAAGTCGGCTTTAATCTTCATGCGTAAACTCGCCCGGTAGATATCTTCGCCCGCCTACCTGCTATTATGACATTACAGGGTTGTTCTAGCTATTACAATTTATTGTCAATGCCAATAATGGCGGAGTTTTTAATTACGCCCCCCCCCGTATGTAAAATATCGATACCCAACTGTGCAATACAGGGTATCACAAATATCGGGTTACTGTCACTTAATCGATTTCATCACGCAGATCAAAATTTCAAAAACCTTATTAGAAAGAGGGCACCTTTCTAAGCATTTTGGAAATATGTATAAGTGAGGTTTATTCATTCGTTTTCGAGAAAATCGATCGATTGCCTAACAGATCCCAAATATCGAATGTTGTCAGTTGGTACTGTTTACACACTACTTGTGTATATTATGTATGTATATAAGGACTAATAATTTAGTTATTAATTATAGAGAAGTTTTCTAAGATTGGATCAACAACCGTAGTAAAGTACAGAATGCCGAGTGTTAAAGAAATAGTTAGTCAACGAGGAAAAGTTATGCTTTTGGTAGATAACTATAAGTTTTCTTTTAAAGAAGAACTCAAAAGTGGCGAAAAAAAGTGGTGTTGCCGTACTCCCAATTGTTTAGCCAATTTAACTGAGTACCTGAGTATCTCAGTACAATCTCACTTAAAATAGGTGAAAAGAAATACCAACTTTCTTATACTTAAATATAATTCCCAAACCAGATTTCCCTCAGGTACTAGATCCCCAACTATTACTGAAAAGTACCTGGTTAAAAATAACATTTCAGATGCCGATAGTCTTAACTTATTGCCAAATAAATCGTCCCGAGTTATGGGAGGGGGCACATTTGTATAATTTAATGCCGCACTCAAAATGTGAGTTCGGTAATTTAAAGTATTTAAAGAAAATAATTTCAAATCGCGAACAAAATGAGTCAATATAAATATAAAGTCTGTTTTACAAACACCTTCAAATAAATCATGCATGATATTGCATGAAAAATTCTCGAAAACTCTAAAATGTTTGACCTGGTTCCAAATGCAGTTTTCTTTAACACCCGTGAAATATGCATCTTCTAATAAACAGTCTCTGCTATAATTGTCCTTATTACGCAAATATGTGGAATTTTCAATGCATTAGAAACGTCTCTGGTTTTTAGGGGTTTTACAAATTCTGCAAGGATAGTTTGCATCAAAACTTTCCACAAAGCCTAAAATTTGGTTTAATCCGAGGTTGTCTCCCAATATAACAGCAAGTTCAAAATAAACGTTTTCAACAGTGTTATCAGCACAAACCTCGATGCCAATCTCTCTTAAATACTGTAATTCATCTACAATAATTTTGAAAATAGCCTGATTGCCAAATAGTTTGTGGTTGGAAGTTTTCACTAGCATAGCTAAATACATATTATCAAGCTTTGAAATTAATGCAGGATGCAAACAGGGAATAGAATAATATAGTCCACCAATTTTATCTACCCCCGAATGAGACCCTAAAGGGTTTCCTGTTTCAAAATCATCATAGTAGATAAAAAGAAGTAATACAAATTGTTCTGGATTGAAATTTTTAAGCCTATTTTGCCAATGCTTATCCTGAACATAATTGGATATAATAGATGTCTCACTATTTAAAAATAAAATATGTTGTTTAATTTTCTGGAATATTCCTGGAACTTCAAGAATCTTCTTGAGCATTTTTCTCATTGGCATATATATGCAGCGGTTACGTCAGCATTTACATACTTCTTCTTGCCATTCCTTTTAACATATTTCATTTTTGAACCAATCACAACTTCAGCGGGTTCGATATATAAATCGTGCTGTTTAAAAACTTGCATACATTTATATTCCGTTGAAAACTTGTTTGATATATCTAAACTTACATCTATGGTTTGTAAAATTTCCGAAATCTGATGATCTGATAATTGAAATAATTTTAATTTAAATTTCAGCATTTCTTTCAGCAAACCACAATTTTTAATTGTGTGCTCGCTGAAATTTTCTAGTATATTGAAAATATGGTTTCTGGGTATATATTTTTGATTGAATAATTTTACAACTAGTTGAAAATACTTTTCTTGAATTATTTCATCCCAGTTTTTATCTTCATTTTCAATTTCTAATTGAAGATCATTACTAGCATCGGAAGTTTCTGTATCAAGATCAGGTTTATGTACTTGACTTGAGCCTGCCGTAGAAGTTTCTGTATTAAGATCAGGTTTATCTACTTGGCTTGAACCTGCCGTAGTTGGGAGTTGTGATTCATCTGTTATATTTGAAATTGCACGAATCTTTGAAATATCTATATTGTCTCAACGTCTTTATGGTGGAAAATTTTCTTAAACATTCACCGCACGGATACGACGTTAGCTGCTTATGGTACAGTTGAAAATGTAGTAGGTATCCTTTATCACTAAATATTTTCTTGCATATTTTACACAACATGTTAATTAAATGTTTATAAAATCGTACTGAACACGAAATAACCACACCGAAAACGCTACACTTTATTGCATAACGAAAACAATATTATGTATAACCTAATCGAACCTTGCCAATTCAGTAACTAATCTGTATTAGTCTCTCTCAAAATGTCTGAATAAACAGTATTCACTGCTCCCCATTCATTCCTCCCCAAAGGAGGAATCATTATTGGTGTGTATTTCGTACATTTTTGTTTGAATAAATGTCCAACACTGGCAGTTCGATTCTGGATATGACGCGTAATAATACCATATACAATTTAAAACACAAGTCCAACGCGGAAATGGAACTATGGACTTCGTATAAAATGTCATTGATTTTCACCAAGCACTTGGGGTTTTCTAATTTTCCAACAAGAATAATCCCCGGTTGTTCCGATTCTCCATGTTCGGCTTTTCGGACCTCAAGCTCCTCTAATACTATAGTAAGATCTTCTTTCTGGAAAAAGAAACCAAATGTTATATTAAACAACTTTTATAAAAATAATGGGTCATAAAATTACCTCTACTTGGGTAAGGAATGCTTCCTGGGTTTCTACTTTCGAAAATTTTCTGATACCCTTGCTTCCTTTCTTACGCCTGACGATATTTGGGAACAGTAATGGCAAAACAAGTAATGCCAGGTTTCCCTGAATATCTACAAAAATTTTAAAATGAATAATATGATGCATTCTTATTATGTTCAAACCTTCGTTGTACCACACTTTCATCTAAATGATCAGTGTTCTCATATTTTTAAATAAGACTATAAGAATTTTTTGCCAAGCAAATTATAGATTTATATAACCCACTCCACTTGTTGAAGAGGTGGTTAATACTATTTGGGTGCAAAATTTCGAAATCTCGTAAAATCTAAAATCCAGAAAAATTAAATGAACAAATAATAATATAATAATAAAAAAATTACCAAAGTATAGCCTAATGGTGACTGAAGAGCAGGGTATGTCTGAAAATATTCATGAATTTGAATATTTTCACTATGGTATTTGTCCAACCTGGCACTACAAGTTTTCCCCCAATAATCCTCTATTTTGATCCACGGTTGTTTATTATAAACTAACCAGTTTACAAGTTCTCCAGTTATTTCATCTACTTCAACATCAGCTGGAAAACTGAAGCCAAATTATAGATGCATTATTAAGCAATATGGCACCACATACTTTTCTGATCAGGCACTATCTTACAAGTTCTACGACGCGGTATAATATCAAGTTTAATATATTTCCGTCGCGAATTCATATATTTGTCCCACAGTTTTCCTTGGGCACTTAACGGTTTGTTTGTAGAGTCCCGGCATGCAGGAACAAAATATGTACCAGGAAATTCACACGGGAATATGGTGCATATAGCCTTCGACAGATCAAGGAATCGCTCCTTTGTTATTCTAAAAAAAAGGAACATTAATCAATAACACAGAACTTGCAAGGTTGCAACCTGGATTTTCATCAACAGGAACTTGGAACAGGAACAGGAACACTTCATCTAAGGTAACTTGGTCCCTGTTTGTGCCAAATAGAAATAGAACCGTCAATCAACGTAGGCTATGCCTCCAAGATATCTCCAACCAATTAAAGAACGCTAAATGATTCAGTGACGCACCGTGGCTTTCTTGCAATATGTTACAAATTATTGTTTTAGTTTTGGATTTTTTTTTTCAAAACTACAAGTAGTCAAAATTGTTTCACATTTCTTATTTGTATAGGTGAATTTATGGAAAGTGAACTTTTCCTGGATGTGCACATAGATGATTTAATTATAAATTTTGATTCAGATTCTTTCGATAGTGAATTAATATTTAGTTCTGGCAGCGAAGATTAAAATTATTGAATTATCTAAATAAACAGATACGGCTTATAAATACGCGAAAAGACAAAAATCTGATTTTATAAAATAAGTAAAATAATTTTATTTTACTACGCCAATGATGACGTAAACACTTCGTATGTGTTATCTTTTTAAAAACAGTTGACCATATTAATTTTAAACATCTTTTCATCTCATATTAGCGACTATGCATTCATAGAAATGCATATTTTCACCTTTTAAAATTAATGTTACCAACTATTATGATTGACGGTTCTCTTTCTATTTGGCACGAACTCTAAGGTCCAATTGGGACCAACGCTTTTACGTGCGTTTAGAATAATTTCTAATAAAATATTATGAATAATAAAAGACTAACCTTGCATTTGGATCACTCTCCAATTCTTTCTCAATAATAATTTTTACCAAAAGGTTTCGCTTTACGGTATTATTAAGGCGGGATTTTAGCAGTCCAAAGTAGGTTGAAATCGATGCTATTATTTTACCAAATTTTTAAGTTATTGCTGAAATTATCAGTTTCATTTTTTTACTAGACATCGAAAAGATATTAGTGTACACCAGTACGAAGAAATATTTGGATTTTTCTTTTTAGAAAGTAGTTAAAAAAATTCACGAAGTTCGTTAAAGTAAGAGATGTTTAAATTGTTACTGCGCAAGCATAAGTAAAAAATTGAAAAATTTGACTTTGTACTGATTGAAAGACAACCTTTAACTGACCGTAAAAAAATTGTCATTGTTATCCATGGCTTAATAATTGCGTATTTTATGTTATAAAATGTCTTGTTGTAAAAAATTACTGGTATTATTCTTATTAGACAATTGATGGGAACAGTCCACCACTATTTCACAGTTTGAAACGGTCATTTTAGAGAAGGGGTGTTATCGCCTTCTATGATTCTATGATTGTTTCTTCTAGATTCTTCTATGATTGTAAAGTATTATTATATCTGTAGTTATTACATTATATATACATAGTTATTAGCGAAAAATGGGTAATAAGTGGCTTACTTCCAGACATCTAAGTATGAAACAACGTATGAAAAAAGTAAAAAAAAACAGGTAAGAAACATACATAAATTGACAAACAAAAAGGGACTAAAACAACAACAAAATTATTTTTCTCTCCCTGTAATAGTAAGTAAGTATACCAAATATTATAGTCTTATATACTGTGTTTCGAATCATTTCTAAAAGATCTTGACAATATAATTCAAATTTGTTATACTAAAATAATGTACAAACAACTATATTTCAGTGCCAAAATAAAAAATCCCGACCAGAGATCTATGGAAAAACCGCGATCAAGCATGTCGTCCGGTACATATTGGTGTGTAATTTTGATCAATTTTACAAAGTAATCAAAACTTATAAGTAGTATTTTATTTCTAGTGACAATATTGAAAACTCTGATGGAGATCTTTCCTCAAATTCATTAAAAAAAATGTCGTCACTCTCTGCCGCAATACCTCCAATCACCAGCACACCAAATTTTGTCCGGAGATACGATGACATAATATTCATTTTTGTTTTCTATTGTGGTAACCTTAACAAAGATATCGGTAGCCCTGGCAAAAATATCTACATATATGTATCACCCCCTACCCTAAATCTATCTATATAAGTTTTTTTAACAAAATCCAAAATGAAAAAAATTTTTTATTTTTGTACGCCACTGAATTTTTTCCAAAATTTTTATATAAGTCACATAATACCGTAAGAAGTCACAAATAACATTTCTCCAAGATTGGTACAACAAATTTTTTCGGTCATCTAGCGGATTTTTCGAAAATAAATTTTTGTAAATTACTGACTGTCGATTTACTGATTCTGAAAACATTTTCGACAAAATTTAACAAAACAGCCTAAACTTGGTCGCTACCTAGTGGCAGAACCTTTTACTTTACTTATAAAGTAACGTTCCGTCAGTCCGTACGACGATATTATAAAATATTTCCCACCGAACCACCTATTTTTGTATTCTAAAATAAATTGTTACAAGCCCTAAACTCAATTCTTATGCTGCACTCGGTATACAAATCAACATTAACCTAATTTTGACACATATGTCACAAAATTATGAAGTTTATTAAAATTTTGAATATATTGTTTTATTTTTGCAAGCCATCTGACAAATTCTCACAAAAAATATATAAATTAAGATTTCAGTTAATATTTTCTGTAATTTTTCTGACCTGGCCGCCCTGTTACAATTGGCTCGGTTTGTTTTCTCACCAATACTTATACTTTCAAAGCTCCATCGACACACCAAATTTTAGCTGAATCGGTTAAGCATTTCCGGAGATACTACGACATTTTCATTTTTTTTTATTTATTTTATTGTGGTGGCCCTGGTGAAGATTTCTCTGACAAAACCTTATTTTCACCATTCCAGCCCACGAGGCATACGTCCAATAAGTTTGATTGCAATCGACGCAGAAATGCCGAAGAAAATCGATCGACAAAAACTTTTTTCATGTTTTTGCCAAAAAAGTTAATTTTATTTTTTTCATGTTGCATTGCTGATTTCTATCGAAAGATTACATATGCTCTCATATTCATTAGGATCAATGTACCTACGTACCAAATTTGGGTAAGATCCCTTCAGCACTTCTTGAGTTATTCATTCTTAAAATTTCAACTTTGACAACTTGTGATTTTTGACAGACGACAGATAGAAGATTAATTTTACCTATTCTGGATAAAGTCTTTTAAGACCTTTAAAATAACATATCGCAAGACAAAATATTTTTTAAAAATCTCGTATTATTTTCTTGTGGTGGCACTCCTGATTGATAGATCGCGACGAAAACCTTATTTTCACCTTTCCACCGTGAACCCTACCACCATACCAAATTTGGTCGTAATTGGTTGGATGGTTCGGAAGCAAATCGATCGACAAAATTTGACGACCGACAGACCGACACAGAAATTTTTATTTTACTTTTTGCAGATCTTTACGTTTCTGAACACGGTGATCTCGAAAATGCAAAAAAAAAGTTGAAATTTTTTTTCGATTACCATACCTCCAATTTTTTTTTAAATTGATTGGAGGTAATAATAATAAGGATTATGATTCAAATCGGAGGTAAATCTGTAATAATAAATTATATTGTAACAGCTTTCTTACCTAACAATATTTCAGCGATATAGATGATTACGGAAGCAATTATTATGAATTTGCAAAGGAGGAAGAGCAAATACCAAAAGAAAATCTACTGGAAGGCAGACGTATATTTGATGTCAAATTTCTTATAGAACAACTAAGAAACTTTGGTAATCATGAAAATTTTGGATGTACCGCAAAAGAATATGATTTTCAATCACGAAATTCGAAAAGGATTTGATTTAACTTTGGTTTTCAAGTGTTCTATGTGCAACATTGTTGAAAGCATTAAATCCTAAAGAAGCGAGTCTCAGGAAATGATGCCAATAAATGACGCTGTGGTAATTAAAAAAAATATCTATTACTGTTTCCCCATTTTACTTTTCCTAACGCATCCTGTGTCTCCGACTATGGAATCTTATGGAAAAATGTGATTCAATTTCAGTTGTTTTAAATTGTGTTGTACTCTTTCGGAATGTATCTTCGACACAAATCAATAACTTAGTGTATGCGTTTTTTCAACAGATATTTGGAAATATATGTAATGGCCAGAGTTTTTCTCAAATGGAAGAAAGGTGTGCGATTATGAACATGCCAAGTATGTCATCTGCAACATATTTTTCTATTCAGAAAACGATCCACCGAAAAACAGCTAGCTGTTCAACGGGGTAGTGTAGATAAAGATAATATACCCTTATTGACTGTAGTTGTTGATGGTTCTTGGGCAAAGTGGTCATATAAATGCAACTACAGTTCTTTGTCAGGTGTTGTAAGTTACACAAGAATATTCTTCTAATATTGAAAGAAAGGTAATGCAAAAACGTAAAAGAGCAGCCAATTTAGATACCAAAAAAAGGTCAAAAATACGACGGCAACATGGACCAGATCAAAATTATGGCAGATCAGAAATAGGCACAGATACTATACCCGATTTGACTCCTGAAGATTACGAACAGAAATCAAAGTTATTCTTGACCGACATAACAAAAACACAGCAAGAAATTATTGATATAGAAAAATGTACAAGAGGTCAATCTATGAACAATTTTTGGAAAAGTGAACGATTAAAAAGGCTTACTGCGTCAAATTTTGCTCGAGTATGTAAATTAAGAGACAGTACACATCGGAGAAAAATAGTTATAAATATGTTATATAAAAGTATATCAACATTTTCAACAAAATGGGGTAAAGAACATGAATCTGTTGCATTAGATCAAGTGAGAAATCGATTATCGGGCGATACTATCATTGAATGCGGATTTTTCATTCATCCATTAGATTCGTACATGGAGCCTCTCCAGATGCCCTAATAAATGAAGATGGCATAATAGAAATTAAATGTCCATCTAGTGCAAAAGGTTATAAGACAATCGCAGAAGCTACGCAAGATAAAAAAGTTGCAGAGTGCATTATTAACGACAATAATGTTAAACTAAAAGAAACTTCCGATTACTATTTTCAAGTACAGGGGCAATTAGAAGTTACTGATAGAAAATATTGTTTATTTATCGTTTGGATTCCAAATGATTTTATTATATTAAAAATTGAAAGAGATCAAAACTTCTGAAATAATAACATGAAACCAAAATTTAAAAAATTTTATTTTGATCATTTGCTTCCAGAAATTATTGATAGTAGATATAATAGAAATCAAGAACTACGATGATTACCAGTACACTATAATTATTATAATCATTTTTGAACATTATTAGATTATGTAATAATAACAATAATTGTACGTTATATTATAGTGGTAAGAATTGTATAGTAAATTAGTAAGTTGTTTTTATTCTTTTCTCGAAATAAAACATATAAACAGATAAGCGCAGTGCATCACACTCGCGCATAGCTTACCTTGCAGTGGAGTGGGAACCTTGCAACACATATACCTTCCCCTAATATCTTTTCAATTTTAAAACGTGGTCGACTAAAATCTCGCCTTAATGCGATAAGTTAAGTTTAAAAAACCTCTTTGCCATCATTGCTTTTTTCCAAGAAACCCAAAATGTAAGTCTACAAAAAGTTAACAAATTCAGACTTTAAAGTTTAATAATGTTAATAATTAAAGTTTAATAATGTAATTAACATTATTTATAAAAAACAGATACTGTACCTTAATATTGTCGTCGACTGTAGCGCAGTTTATCGAAGTAGCCAAAACTGGAATTTGTGAAGGGCCCGGTGTAGAACTGAACAACTCTCTAAATTCGGAAATATTTTAACTATTCAGTTCCTCTGGAGCGTCATTAGCACCAAGATTGATTTCGACTTTATCGATGACAATAGGATTTTTAAATAAGGTGTCATCTATTGGTTGCGAAATTAGGGGTGTCATCTTTTGGTGCTTTTACCTTATATAAATAAATAATAAATATGCAATAATTAACAGAAAATGTTAATATTTAGATTCCATTTTGAGGTCCATACAGTCGAATAGTATTTTATCTTGTGGATAACGGTACGTAACTTTTTAATGCAAAAAAGAGATAAATTAATTACGAGGTTAATTATTATTATAATACTTATAACCTTTTTTATATAAAACTTTTTATTATAATAATAAAATTTAACACAAAAATTTTAATTTCTGTTCTCGTCAACATTTAATGATAAAAAAAATTATTTGAACATAAAAACATACTGATGATAAAAATAAACATGTTTCTAAAAATATATATCTGATGATAAAAAAACATCTGATATAAAAATAACTGATGATTAAGGCCCGGATTTCTAGGCATTTGCATTTGCCAAAATCCTTTTTGCAGCAAAATGTATTTTGTGACTTGGCGATCATTTTAAACCGCTCTTTAATTTGCCTAAAATGCTTATTTTCTACTTTTAGTGCCTTTTCTCATCTATCGCGCCTAAATGACCTTTTTTAATTGATTTTATCCTACAATTTGCCTAAATGAACATTTATTTCAATTATTTTTTAATTTTAACGGCATTATATTTTGTTCTACATTTGTATTATAATATTAACAATTGCGACGTCGGCGTCGCGTCGCGTCGTATTAATAACAATTTAAATGCAAGTATGTCATTTAATTATAAAACTCAAATATGGATATCAAAGAAAAGTATCGACTTACAATGGTGCGAGGATGCGATTAGGAAAATTCTACTAGACAGAAATACCGTCTTAATGTTAGTTTAAATTGTTGACTATGTAAATATTTTTGTATAAATCCACGTATAATTTTTCACTACTCCAGTATTGGTACTTTTATCTGGAGATTCAAATACTTTCCCAAATAAAATTGGAAGCTTAGATACTCCAGATTTTAAATATGCTTCTGTTACTTCTTATGACGTGAACGGTCATTCCCGGCCTACAATCAAATTTTAACGGACAACAGAAAGAGTTTTGCTCCAGAAAAGTAAAAAGTTTTAACTTGTTACGTAAATGTTTAAAGTTTAAGTTATTTTTAAATTAAAAGTTAAATTAAATAAGCTACATACATTTTTCGTACAATTTTAATAATAAAATAGTGGTTTAATACTGTACTGGTTGACTTTATTTTAAAGGTGTCGTGAAGTGGTTGAGACACTTTTTTTAAAAAAAATCACGAAAAAATCATCTTTAAAATGCCGCAAATTAGAATCTGATACGTTTTATAATAATAAACGAGTATCAGATCCGTAAACAGGGAAGTGGACGAAACGTGACGTCATTCGTGCACCCGCGACTGCTGTAATACCACATACGCGTATTAAGCTAAGAACTCATTTACCCCACGCCACGCCACTCATCGCGACGCGTGTGATGTCATTCAATATTTTTGTTATTCAGAAATAAAATATAAGTACTGAAATTATGCATTATGTCACGCGACGTTTTAAATTTGATATTTAAACTTAGATGCATTTATCCAAGAAAACAAGAACGTGGCAAAATGCATAAATCAACAAAATGTTAAGTTCACCGGACGATGTTTATATTATATAAGGATGTAAAACTTAGAATAGAGTTAGTTATAAGTATGATCTAGAATCGACATATTTATGATTCAATAAATTGTTATATTCAATTGTGTTTTTTTTTGAATAAGGGCACATTGAGATACGTAACTCGCGCGTGACTCGACAGAAACGCGATCTCATTAAAGCTAGGAACTCAGTTACCCCACGCCACGCCACCCATTGCGACGCGCGTGACTCGACAGAAACGCCATCTCATTTACGCCACGCCACGCGACGTGGCGTCGAGTGGCGTAAAGCATTCGTGCACAATAAATATAGGTAAGTTTCACTCACTTGCCCCACGCGACACCACACCACGACCGCAATGCAATTCAACGTCTTGTATCTCGGAAAATTCGAATCTGCTCGACGCGTGTGGCAACCTTCTTTCTTCCCCGCGTTTCCGTTTACAGGTAGCAGCTGCAGTTTTGCTTGTTATCTGGACCACGCGAGGTGAATATTTTGTTTCAAACCTATATTTCGTTTAAAAATTTAATTAGTGGAAGATGGAGTGTGCCAGCAGTAGTTCTTCAGACGAATGGGAACAAGAATTGGAGGAAGGTTGTGCTGCATTTTGTGTTTTAAAAACTAAAAAAAAAAAAAAATATTGGGTTCACGAAATGAATCGCAATCGTAAAAAGTAAAAAAAAAAAAAACCGAAGTCGCTATCACATGTACTTTCAGATGAACAAGGAACAATTTGATTACATTCATGACTTGGTACAAGAAAAAATAAGCAAATGTGATACGAAGCTTCGCAAATCCATCAGTTCCAGAGAACGGCTAGCTATTTGTTTAAAGTGAGTTGAAATTTTGTTTTCTACCAATTATTTACTTATAGCTATTTACTTAGGGCGGATACAAAAGGGGAGGGAAACGGGGATACTACCCTTTCGTACCATCAAAAAATTTTCTTAATTTCTTATCAATATAATTCCCCCCTCCCCGCCTCCTTCTATAGATACTCCTAGTAGGTCCCCTGTGAGTAGATATTTGCAAACTGGGTAGTAATGTATGAACTTTTAGAAAAAAAAGTATATCTAATATAAGGTAAATAATATGTTTAATGTAAGATAACATAAAATATGTTAAAAATCATAATTCAGTACAAATTTAAATAATATCGTCGTTGAAATAGCTAACTTAGCTAACTCTATTTGGCAAAATTCTACAGGAGAGCATTAAAACAGCACATAAAATCCTAATGGCTTAATATAAATAAAAATTCATAATATTCATGTATTTGTTACATATAATATAACTAATAACTGGAATTTTCATTTATACTATTAAGTGATTAGGATTTTATGTGCCATGTTTCTGCTTTCCTGTAAAATTGTGTTAAATATGGAGTTAGCTGGTTAACATATTGTCGTGAAACGAAGGTCGATCATATTTAAAATTAGAACGCGGCCATTTGATTTGTTTATGTGATGCAAATTAGGTAAAATTATTCAAAGGTAAATAACAGCTGATTTTGTATTGTTACTTAAACACATTTTTTCACACAATTTTACCATTTTATTTTGTAACCATCAGTGTTTGTTTCGTGCTACGAAGATCTAAAATAATAACAGTGAATTTCGAAACATCGTGTATGTTTTTTAAGAACGTACGAAAGTTTAGTTTTCTTAAGGTTGAAGGAGGCTCTCTCCGCATACGCCGAGGAGGACAAAGACGTGTTTTAGAAGCCGGGCTTTTTGAAGCCACCCTGAGTGCAGTTTTTCACTAATTTCTGGGTGAAATTTGTGAAACTAACGACGAGTGTGATATTTTTGAGACGACGACCAAATTTGGGGTTGAATGACCTTCCTAGAAAGATACAAGCGTATAATTGTAAAATTTGTCAAAGGACGCCTTGAGGACGCCATTTTGAAAAATAACGAGAAATTTTCTAATTCATCTTAATATTACTTACCTCGATGAAATTTGAGGACGAGGAACTTCAAATATTATTAAAGTGCATTTACAACAACCGTTTGAATAATCGTGGCTGCGATTTGGAAGGAGATTTTATAAAAAACCAAGTTTTGTACGGCAGGAACTGTGAACGCACGGGAGTACACCTTCGGAATACGGTAGCTTTAGGCAGCTTAGCAACTACTGGAGAGGGCGATTACGTCATCGACAACAGCAGAGGCGTGCAAGGTATCGTTTACTTAAGATTAAAAGATAGTGAAAATAAAAAAACATTTAATTTAATTTTTATGAACATTCAATTTTTATTTTGTATAAATTTAAAACACATAATCACACTAGAGTGGCAAATGATCACAAAATTAAGCGATCCGAAGTTAATAGTAAATGTAATTTCGATATCAATTGCCATCGACACTTTACACCTGATTTTATTTAGCTACGAGTTTGTTCGAGATTATTATTTGCCTTTGAATAAACCATTGTTTTCGTTGTCAATAAGAGTTTTACTTACGACTCAGGGGATAAATAAGATCGACAAGAACCTACAAACTGAGAGTCTCATCTCCCGACGAAAATCTGGCAAGCCGGAGCATAATTTAGAGTTCGTATGTGAATTCAACAAAAATACACAACAATATATATTTCAACGACGATATGAACATTGGTTATATGTTACTATAACTACAACCTTCAGGTAGATCAGAACCTCCAGGTACTCCAGAATATCTAGGTATTTCGGGAGCTTGAGGTACTTCTACAATTGGAAAATTTATATATTGAGACGGTACTGCATCCTGAAGTTGTATTGAAGAACGAGCTACTGAGGAAACAAACGAATTAGAAGAATTCGACCGTTCATGTGAAATTGCTTGATTTTGTATTTGACGAATTTCAGCCTGTTGCATTAAAATTCATAATTCTAATTTTTTTTTTGCCTGATCTAATGCTGGCAATCTTTTGGCTTGTTGAGACATGCTTAAATAAAACATGTCTGATTCGTCAAATTTATACTGATTAGTATGCTTATTTTCAGATTTTAATTTACGGTACTCGGCATTTGCTTTCATGATTTGTACCATTTCATCTGCTGGCGACAGCTTTCTCTTTATAGGATTATTTGATTCTTTGAACCCTTGATGTCTCTTCGGTGATGAATGAAGTGAATCTTCAGATTCAAAAACAATTTCTTCATCACTTAGGTGACTTCTTTCAGGTTCATCGTCTTCATCTCTCACATTTGAGGTATTTTCTTCGAAACCTAGTGAATTTTGAGAGCTTTCCTCCAGATTAGTTTGAGTACTGTAATAATTACAAAATAATAATAATATGTACGAAGTTCATACATTGTGTAATATTTACTCTCTATTATATAAAAAAGGCTGAAGAAATGACATTTCCCGTTCATATTTCCAAGGCGCTAATTTTTTTGCTGCTTGGCCATTTTTTTTTAAACTGCGTCGTTTGAGCGCATTCATATAGCAATTCCTTAGTTTTGCCCAAGTATCTTTTACAGAAGTCGCTAAAAATTATATATTTAAAAATATGTAATTAAAGCTTTATAATAATAATTTATAATAATCATAATATAATAATACAATACTTTTTACGCACTGTTTAAACTTTTGTTTTATTTTTTCAGATATTTGGCTACAGGAAATTCATTTAGGTCGATTGGTTTTAGCTTTCGAGTGGGATTTACCACAGTGCGTACCATAGTTACAGAAGTTTGCAAAGCCATTTGGGAAGAGTTAAGTCTCATTGTAATGCCAAAACCAACGGAAGAAAATTGGAAGGAAATAGCTAAAGCTTATACGAATAAATGGAATTTTCTCAACTGCATCGGGGCTATCGACGACAAGCATATAAACATTCGTTGCCCTATTAATGGAGGTTCTGCATATTATAACTACAAGGGCACTAATTCAATTGTTTTAATGGCCCTTATAGATGCAAACTATAAGTTTACAGCCGTGGATGTAGGAGCGTATGGCCGAAATAGCGATGGAAATATTTTTGCTAAATCTACGTTAGGAAAATCTTTCGAAGCTGGGCGGCTAAATGTGCCATCTGACGAACCGCTAGGAGAAAATCAGGAACCTTTGCCATACGTAATTGTAGGGGACGAGGCGTTCCCATTAAAACCATATTTGCTTCGCCCGTACAGCAGACACACGATCGCGGGAAATGAAGACAAAAAAATATTTAATTACAGGCTATCGAGAGCAAGACGTATAGTCGAAAATGCGTTCGGTATCCTGACTGCCAGGTGGAGAGTTTTCACCAGATCGTTTGAAGTACAACCTAATCTGGTAGATCAAATAGTATTGGCATGTTGTTGTCTTCATAATCTGCTCTGTACAAACAACGATGTTGTACTTGAAGCAGAAAATTTCGGTCCTGCCACTCCATGTTTAGACAACATGGCTCCACTTGCATGTAACTCGGCGCAAAATTCATTTTATGTTAGGGATAAGTTTAAGGATTATTTTAACTCGCCACTTGGTAGTGTACCATGGCAAACAGATATGGTTCGCAGGGGAAGACGTCATGGTCCAAACAATTAATTTTAAATTATTATTCATAATTCATAATTAGAAATCCGTTATTTTTATTCTTTATTTTTATCTTTTTATTTTATTTTTTATATTACAAAAATGTAAAAGATAATTAGAGTTTTATATAGAGTTTTACCAGACAACTTCATTTCCTTCCCGATTTCTTCCCAAGCCTCATGTCGCATATTCTGATCTCGGTATGTTTTAGAATGCACATTAAAGAGATAATTATAATGTCGCACTTTTTCTATTAACACTACCTCATCCATTATTAATAAAATCACTAGAGAGACTGTCGAGTAATTACAAATTGCAATAAATACAAGCAGGGTAGCGGGGATAATCTGCTCAACACAGGTGGAATTTTGCACTCTTCCTGGTGGCTACTGTTTCCCAGTATTTTTCGATTCACAAATAAAAACATCGATTAAGATTGAGCGATGTTTAATCGGATAAATTTGATCAGTGATAAGAAAGTTATTGGTTATTTACATATTTAATTTTTAAATTAAATTAATACTATAAAATCAACAAAAATACTCCTTTTTTTTTTCATTGAAAACAATATTTTTTTGAGAAGTTTAACGTTATTAACCGATTATTTTTGCATATTATGCCACTGTTGAATCTTTTTAGTCGAATTTTTTTAGTTTAGATAAATAATTAATTAATGATTTATAAACAATTATGAATCAATAAGAATTTATGTACATAATATAATATACTTAAATTTAATAACGAAATTCTAGTCAGTTTATTAATTTTTATAATCAAAGTTGTTGAAATGTTAACCTTGTTCAACTTGTCTGTTTAGTTGAAATGCATGACTCCACGCGTCGAGTGGATCGGGACGTGTAGGTAAGGATCAAGTTACTAGGCATCGAATGGTGTGGTGTGGAGTCGCGTGGGGCAAGTGAGATCGCCATGCATTGAAACTTACCTATATTTATTGTGCACGAATGCTTTACATCACGTCGGGTGGCGTGGCGTGGGGTACTAAATGAGTTCCTAGCTTAGAATTTGAGTGCAGTGAATGTAATTAGCATTATTTTTATAATATAAAGTCGATAAAAATGCCTCAATGTTGTGTATATGACTGTAAGAATAACAAAAGAAATAGTAAGAACAGTTTTTTTCATTTCCCAACAAGGATAAAAATTCAAAATTGCACCGCAAGTGGTTGGATAAAATTAAAAGAAAGAACTTGCTATTTTCTACCAAATCAAGTCGTATATGCTCTATCCACTTTAAAGAAAGTGATTTTAAACAATCATCGCTATTGAAAAAAAAAATTATCTATTCCTACCTCAACATTTAAACGTGTAGGTTCAAATGCATAATGAGTTATTTTTTCGCTAGGTTCATACTAAAAAGCAAGAATGTGTTTTCAGGTGGAAAGTTTTTGAATTATGGCTTAAAAAAAAAGTTTTATTTAACCCTTAATCGCTAACATCAGATAATTGTCACACTATAACTAACGTGCGGTCACAGTGGCCGCGCTCTCGTTCTTTCTGTAACTTACATACAACTTAACTTTTTGCTTTTTTTTGCTACAGATGTCTTAATTGGTATTCTAGTAAGCCAGAAAAAATTAGAAAGTCATTAATTTGAAAATTTTATTAACTTTTAATAACATAAAATGAAATTAATGGCGTATTTGCACACTTTTATACTACATAATTTAAATTATTTTTTTTTTCTATCTAAAACATATTTAAGCAAACAAATGATACTTTTTTGAACTACATACTTGAATAATTATAATTAAAATATAAAAATAAAAAAAAGTAACTATATCGCTAAAACCACAACACCTGAAAAATTACAATTTTACTTTGCAATTCATGCATAATTTCGCACTGCATTGCTAAGATATTGCTTTGTGGCTTAAAAAACAAAGATGAAAAGTCTTTGTTTTAAATTTGGAAGGACACACAAAGCAGGTTTTTCGTTTTTCTAACTTTTCTTCCGGATTACTTGATAAGATTGGGTTATCCGAAATTTTAAAGAATATCATGGAAAGAAATTCAACTACATTACAAAAAAAGGAATTAAAATGATATAACTAATAATTATAAATTAATTTCGGTGTGCTAAAAGACTTTTACACAGTTATATGAACAATAATAAAGATAATTAACGGTAAATGAAATAAAATTTCAAAAACCTATTGTCGACCGTAAAAACTAAATATAAGAAATATAAATAGTTGAGATAGAGGTCGTTATAATCTACAAAGTAGATACATTTCAAAATACAAATTCGTAGTAGGACATCGGTAGTCAGGACCGTATTAGGAATCAATAACGAATAAAAAAATAGCAAGAAAAAAATTATTAAATTCAAAAAGCCTTAACGAACGACATGTTTCGGACTTATTCGCGGTTTTACCCAACGAAATTGACCTCATCAGGTTCGTACTGACAATGAAAATATAAAATTAAACTTACCATTTTTTCAAACGATCATGAAACCTTCCACGTGCTCTAAACTAGCCGAATGCCATACTAAGAAAATGTATTTTGAAGGTTAGTAAGCGTCCACAAAGGGATATCTAAACTTACAAGTTTGTTATCTCATCAAACTAAAATAATTAACGGTAAATGAAATAAAATTTCAAAAACCTATTTCATTGTCAGTACGAACCTGATGAGGTCAATTTCGTTGGGTAAAACCGCGAATAAGTCCGAAACATGTCGTTCGTTAAGGCTTTTTGAATTTAATAATTTTTTTCTTACTATTTTTTTATTCGTTATTGATTCCTAATACGGTCCTGACTACCGATGTCCTACTACGAATTTGTATTTTGAAATGTATCTACTTTGTAGATTATAACGACCTCTATCTCAACTATTTATATTTCTAATAATAAAGATAGTTTATAATCTTTATACCGCTAGCATTGTTTCTTCTCTATAAATAAAACAAGGCAACTTTTCACCATACCCGTTTGTCAACATACTAGGAGTGATGTAACTTAAAGGTACTGAAACCCATAACGACTAATTTTTAAGGAATCATAAAATACAGACAAATTAAAAGTCGATGCGGTCTCTGTGACCGCAAGATAGCGATTAAAGGTAAATAAAAATAGGTTAACTGTTTGTTTCAATAGGTAAAATGATGGTTTTACTCATTTACTGTACGAAACTAATACCTAATGCAGCATTCGCTTGCATGTATTACCCCATTCCCACTGCAGTTCAACCACTTCACGACACCTTTAATAATTTAATTTTTCATTTTCGACTGCCGGGATCTGTCAGGCAATCAACCCCACGAGAATCGCCTCGACAGCTGCACTATTGGAAAGAGGACAATTTTCTGAGTATATTAAAAAAAGAAATTTTGCGGATTATCCATTAGTTTTCGAGAAAACGGCATTTAAAAATCTAAATTTTTACATGCATTTTAGATAGGGAATTCATTAACACGAAAGTTCTATTGACGGTGCGTGCGTTCTGATATAGTCTTAGTGTTGGCAGTCAGACGCGATTGTGACATAGTCGGATGTACATCGGGTGTATTACACAACATTATGCAATAATTTAAAAAGTAAACGCAGAACTCGTTTTTAGGTTAGAATCTCGATTACCTTGGTTGCGTTCGTCAAAACCGACGCTCCGCTACCCTCCGCTCACTCGCTAACTCGCTAACTCTCGCGAACGCTGACTCGCTAAAAACATCCCTCTAGGTAGCTCAACCTCGCCAAAGGTGCAACTCGAAAGGGGTGAAACTCGTTAACAACGCTCGATGTGCACCCGACCGTCACAATCGCGTCTGACTGCCAACACTACATAAGACTATATCAGAACGCACGCACCGTCAATAGAACTCCGGAGCGGATCAATTTTCTATGTAAAATACATGTAAAATTTTTATTTTCAAATGCCGTTTTCTCGAAAACTACTGGATAATCCGTAGCAATGTGCGGTCTCAAAATGCTCAGAAAATTGTCCTCTTTCTAATAGAAAAAAAATCAAAGTGAAACGCTTGGGGTTGATTAACTGACAGTAACCCGACTGCCTATTAGTGCCTATAATCTAATTTTGTTATGCTTATTTGCCTGCCTATTTTGAGAGTTCTCAGTGCCTAAAAATCTGGGCCTTACTGATGATAAAACAAAATCTGATATAAAAATAAAAATAGCTGATCTGAAAATATCCGATATAAAAAAATAATAGTCGAGGTTACCACCTACGACAAGGTAGAACCGGAAGCTACGGTTGCAAATTCATCAATTTTGTCTGTTTTATGTTTTCATGTTTCAGCATGTCTTGCACGCCAAATATATATTTTACGAAGAAGTACCTGAATTATTTATATTAATATAAATAAATAAATGAAAAGAACTCACGTTAATTAAAAATTCTTTCCACCTCATACGTAATTTTGCTCTAAGGCCTACCATCGGCACTAGCTCCTTGATGTCGTCTTCTGATAATTTTTCGAAAGTTTCGACGTCAATTACATTATCTAAATTAATGAATGAAAATAAATAAATATAGCGTTAAGTAAATCACTACAAATTTACTAAATTATAGGAAATTTAAAAAAATGCATTCACGTGAACTCGTGGTATTATCTACAGTAATGGCCGTTTGTACCGGCGTACCTAGGTTACACATAAACCATGCTAAAGAAACACCTTGAAACACGGGAATTAATTCTTGCAAGCCCCATTCATTTAAATAAGCTTCCATTATTACTATTTCTCACTTGTCACTCACTTAAAACTCAAAATTACACGTAATTGTACGGTAAAATCGCCACCCCGCCACCGCGGCGGCGTATTCTTAATCTCTAATATATATATTTATATTTATATAAAAGAGCTTGTTTGTATATTTGTTCGCTATACACTTCTAGAACCTTCGAGCGATTTTAATCAAATTTGGAAAATGTTTTAGTGCAAAAAAATTTGAAAAAACGTTGAAAGGAAAGTGAGATCTCACAAAATTAGCTGACGCGCATAAACGGATTAACAAGATTCCCGTAATCCCCCCTCCCCCCAAAAGAAGGTATTTTGAGCTTCACAAATAAATCAGCAACGGAAAGCAAGACTGGAAAACATTGGTGTACTCAGACTAAAGCAAAGTATTATATTTTTAATGAGACCCCAGGCGAGGGTAGCCGGGTATCCAGCTAGTAATTTATAAATATATATTTATAAAAATAAAAATTAAAAATTTTAAAAACCCCTGACTAAATAAATTCTAAAAATAAAAATTAATAATAAAACCACCTTACTTTAAAAACTACTGTTTCCTTTATTTTTAATTGAAAAAATATTTTGGAACAATATAAAACAAACCCAGAACAACCTGGAACAACAAAAAAAAATTAATTTTATTAATAGTGCGGGGCTAACTCGAAAAATGGTTTTTTGCGATTTTACGCGTTATTTTTTTAATTCGCGAAAAAATATTTTGGAACAAACCTGGAACAACTTTCAAAAATTATTTTTATAAAAAGTGCGGGGCTAAGTTCACACACGTCAAGATAATCTTGATATGACTTCCACATCTCGAAGGTGACGCTGACATTTTTCCCTACTTAAAATAATGTTATGTGAAATGCAAATACATCATTTTATAATATTATTCGCTGTTTCGACGTCGGTTTCGATAGATTTGGATAACATGCACCATTTGGCATAGAGCAATCCAAATGCACACTCAACAGTTTTCCTCACCCTTGATACGCGATTATTAAAATTGTCCTTTTCTATAGGCAGATCTCGTTCTCCATATGGCTTTAATAAAACAAACACCTAAGGCGCTTTTATGTTTGTTCCCGGGAGATATGCCGGTTCTGAAAGTTTCATTTTATTTGAAACTATAGATTTGTAAAAGTCGGAGGCTTTAAAAGTACCTCCATCGCTTTGCTTACCATAGCCACCAACATCGATACATGTAAATTTATAATTTGCATCGACTACGGTCTGCAAAACAACTGAAAAGTAGCTTTTATAATTGTGATACATTGAGCCCGTCCCTTTTAGGCACAACATACGAACGTGCTTGCCATCAATAGCATCGATCACGTTTGGAAAGTTCCAAATCTTATAAAAATCATCTGCCATGACATTAAAATCTTCTTTTGTTGGTAGTGGCAGTCTTCCCACAATGCAACAACTGTTTCAGACACGATGTTTGCTACAGTAGACGCTCCAAGACGGAACGAAATACATCGATGTCTTTACTACTCAAGTCTCACTGTGGTGAAACCATGGTGTTTTCATTACTAAAAAAAGAAGCCTTAATTAAGGAAGCCGCTTTATCACGACACGAAGATAGCGTGAGCGAAGAGGAAGCAAAAAAATACATAACAATTACACATTAGATGATCTCAAGAAGTTCTATAAGGAATTCCTTAAACAAAGTAAAAAAAGATTGCTGAAATTAAAGTAAGTTATTATTGTTTTGTACTTCATGTGCCAAATAAACATCAACATAAAATAATATAGAGTATCTTTTTACAGGAATCAAGAGGACTCAACCGCTTATGAAGGCGATGACCGTGACAATCCAAACGCTTAAATTTATTAAATTTTGTTTGTATAATTATAGAAATAAAAAAATAATAAAAATTAAAATCAGGACTTTATTATTGATCAGTGTTTATTTTATTGTATAATTAAATAAGAAATGCATTCATGTATGTGGTGTTGAGCACCAATTTGACACATGTTACACACGTGGCAGAATGGTGTTTGCCAAGTGTCGAAACACCACAGTGACACCAGTAAAACACCAGTGTCTGCTCAGTGTTATCACGGTGTTTTCTCTAGTGTTGCTGTGGTGTTTCAACACTCGGCAAACCATGCTGTGCCACGTGTCTAACACCAAATACTATAGACTATAATACGCTCAACTTCACCACTTTTACATAAAATTTGTCGGACACCGTTTTTTAGCGCCATCTAACATTCCGAAGTGTAAAATTTACGTCAATTCGCTAATGCCAAATACTACTAATGCGCATTTAATCTAATATTTAAAAATAGTTTTCAGGTTAAGATTGGTAAGGAAAAGATGTTCGAGATAATTTTTTAAAAATATATTTATTTTATACAACATTACTTAAAAAAATTACAAACAACAATAATACAAACAATTCAATTGTGAGATATTTTTTTTAATTTTGCATTTTTAGTTTGTAGTATTAATTTTTCCTTGTTGGCATTAATCCTATTTACATATGCTTTGAATTTTTTCTTCTTTAAATGTCATGTATGGCTTATCGAGTGTAATCGAAAGCAGATTCCTCAATTTCGCATTGTTGGTACCTAAATCACATACTACAACTTTTACCACAAAACCATTTTCAAAAATGTTATCAATAATCAGTGCTATTCTCGACGGGGTTGATAATTATCAACATTGACTATTTGACGTTTAAATGACATTTGACAGCCTTGTCAAGCCCTAGTCAAGTTTCGCTATTCTGGAAGGGTTGATAACGGTTGATAACTTGTCAAGCTTGACAATTTAGTCAAGTGGCCTTGATAATGGTCAAGCTTGACAGATTTTCTTATTCTGGACAGCATTTTTTAAGCAATACTTGATAGTTATTAATTGACACCCGGCAAGTCGGTATACTACTTGCTGAGATTGACAGCACTTGACAACAGATATAAATTTAGGTGTAGAATTAAGACGTTGATGTTATAAACGCATATTTCATTAAAATTTTCAAATAAAAAAATTAAAATCCCTATTAAAGAGATGGATTTAATATTTGTGAACGAATTACGAAAGTATGTGATATTTGTTAATTATAAAAATTTTTGCTTTAAAATGATCATTTTTTCAAGTTGCAACTTAATAGAAGCAAGAGAATTTTAAGAGAATATAATAACTCCTTTAAGATACTCGATGTGTTATGTAAGAGATTATATAAATTTTTTAAGAGATATGGAACATTGAGTACTTCTAGAAATTGAACCTCACACGAGAGCTAGTAAACGGCATTCTCACATTCCGAAGAGTATGTAAGTTTTTATTTTAATATAAAATTAAATATACTTTGCTATTTTAGATATTTACAGCTTTACAACTTTTGGCACAAGGCTCATTCAAAAAGGCATTGCCCAAGATGTTTTGTGTAGCATAATATCACCAAACTCTATTAGTCGATAATAATTAAAATATCTTAAAAATTCCCAAGATAGTTTTAGAAATTTCAACCCCGTCATAATTGATAAAAAATTGATGTTTATATATTTTCAATTGAGGGGGGGGGGGTGTCTCCATTTCCCTTACCCTGGATCCGCCACTGGTTCGTTTTGCGTTTATTAACAAAATTAAATTTAATATTATAGATTTTCAACCACCATCATATAAGGTAAGTAAAAGAGGATTAATTTACAAAAATTGTGGAGTTAATATAAATAAGAGCCGAAACATCAATCACATGGGTAAAGAAAAAGGATTAATTTACAAAATTGTATTTTTAAAATTATAGATTACTACGAATAAAAAAACTATCATCAAGAATTTAAATTATATATAGAAATAAAGCTGTAAAATAAAATTTGTCATTTAAAAAATCATTTTTTTTTAAATTCGATTTATTTACAGAATTTTAAATAAATTACGGCTGCTATAAATAGCTAGCAAAATTTTAGCAATTTTAGCAAGGTATGCTGACTGTCAGCTAGCTGCCGAAGCGCGCTATTAGCTTAAAAATATCTCGCTTTTAGCAAGCAAATTGCTGGCTGTCAGACAGCTGGTACAGCTCGCTGTCAGCATTAAAAATATCTGGCTTTCTGCTAAAAAAAGTGGGCCATTTTAGCAATATTGCAGCAAATATGTTGCATTTTAAGCGCTATTTGGCTAATTGCCGCAGCTGTGCCAACTGCGAAACAAAGCTTAAGCTTTATTAATAATAAAGCTTAATAATTATTACAGCCAGCAATCTGCTGTTTTTCAATTTCAAAACGTTTACTTGGGACTTTGGGACTTGTCCCAAATTAACCATAGGTTAATTTTGAATCTTTTAATTTAGAATATATAGAATATTATTATTAATTAATCGTGTAGGGCCAATCCTTGCCTTGGTAACACCTGAAATTTGTTATACTTACTTATCTAAGTTTTGCCTTAAACTTGATTTTTAAATGTCGATTAGTAGCCAAACCTCGGCAATTTTTAAGAGCTATTTTTTTACAGCTATTAGCGCGCTTTCAGCGCGCCATTCCAGCTTGCTGCCAGCATGCAATTTTTAGAGCTATTAGCGCGCCATTTCAGCTTGCTACCAGCAAGCTATTTTTGGGAGCTATCAGCGCGCTTTCAGCGCACCATTTCAGCTTGCTGCCAGAAATCTATTTTTAAGAGCTATTAGCGCGCTTTCAGTGTGTCATTTCAGCTTGCTGCCAGCAAGCTATTTTTAAGAGCTATTATATAGCTGATTAGCAGCTATTTTGCTAAATTGATCACCGCTGGCAAAATAGCAATGAATTGCATGCTTCCAGCAAGCAAATAATCAGCTATTGAATTTCGCAGCTGCTTTTCAGCTAGAAATGCTGCTTGGGTTGTTTTACAAAAAAAACTGATTTTAACACTAAAAAAAAAATGAGTGAGATT
Organism: Cantharis rufa; assembly: GCA_947369205.1. Classification (NCBI taxonomy): domain Eukaryota; kingdom Metazoa; phylum Arthropoda; class Insecta; order Coleoptera; family Cantharidae; genus Cantharis; species Cantharis rufa. The sequence continues at coordinate 28,711,913 of OX376305.1, read as the reverse complement.
TTTACGCGAATTATCTCGTAATTAACGCACGTCTTAGTGGTTAGCAAAAATGACGACTGACGACCGGTGAAAAAAATGAAAATAAGTCCGGTGGTTAGCAGAAATGAAAACTCAAAACTCAAGACTGAAGACTTTGTCTTAGAGCCGTGTATTTATGTAAAAATCTCACCGCATTTTTTTGGAGACGGCTTTTGGTACGTTCGTCTCTAATTATTACATTTAAAATCTATGTTCTAGTCCTTGTATATTTTGAGTTTTAACATTTGTGGTATAGTATATTAGCATAAGAGACAAATGGTTTTCTTTTAGATAACAACAAGTTAAATAAGGGGGTTGAAGTGTCCCGCATGCAACTGCTTTATTTATTTTATTTATGTTTATTTTTCTAGGACGCAATAACAATATACTTTTGTTTTACGAATTTTAATTAATTATTTTGATAAAAGTATCCATTAGTTTTCACCGAAAGTTATATAATTTATGTTAATTAATTCTGGCGTTCTCATATATTTAATTTGACTTTAACCTTTATGTGACTGAGAAATAAAACACCTTCTAATGACGGCATGGGTACCCGGGTACCGTCATACAATTACATGCACTTCTCCGCGCCTAAGCAGAAATTATAATTATCTACGATAGTTGTAAGACTATAATGTTTATTGTGCTTTGTGAGCCTAAGCTTTATGTACTTTATTGAGCAAGGTTAGAACCTATTAGACCTATCTAATTTTTGTATTTAAAAATTACAAGTGTTTTCAGTTATAAAAAGTTTTCATTATAAAAATTAAAATTATAATGTCAACTAGGATGTCTCACAATGAGTCTGGACCAAGTCACAGTTCTTTTAGAAAACCCAGATTGCGGAAAACGAGGTAAGATAAATTATTATTGTAATTACAAATTATATAAAAGTTTAAATTATTTAATATATGTACAATTACCCGCAGAAGAGCTCGGACATTCCTATTGTTTAGTTTACAATTAGCCATGGAATTTTTCTATTTCTTAAATTTCAACAATTAAATAGTCTTAACAATAAAAATTCAAAATCAAATATAAACTTCTATAATTTTTAACACATGTAAACAAAAGCATAATAAGTAGTTGACAAATTACTAAACACTGCAAACTTTTCTTGAGGTAAAGTACAATAATTATGTAGGTGTAAGAATACGAAGCTAGCAAATTACTAAACACTGCAAATTCTTTATTAGGTCAAGAATTATGATTGTGCTTTTATTATCTCACATCAGCAATATTAATTATTATATAAAAACTTATACATTCTGTAAACAAATCTAGTATTAATCGATTTGTTTATATGACTACCTCCGTTGGAGTAACCGAAAGGTTTACTTCGTTTCAACATAAAAGGGATGATCTCTCTTTTATTGCCATATTGTAATCTACCAATGTAAATTGTACATGTTGAATCTGTTTTTTTTTATATAAAAATCTATTTTATGGCAAAACGTTTTAGACATTTTCTTCTGAAACTGTGACAACTTCTGAGACAATGATATGTGCAAGAAAAAACGTCAAAAGAGTTTTGCTCTAAAAGCGATTTATACGCAAAAAACTGTTTCAAAATGTTCAATTTACATTGGTGACATGCGAGTTTTTTTACGAGTCACTGTATATTTACTTAGAAAAATTGATAATAATAATCAAAACACACTGATAAAATAACGGCACCGTTTATAGCTTTTATTTTTTACAGACTACCATCAGAAGAATTGATTGCAGAATCAGTATTTGAAGAAGAGCCATTTGTTTATTCTGATGAAGACGATGTTTAATATGTTTATTAGATAATATGTTTACTTTGGCTTTATTTCTAAATAAAATAATGTAAAAAAAGTTTAATTTTCTTTTTGTTACTGCAATTCCTATCTAATTGCATATAAAAGTTATAGAGGTACCCGGGTACCCACTCCGTCATTAAAGGGTGTAATAATTTTGGACGCCATTTTCTCATAATAAAATTAATAATAATAAACAAAATAATACAGTAAAGTATAGTATATAAGAAGCTTAGAGATGTCACAAAATTTCCAAACTTAACGAGTTTCAACACAAAAGTTATGAATGCTTCAAACTGCAAAAGGTACCCGGGTACCTCGCCAGTCACATGAAGGTTTAGTACTTATTTTAGCGAAGTTATTTTCCTTAAAGGGTCAAAATTAATAATTATTTCTATAGTTAAAAAAAATAATACTATTTAAGTTTGAAATATATGCATCCGTTAGCCTTGTGCAACACTTAAATATTTATTTTTCTGGGATGATTTCCAGACCTTCCACAAAGTTATATAAAAAAAAGGTACTGTACTTTTGTGTTAGAAATATACGAGGTTAATTTCAATTAACCAAATTACCAGTAAGCTAACTTATAACTGTGACTAATTAATTAGTAATTACCCACAAACAAGCTACAAATTCGTTTATACATTTATGTCTAACTGAAGTTACCAACATTATTGTCGAGTATTTAGATTTCTTCGTTTATTATTCACGATAACTGTGGAAGTAAAGTAAATACGAATCACAAAGTCAGAACCAAGTACAAATAAAAATAATATAATTTTAGATTTATGAATATTTTAGGGGAAGAAAACGACAATGACTGTGACGAACAAAGTAGGAATTGCAGATAATATTAATGATCACACCACTACAAATGCAGTTATACAAAATTATTTTTATTTTAATTGCGATTACTACATTAATTAAAAGACTAGATACTTCAGAATTTTTATTTTATTTCTTCCTCGATTGTCACATTATTAAATTTAATTATAGCAGTTATAACATCGTGTAATGCTTCCTCGATTCTTTTTAATGTCCTCGAAAAACTTCAAATGTTGCAAGAAATTTCTACAAAATTCTTTTCAGTTTTAATAGGACCTTCGACATCTAATTTTGTGCATAAGTTAGCAAAATCTCTATATTTTCTTATTTGTATTCTAACATCTCATATTTTTGTGGGGTGCTTTTTAATTTCCTCGTATCTAATGTAAAAAAACATCAAACGATATGACTAACTTCTTCTGTATAACCACCTAAAGCTTTCTACATTATTCAAAACTTTGGCAATTTGTTTAAATGCACTTATAAAAATTAACGTAGATGCCTATTGCATTGAATTTCTTCAATTGTAAATGCATGTTCTAAAAATGTAAGTTTATAAAATTTTTATAAAAATAAAACTTAGAAAATAAACTTACTGGAATGTTCCGATAATTTAAAAATAATGTTGCTTTATCTCGTAAGAGATTGAAATTGAAACTGATAGTTTTCCTCGGTGGACACTGAAGTTCAGTTATAGTTGGATTTTTTATTCTTTTGGAGTGCAGGTTTATTCTAATAGGCAATCAATCATTCGCACGAAGAGTTATTTCACCGGTTTCCTAAAATTATTAAAAGAGTTTGTTTTGCTTCCTTACACATTTTAAGTTTAGAAAAATTAATACCTACCTTATTTATTTTGGTGATAACTACAAAATTTTTAAGAAAATCTAAATAAATTGATAATAAACGTAAATTTTTTTGATGTTACACACACTTATCATTACAGGTTATCATCGTTATTGTACAAAATGCGGTGTTGTCGTATGTTTATTATTGACTATTATCAATCTCGAAAAATAGCTTGACAGCGTTGCCAAGGTAAGTTCAAGAATAAGGAAACTTAAAAATATTGACAAGAAAATATTGATAACTTTCAAAATTGACAAAAAATTGATAATTGTCAAGGCTGTCGTGAATAGCACTGAATATCTAAAAAGATATCTTTGAAGATATCACCTGACAAAATCTTTTTGCTTAAAAAGTAACCTATTGCCTGTTTAAAATTGAGATATAGTCCCTTAATCATTACAACCATTGCGTGATTACACAATTTGAATGAGTGAGGTCGATCATCACCAAAATCTTGAAACCCTTCGAATGTATCTCGGAAAGAATCATAGCTTAGATGTTCCTGTAACGACATTTCATCAAATACAAGTGAAATAACTCTTTCTTCAGGTTTTAATTTTTTTGACTTTAATTTTAGCAATTCCAACACCGTGTTATTTATTCCAGTTCCGACATGCATATTATTTAGGCAAGAACGCAAAGAACTAATACTAGGCAAGCAAAAATAATTTTGAAGAAATATATACGATTTTGTTGAGCAATAAAACAAAGCTAATGCAAACTCTTTATCGCTATTTTCGTACCTTCTTCCTTTCTTCTTCTTTCCCACCAATCTAATTTGACTCTTAACAAATTGGTTACAAACTTTAGTCATTTTACTATGCGGATTAGTAAAATTATTTTGATTCATTGTTTTTCGACATTGAACTAACTTTTTACGTAAAAGTTGATTTCGAGTTTTGTATTTCCAAAGAAGGCTGGCAGTGGTTTTTGCTTTCCTTTTATATTTTTCTAACATCTGAGCGAGTCTGTTATTTTCCTCTTTTAAATTTAGATAATCGGACGCAGAAGGTAGAGAAGTTGACTTATCCAAAACAACCACATCTGCAAATTCCTCGTTAACATCGAGGGTTTCATCAACCATAATTTTATTTGCTGTCAAATTGTCCCTATCTAAAAAAAAAAATCCCTATCTAAAATGCATGTAAAATTTTGATTTTCAAATGCCGGTTTCTCGAAAACTAATAGATAATCCTCATCAATGTGCGCTCTCAAAATGCTCAGAAAATTGTTCTCTTTCCAATAGTGCAAAAGTCGAGGCTCCATTCGTGGTATCGATTAACTGACAGTAGCCCAATTTTATTGTATAAAGTAATGTATAAAAAATATAAATTTATATTTGCTTTTCGTGTTTAGTATTTAACATAATTATTATATACAGGATAAATCTTAGATTGTTGTTATTTGTGTTTCACCCCCTGAAATTCACCTAATTCAAAAATTTGATTTTTTAAATATTTTTCCAATGGATATTTACTTAAATTGAACATATCCCCAAAATTATAGATTTTTTAGTAATTTATTTATATTTCACCCCTTGAAATTCACCCCATTCAAGGATTTGATTTTTTAAATAATTTTCCAGTGGATTTAAATACTAAATTAAATTGAACTTAAATTGGACTTGGACTTAAATTGAACATATCTCAAAAATTATAGGTTTTTTTAGTAATTTATTTATGTTTCACCCCCTGAAATTCACCCCATTCAAAGATTTGATTTTTTAAATATTTTTCTAATGAATGTTTACCTTGTGCAAGTAGTTATTGTCCGCTTTTTTCGATTCTGAACCATTGTGCAGCGGTCGACTAAGATATAAATAGAAAATTTAATTAGACTGTAACTTATACAAGGCTTATAAGACTCGATAAAATCAAAATATATCATAAAAATAATTTTGTTCTCCCAACAAAATATAACTTGAAATAACCAAAGAACGTTTAACCATTTTATTCTTGGGGAAAGTGTTTCACTTATTTATTTATTATACTTATTTCAAGAGAAAATTTTAACATTAAAAATATCAATTCATAAAAGAAAACTCAACCATTTCATGGTCTCTTAGACAAAATATATCACATCAATATATTTAGGTTGACAAAAAACTGGACCAATCAGAGCTTTATTTTTCAGTCGGTAAAAGTTTGTGGAGTGAGTTTTGTACATAATTCGAATGTAACATATAAAATATTTAATAATCCGGTTTAAGTGGCTATGGAATCTAAGTACTAAAATTTTTTTTCAAAAGGAAGGAACTAAATGCCCTGAATTAGTGCGCAAAGAAAACTTAAGCTTAATATAAGTTTCTATTGAAAATCGTAATAAGTAACCTTAATAAGTTATTCTAGGAATTATATTAATTAAATCTAATGAAATTTGTAAGTGATTCAAATATTTTCAATGGGTGCACTCGCCTCCATGCACCTCCGAAGCCGACGCCTATGGTTCCTAGCGCATGAGCACGGCAAGATGACAAGTTTGATATTAATAGTTGTTTTGTTGTTATCATAACCTGCAGGCCCACAAGTTTGAAGTGTTATTTCATGTAGGTAATTAATTAAATTTCTATTAAATCATTGTCGTCTCAAGTAATATTTTTCAGTTGTTCGTGAAGACTCCATATCAAACTAATGGTGCATTTTTACTAACCTCAAATGCGTACATACTATAATAATGCTGAAGTTGTGGAATTTTGTTTACAATAATAAGTTTTTGTTCCGATTAATTATTATTTAATATAATATAATTGGTAATTATTTAATAATTGAATTGATATGAAGCCCAATTATGATATAACAGCAAGTATTGAAATGAATTCGAATGATTTGCACGTCAGGTGAAGTTGGCGGTTTGGAAAATACCCAAAGCTTATTGCGAATTGAGACAGTAAGTATTTTAATTTTCGTATCTTTTGATTGAATTTAGTGTTAGTTTCTAGTAAATTTTTGCTAGTTTTAATATTTAATTGTCTTCATCTTGATTGTAATTAAATTTGAATTTCGTAGATTCATCTATCGGTGACTTTGTGGTTGGTGTAGCTGGAATCATAGCACGAGAAATACATGGACTAATTCAACGTGTACTTAGAACCATTATTTTGAAGGTGAGTTGCATGTACATTTTTACAAAACTTTAAATGTGATGGGTCGTATTTTCTTCAACATTTTAACCGAAGAATTCTAACTATTAGATGTATATTAGATCTGATGATGTAATTATTGTAAAATTGATATTCGCTATTTGGGATGAACCATGTACTGTGTACAACTATTATTTGGAGATCAGTCAATCAACAAAATATATTGATTTAAATATTCTCATAAATTACGTCATAATTAATCAGTAATAAAAATTCAAGTATCAAAGGAGTACTTACTGCTTTCACACAATAAGTATTTACAATGGATGAGTTTATTTAACAGCATGTGAACATTGTTCCGTTAAAAGTAATACAAAAGTTTCTACAAACTGACCTAAACTTCGCTTTTAAATATTTTCGTTACAACTTGTGGTTATCGAAATGTTCTATTCATGGATGGTTTGTTTGCAATAATATGACAAACAGTGAGTTGTTTACGAAGATTGTAAGACTTGGTAAAAATTTTAAATAATTTGTGATGTGATGTAGTTTATTTATAAAAATATGTGTAAATTATTATAGCTTTTTCCAATTTTGGTATAACTAGAGAAAGTTCTTTTTAGATTCCTGCCTGCTACATTGTAATAAATCAGAATGATAAATATACTGTCTATTGAAAGAAATTCATGTTCTGCATCTGAAAGTTCTTCTTTGGTTATTATTAATATTGCAAGAATAAAATTTAGTTGTGATTTGTCTATCGAAGTTAATTTACAATTTATTTAAAAATGGACAATACTTCGTTCAATATTTTCTTTTAATTAGTAAGACGACATGTTTCGAATATAGATATTCATCATCAGGAAGTCAAAATTAAAATATTATTTGAAATTTTGAAAATTTATAATTTTATAATTTATTATAAATTTTCAAATTTATAATAAATTAGTAAGACGACATGTTTCGAATATAGATATTCATCATCAGGAAGTCAAAATTAAAATATTATTTGAAATTTTGAAAATTTATAATTTTATAATTTATTATAAATTTTCAAATTTATAATAATTTTCAAATAATATTTTAATTTTGACTTCCTGATGATGAATATCTATATTCGAAACATGTCGTCTTACTAATTAAAAAAAAATATTAAACGAAGTATTGTACATTTTTAAATAAATAATAAAATTTAGTTTCTACAAAAGAACTTTAATTATCTTAAATAAAATGTTTGGTTTAAATGTGGGACAGCTACACTATTACACTATCGTGATTGAAAGTAAACTGCTAAAGAATATCATGTACAATTAATTTCGCACTTTATGAATAATTTGCTGTGCCTCACCTATTTATTGATATTTTTTCTATTATTGATTATTATTATTTCTATTTATTGATATTTCACATGCTTCAATTTATTGCATTACAGAAACTTCACTATTGTGTTTAAAATATTATCGAGTTTTCAAATATGTATTTTTATTTTCTACTGACATTTCATCTCATTTTTAATAAATTTAGTAATATTAATTAAGCATATTAGAGATAGGAACATACGTATAGCTTATGATACTATCGATAGAACACATCTATACGATGATAGAAATTATGTAATGTAAAGGTTACGAATAATGAAACCAATTTTTTTATTTCTGATTTATTACTTGCAGAAATGGAAATTTTCTCACGCACTTTCTCGAACGATAGGAAGCGTTTTCAAGAACTATTATACAGTTACTTTCTAATTTATTTAAAGCTTTTGAAAACCAATTTTTAAATGACTTTCCCTCTATTTCTTTGCGATAGTCTACGGATTTCGTAGATTGAAATGACCGTAACGAAGCCTGCACAAAACTGTCTTCACTTTCAATATGGCATATAATTAATCTTTTTCCCTTGCCTATACTGAGAGAAAAGATTTGCTGTAGTAACTAAAATTAAGTTACAATAAATAATATTTCATTGGTTTTGGTATCAACACATACTACGACGTTTGTTATTCGCACTAAAACTTTTTAATTAAAAGTGACATATTATTAGTTAAATTGACTAATAAAATTTGTCGGGAGAAATAATTAATTTGTTCTGGGTACTAAATTTTTTGAATTAAAAGTATAATATTATGTTTATTGGTATATTTGACAAGAAAAATATATTTTTTTATTTTTGCTCTTACTAGAAATGCCTTTTAAAAATAAATATTAGTTGCTAGTTAATTACACAAACACTAACTTGTTTGTTAATTAAAATAATCTTATTTGTAAGGGGAAATAATAGCTTTTTTGTTTTTACTCGTCCGAATTTTTATTCTTACCGTTATTATTAAAAATTTATTTTTATAAAATATTATTAGGTTTGTTCGTGCTAGTTACACCTTTTACACTTAAAGTGTAAAAAGTGTAATTTACACTTTAACTTTTTCCCGAAAGTGTAAGTTTAGCGCGAACACAAAAAGTGTAACTTGAGTATAACTCCACCCCTTGAAATCAAATTTGCGTTGGTAGGTTATGTTGGTACCTAACCTAATTTGTCATTAAATATAAAAATCTATAAAAGACCAATATTTAGCAAAAAAATACCAAGTTAAATGATTTTCTCCTTCCGCATTCCGAATCATCCACGCCGTTTTAATCATTTTTAAATAAGAACAAAGTAAAAATAGTAACTAAAAATAGTAAATCGTAAATTGTTAGTAATTAATAGTAAATAAAAAAATTAAAGACAAAGACTTGATATAAAAATATATTGTTAACGTTTTATTTTTAGCAACCATTACTTTTAGTTTTTAAGTATGCATTTTTAAATTTCATTTTTAAAAATCTAAGAGCCAATCAAAATTAAATGTAAACGGTGTAAACTTTTACACCTGCTCCAGAGCTGGTGTAAAAAGTGTAAGAAAAGTGTAAAAAGTGTAATTACACTTTCTAGCACGAACAGAGCGCTCGGCTAGCACGAACAGAAAAGTGTACACTTTACACTAAAGTGTAAAAAGTGTAGCTAGCACGAACAAACCTATTATTATAATTAAATTATTATTATAAAATTTATTACATTAAAATTTAATAAAAACAAAATGTATATACAGGGTGTCCCCGGATACACTTTACATAACTTGGGTGGTGTTAGAGGACGCTTTTTTAAGAAAATTTTTTTTATTTTAAAGAAACAATTTTAACAAAATTTTTTTTCTAAATTGAAACCCTCGAGGGTTTCGTCTCTTTAAAGCATTATTTTCAATTTTCACCTTCACGTGGCCATATCCCCGAAAATATTGAATTTCAGTAAAAATGGTTTGGTTATTTTTTAAAGAGCGTGAAATAATCTACAAACTACACTGTTAAAAATTTCCATGGTAATTTTACAAGAAATGTATTGGAAGCTAATAGGCAAAACATTTTGGCAAAATTAAAAATGGGTATAGTAATTATACAAAACTATTTTCTTGGTATTTGTTTTGTAATATTACAAATAATAATAGTGATATTACCAAACATTTTTTGAGGGTTTGTTTACCAATTTTACATTACAGGTATTGTAATTTTACAAAACGTATGAGGTTACTTCAATTTAATAATTTTGTAAAACAGCTTTGTAATTTTACAAATAATTTTAGATTAGTTTAATTTGTAAAATTACAATCATGTTATAAATTTTACTAAACAAACAACACGTTTTTTATTAAGATAGAAAAGCGATTCTCGTCCGATGAAATATGATTGGAAAAGCGGGATATTGGGATAGCGGACTCTCAAAATAAAACAATGGTTACGTTGTCGACGTTTCGAAGTCTATAATATGAGCTTCATCTTCAGGACTGAAGAAAAACAAAACAAATTAGAACGTCGGCAAACAAACAACGTCGGCAAACAAGTTTGGCTACACGAGCTTAAACTCCAGCTTTTGGAGAACGGTTATCCGGCTCGCTTGGTGGATTGCGCTCTATTCCAGAAGGGGTTTTGTCCACCTGTCAGGGGTGTGTCATCGGATGTAGACCTGGACAATAGGAGATACAACAAGATTACCTTCCACCCCCAATTAAAAAGACTACTCCAACATACCTTCAAGGAACTTATTGATAAAGGTACACTTAAGTTGGCGTTTTATAATAACTTTAAGCTGGGTAGGATCCTTTATTCCAAAACTAAGGATAAAATTCCGATATTAGATATGGCTAATGTAGTCTATGAAATCAAGTGTGAGTGCGGCCTTAAATATATAGGTCAAACGAAACAAAAGCTTGCGATTAGAATTAAACAGCACAGCTATGACATAAAGTATAGTTCGAAAAAAACAGGCATATCTGAACACGCCATAGAGTCTCACCATATGTTTAATACTACCGATGTCACGGTTTTGGCAACCGAACCTAATTATTTTAAAAGAACGTTTTCCTATCCTATCCCAATATCCCGCTTTTCCAGTTTTTTATTAAGTAACTTCCCAATGAAGTATTGTAATTTTACAAAATGGTTTTGTATAATCTTTACATTAGTAGGGCCTCATATGCTTTGTAAATTTACAAAGCTTTGTTATTTATTACAAAACTCATTAAATATTATTTGTATTGTAAAATTACAGTACTTGCATTGTAAAATTGGTAAAAAATTGTTTTGTGATATGATTTGTAAAATTACAATACTTGATTCGTATATTACAGAACCTATCAAATATGATTTGTATTGTAAAATTACAATACTTGTAATGTAATATTGGTAAAGTCTCTCGGAAAATATTTGGTAATATTACTATTATTAGAAAAATAATAAAATAAAACCATCCTAGAAAAAGATGGAGTGACCAGTGATTGATGGTGACGTAACGGGTATATTTACCCAAAACATGCAGATGAAGAAGAAGAAGAAGACTATTATTATTTTGTAATATTCCGAAACAAATACCAAGAAAAAAGTTTTGTATAATTACTAACCCATTTTTAATTTTGACAAAATGCTTTGCCTCTTAGCTTCCAATACATTTCTTGTAAAATTACTATGTATGCTATGTAATTATAATATGTAATATGTATTACTATGTAGTTATTAACATGTAAAAGTATATAAAATTGTAATGAAATTACAATACTTGGTTCGTATATTACAGAACTTATCAAATATGATATTGTAAAATTACAATAAAAAGGTTGGGTAGTATTACTATTATTATTTTGTAATATTCCGAAACAAATGCCAAGTAAAAAGTTTTGTATAATTACTATAAGTACTCATTTTTAAATTTGTGAAATTTTTTTCACATTTAACCCTTCTTCAGTAAACGTTTTTTGCGCACCTTCCATCTGCAAACCTGGGTCATTCGCGTCCGGCCGTTATTACGCCGTGTTAATGAGCTCAAAAAATTTCGAAAAAATTCATGCTGATGTTCGAAATATTCTAGTTGACATATCTATCATAAAGTTGTAAAAAATAAAATTTTTTCTTATACTTTTTTTTAAATAATTGAAGCAAGTTGTCAGAAAATCGAAATTTTTCGAAAAAATTGTAACTTTAAGAAAAATTAAGATAATTTTACATATAAAGCGGCAAATTAAAGGTTATTAGTAAAGCTTTAAGAAAAAAAATATTTGGTTTTATTTGTTTATTACGAAATGCTTAAGTTTGGACAGGTAAAAAAGGTAAAAAAATTATAGTATAACACATTTTATTATAATAAAACATTTCTTATCTTTTATTAAATTTATTTTATATTTTACTAAGAAGTCACAATACGGTCCTAAGACTTCATTCAAAGCATTCTGCACAACAAAGAAGACGATGTTCTTCACACACCGCCTTTTTACATTTTACGCAGCAGAACTGGGTTTTTCTGTCTTTGCCGGTTGGACAATAATAACACCGCTTTCTCTTTTCTAGTTTACCTGTTCCTAGTGTTGAGGTTGGGTTAATCTCTTCTGAAGACAATATGTCTTGGATGCTTGATCTTACAGATTTGTGCAACCCCGGTTTTGTTATGCGCTCTTGTAAATGCGGTTTTATGAGTGCTAAAGCCAGATCTTTTAAATACTCTCTTTTATTTTTATTTTCATTTTCAGGTAGAAAATTATATAAAATGCAACTATTAACACTGGCATGGTCCAGCATACCTAAGAAAAGCCGCATTGGCCAGCGGCGTGCTGCACGCACTGAGAGAACAAATTGTTAATAATTAAGCAATTTTAGTAAATGTTAATAAAGCATTTATTGGTATATGGCGGAAGGAATATTTATTTCTTAAAAGCTGATAGTTTATTAATACCATTTAAATGTACTTGATTTAATAAAGATAAATTGTTATTTATAATAAAATGACATTGTATTAATAAGGGAAAGTATTTGGTAACTGTTAATATTACAATATTAAAATTAAATATTATGTTATTAAATGGTAAACAATACCATAACTGACTTTAATTTGTCTGATTTCAGCATAATAACGCGTTATTAATAAAAAATAAATGCATGCAAAACTGAAAGAAATGTTTATTAATAATAAAGTATTGCTAAATAGTGATGAATATGTGTATAATTAAAGTTATTTTATTTACTTTACTTCTAATATCAGTTGTTTCCTCGAAACTAATGTTGGCTTATATTTAAATTAGCCTATAAGTTACAGTTAAGCGATATATACTTACTGAAAATCATCCATTGTTTTTTTTGCCATAGAAGTAATTATTTATAATTAATACTTAAATATTACTGTACAATATATAATAATTATTAAAGGTTTCACTTTTTAAAAAAAATCGTAGTAAACTGTATTTACTTAGAATAAAAAAAATATAGTAATTTCAAAACCAATTTTATTAAAAGAAATTTGTAAAAAGAACACTACTTATAGCTAAAATACTAATTGTAAGGATAGAATATTATAATATACCTTACGTACGCTATTATAATGATCTAAAATAATAATTCATAACATAAACAATACATAAACACATAACCTATATCTAATTAAAAAAATTAATAAAATATTTATTCTTAATCGAAAGCGGTTTATAACAATTATTATTAACAATAAATTTTGGCAGAGAATTAATGCTCTTGATTCATAGAGGAGATAAACTTACGTCCATCACCGATTGTATGAATATGTGTGGGAAAAGTGCAATATATATTTCTAATGTCTATAATATTTTTGTATGTTGGAAATTCATCATTAGCTACTTCATATGCTTCAAAATCTTTATCGATACCGTAACAACGAATTTTTCTATATATCAAATTAATCTTTTCATTAGTGCTATATAATACACTATCAACCTTTCCAAAAACTGGTTCACCGTATTCGTCTCGATTTACTTGAATGATTACACTTTTTTTAAAAGTAAGCCCATTTAGTTTAACCCAACTAACTTCATATATTTGTGTAACATCATCTAATAAATTTTTACATAAATAACTTTCATCTACTCCCAAAGCAGATACCCGTGTACCAACATCAATCTTATCATAAAATCCTTTATTCAAAATAAACCGATAAGCTAATCGTAACTGATGCTTAGTAGAAAGGGTTAGTGGGATATTTCGTCGAGAACATACTACATTTGCGTTTGATTTACTAATTTTATGAAAACTTTCATAACGAATAGAAGATACTTTTGAAAGTACTCCTACTTCTGTTATAATTCTAGGGTAATGTAATAAAAAATGAAATTTAGGAGTCAGATGACCTTCAAAAAGATTAATATATAAGTCGTGATGTTCGCTAATTAGGTGTTTTAAATAAATTAATTCTGCTTCATTTGTAGAACTTTTAGAAACTATGAGAATAATATTAAATAGGATTAAGTAAAACTGCCATACTTCATCTGAAGGGTCAACTAAATCCCCAACAAGTAAACTAAAATAAGCAACGAAAGCGTGCATTTCACTTGAAGACATGATAATTTGATTTTGAAGTTGATATACAGTAATAGGCGGAATTTTATTTCCAACATCAACAAAAGAATAATTAAAATAATTAATACGGTTATTTAAAACATGAAGTGTAAAATATTTTTTGTCACAAATAAATGCCTTTAAAATTTTTTGAAAATCGTAGCGACATATGCCTTCATATAAATCATGCATCATATCAAAGTGAATATTTACTGTATTGTGAAAATAGGGCAAATCATTCCACACGCAATATTCCTTAATACCGAAACTATTATCAGCTAAATGTCTATTGTAATTATCTTTATTTCTTAGATAACTTAAATCTTCCATAAGCATTGTTTGGGTTAAATTTTTATCGCATAAACATGCACGGCAAAAATAATTGGAAGAGAAACTTGTTGTCATGCCAATTATAGAATTGATTCCTAAATTATCTCCCAATATCAGGGGTACAATAAAATAAATGCGTGTATTATTAATTAAAATACCTTCAGATTCCAGAAATATTAGTTCTCGTATAAAAGGTGTAAAAACACTTTTATTTCCAAAGTTAACTTTGTCCGAAGAATAAAACAAACCCCATAAAAATATGTTTTCCAAACGAGATGAATATTTTGGAGAAACGGCAGCAAAAGAGAAATATATTCCGCCTAATTTATGTACACCGGCCTGTGTTCCAAGAGGATTCCCAGTTTCAAAGTCGTCAAAATAGACAAACAGTGGCAAAACTATTTTACTATTATATTGACATTTAATTTGTTTCCATAAACTGCCATTAAATATACTAGAAATTTCGCCAAACTTACTTTCCTCTTCTTTTATGTAATTTAACATATGATCCAATATATTTGGTATTTGTAGCAATTTCTTAAGCAATATTCTAAGAGGAATGATTTGTCCTTCACACATTTTATAATTCATAGATGCTGCATTTAAAGAAGTATTATTATTTAACATATTCCCTATAAAAAATGCCATTGGCCTAATAAAATATTTTGATTTTTCCAAATATTGAAACCGTTTATATTCTGAACTTAATGATGAAAAGATGTCATTTTCTAATATAGAAGTTAAATCGTTATTAGGATTATTTGATTTCAACTGATGCAGTAATTTCTCAAAAATATTTCGTATCAACTCGGATGTGTTATCGACTATTTCTTGAATAACAGAACGATTGACTGTATTATTAGAATATAATTTACTAGTAAAAAGCACAGTTTGCCATTCTATCTGTTTTTTAAGACTATCTTCATTTGAATCTGATGCGTGATCTTCGATGTCTAAATTTGCTGATGATAACGACTTTTCAATATTATGTTTAGCTGTGGAACTACTACTACTAGAATTAGTTGGATATTGTGTATTGATTTGTGACGTTTTGATATCTTCAGATTTGATATGATAAGTTGATAGATGCTTTTTGAGTGCCGATATGGAATTATAAGATCTTGAACATTGCAAATGTCCACACATATAAGAATTCATAAATCGATGGGATATTCTGTGATGAATAATAAAACTTTCATTGGAATTAAAAATTTTAAAACAATTTTTACATTTCATATTGACTGTTTAATAAAAAATTTATTAATAATAATTGTTATTATAAAGTAATTCCTTATGATTATCTAAAACAAAGAAAACTGGACAAAATTGAATTTACAATGTAACAAAATTCAATTCAATTTAAAATTCACTTAATCTAAATTTTCTATTTTGTTAGAAATATTCAGAATGTTTGGAATGTTGTCATACTTAGTTTTCATTTTATAAATTGATAGTTGAATAAACATCCAAATATGTTCTGCCTCATATGGATATTTAAGATTGAACACATGCGTTAGTGCAAAACAAACATGAATTGCCTTCAAAATTGAGGCAAGATCGTATAAAATATCGTGGTAACTCACGTGAATATTTTGTATTTCCGTATATGAAGGCCCTACCACAATAATGAATGGAAGTAATGGTAATCCATATTTGTCCACTATTTTCTGTTTTTTCTCTAAAAGTGCTGGAATATCAGCAGAAATCTAGTAATTTTAAGAATTAGTAATACAAAAATTAAGTATGAAACAACTCAAACCTTAACATGTACAATGATGCCGTGGGTTACTTCGGTAGAAGTAGGATGCCAAATATTTTTTCCTTTTTTATTAAACGTTTTGGAAGGTAACAATGAAGGAAATAGAGTTAACATTAGGTAGTGACGACTTTCTAAAAGAAAAAATTTTAATTTATTTTTAGTAATATTATAGCTACAATTACCTACCTTCATTTAAATTCGCAGTTTCTATAATTTGTAAAAGGAGTAGATCACTTTGTGTCAAATTGTTTCTTTTTAAGTTGAGAAGTTTATGAAATACGGCATCAAAATTTTTATAAATTAAATTTTCGTTGTCAGAATATTTTTTTACGTAATCATATTCAACTAAACTGAATCCGAAAGAATTTGCTATAATGGGAAATTTTAATAAAATCTCGGATATATCAATATCATTCTTTTTTAACAGGTCCTGCCTAAATTTATATGTCGTTTGCCATTTATGAATTACTTCACTCCATGGTTGGTGATTGTATTTTAACCAGATGATGTCATTTTCAATATCATCGTGATTACTCTGATTATCTTCGTGATTATCTGAAATAAATTTGACGGTTGAACTAATAGAATAATTAATAAAGAAAATTGCATTGGGTGATGGTAAATTGCACGAATGACGGCAGGTAGCCGAAAAAAAAGTGGTCAACTGCACTCTAAGCAAAAAACCCAAAAAAAAACAAAACCAGAAAAATGTTCATGGTGCAGTTCACTACTTTGCAAAATTTTGTGCAGTTTACTTGGGTGCAGTTTACCATTATGAGGTACATTTTGAGTGCAGTTTACCTTGCCCCATTGCATTTACCTTTGGTCAATTCGTCATCGCTATCACCACTTTTTGGAAATATGCCGGATTTTCTCAAAAAGCTTAGCTTATTGCGATACTTATCGACTAATTTCCCCCTGGCTACTCCACACTTATTTTCTCGCGAACATCGTTTTTTAATCGGAGGAGTGTAATACACTTGAGGAATTTCGTTAGGAAAAATTTTTACAATTTCTCTCGACAACTCCTCAAAATGTACGTTGATAAGTCTTCTAAAAATCAAAAAATTATAATATAGAGAGTTTACAGTTAATATTAATTTATTATTTAAGTTTATTGTTAAAGACAAAACTTACTGGAACGGAATAATGTTTAAAAAATGCTGCACTATAATTTCAGACAAATAAGATTGGCATCTACTATCCAGTTGATTTTTTGTTGCATATAAGCATTTTATTGCCCTCCCAGTAATTGTTTTATCTAAAAGATCAGACAACTGTAGATTTAGCGTCGATGGTTGAGCTATTTCATCAGGCTGCTGGTCCAAATTTACACTTGAAATATCATACACAAATACTTTATTGCCAATGTTGTTTTCAGCATTGTCGTATATATCTGTACTTCTAGTAATAACAAGTTGATCGGCCGAAGCAGATGGTAATATGTTCTTCGAGGAAGTCAAAAAGCTAAAATATTAAATATTAAAACTCAAAAATAATTAAAATAATGTAATTTGATTAACTATATGTTCATACCTAGAAATTGTACTAGACGTACTTGGAGTGACCGATTCTGGTGGCACTTCATACATTAATTGTTTCCTAAAATTTTAAACGTGATGTAACGTTTTATACGCAATTATAGTTTTTCAATACTTACGGGCTTTCAATTTCGGATGATAAACGTTTAAATTTAGATTTTAGTTTCAAACGTGTTCCTAGAACTGGCACAAGCTCTTTGAAATCGGCGTTGTCCTCTTGAACCAATTTCTCGAAAATGGCAACGCTATCAATTCCATTTTCTATACCAATAATTTGATTTTTTTAATATTCAATAACATTTTATTAATCAAAAATATTCAGTATTTGTTCTAAATATGTATGTACATAAGTTTAATAAAACTCGTTGAATAAAATCCCTATGTCAATACTAAGTATTAATAGTTAATAAATATTTTTTTCTTAAAACAGTTAACACTATAATTAAGCCAAATTGACCGGCACAAAACTACACCATTACAATAAGAAAAAATAATATTGCCGATAAAATGACAAATTTGTCACTTTTGGTGAGGTCAAATTGACGGGATAGTAGCAATAAATTTTTCTCACAAACACAATCTTCTCGTTATGAATGTTACTAATAATCAGATATTACTAAATAACTATAATTTGAGAATGCTATAGAAATGCTGTCGATAAGAAAATTTTATTTTAACTACAAATAAGTAGCATTGTATAGGATTTCATAGCTTAAAATTTTAAATAAAGTATAGGTACCACTAACCTTTGCAAACAGCTATTAAATGGGGTAACTCCCAATCTAATAACAAATTGTGTAAAACATCAATATTGTCCATTTTCAATGAGCACTTGTTTTTCACTTTACAGTTATGTAAATTGTACTTCTTGATGCACGTTATACTGTACGTCCCAAGTAGAAATAATATAAATAGGCGCAATTCGTTTATACAATTATGCATTTTTTAATCTTACCCCATATAATGTTATCAAAAAATCAGCATTTATTTTTAATCAATGTGTATGAATGCAGTACATAAGATGCACATTCATTTACTATAATGATTACCTATATACTTCGAAGCAAATGATAAATATTAAATATGAAATAATGTATAGTAATTATTAACAAATGTAAGTTTTCATAGTGGTAGAAATATTTTTTTAACTTTGTAAAAACTGAATTGTTTTTATGTATTGCGCTATATTTATTATAAACAAAACACATAAAAATAAATGGTTTTGTTCATAAAAATAAATTGTATTATAAGAACTGGTAATAGTAAATGCATATCATTTTTCAGCAATTTAAATAATTAACCATAAATAAATAGTAGCCAAATAAATATTTATTAGCTATAAAAGTCTGATTTCTCTCAGTGCGGGCGCAGGAATAATTTCCACAGAGCTGGTCGAAAACATCTGTGCCACATTTATTTTTATTGTAAAATTCTACGATTTCTGGCTTTCCACTCTCTTCAGACGCCTTTCCTGTTTTATGCATCGATGACAACATTAAAACAACTTTATTTTTTTTGGGCAATACGAGAGCAGAATATTTTGCCCGTCGTAACCGTACCTCACAGTTCCCACTGCAGCATTTCTTCTGAAGGATTCCGGAATTTGACGCTTATTTTTTCGTAGCGTGCCCACTAAAGTTAAATTGAACTCTTGTTTCATTCGATTGCAAATTTCAATCGAAGTGAACCAATTATCGCACGTTATATTTCTATTAGTGTTGTGAATTGGTTCACTCAATTTACGAACATAATAGGAAGGTACACTCTCACCTTGCTCTGTCTCTACTCTTCCAATGTACGGTATAGCGTTGTACATATAGAATGTTTTTGAATCATTCATGGACAGTACTTTTATTCGGTTTAGATTTGATGTAAACGCGTGCCGAGAAATGTCCGCGAAACGCTAATAGCTGCTCATCAATAGTCAAAAACTTACCCGGATTATAGTTATCTTGACAGTTTTTGATGAACAAGTCCCAAATTTGCGAATTGGTGCTAGTACGTCTTCGGCGCGTCTTGCAGCCCGTGTAGCTTTGTCATCGAATCGAAGCCAACAACTGATAAATTCGAAACGTCGTTTCGACATAGCCGCTTTGCAGAGCGCTCATCCAAACTCGCCAGACCAAATTTCCAATAGATTGACTTTATTATTCTTTTGCACGCCACAAAAGTATAGTACGCCTATAAACGCCTTTAATTCGTTCAAACTAACTGTTTGAAATGACGTATGATCGACGTTAATGTTTTCTTCTACGTATCGTTCGATTTCGGCATTAGTATTGTTTGATTTGGTTAATTAGTTTTTCAAGACCAATTAAGTTGATTGTAAATTTGATTTGAATTTCACGTTGGTTTTGTAACTTAAAGCTCGTTGTAAATAAAATGTTGCACATATAAAATGAACAAACTTTAATGTGAAAATTGTTATTAACTAAGTACAAATAAAAACATAAGAAAGTATTTAAAATGAAACGACAGTTCTTTTTAGTTGCGTTGCATAGAACGGTTACTGCACGAATGGTGCCGTCACTCACCACATCCCCAACCGCGCATCCCCCACTTAGCGCGGTGTAAAAAATGCACTATAATAATAAAAAAAATGATTAAACAAGTATAATTTAAAACAATGTTTACAATCTCCGGTGTAAATAACGCGCTCCAGCATTGTAAAGGTGTGTGTGAAGAAACAGCTTCACCAATAACTTTGGGTAATATGAAGGCAATATTTGCCCTGCGACCACGAGCTTCCGGAGCAGTAAGACACCACTTATGTGTCCCTGCCGTAGGCAAATTTACGGCGTCTGCTTCCTTGTGGAATGTCCTGCGTATCGTCAATTTCACTCTCACTTTCTTCTGATTCTAGTCCGGACACACTAACTTCACTGGCACTACTGTCAGCCTCTTCAATAGCATCAATTTCCTCTTCACTGCCTTCATCTCCAAAATGTGATAAAGTTTCACGTTGGCGAATTATGCGCGATACATGTTCGGCCGACTTTTGCTCCATTTTGTTCAAATACTAAGCAAAATTAATTTTTGTTTTAATATTTTTACTCATAATACATGATAATGACACAAAAAAACATGTTAAAGGTAAAAAATAAATTTCACTTACCTACACGTTTAGTATACGTCGTCTGCAAACCTGGGTATTTCGTGTCCTTTTTGAATTTCAATTGTGTACAACTACTGTTTAAAGCGATCTAGGGCCTTAAAATTTGGTGGTGGGTTACCAAAAATATGATACGACTTAAAACTTATAATCTAATGCTTTAAAGAAAGGTTTTTATCATATACATGGCATGAAATAAGAAACTTGCTGTGCTTTGGAAAATGAAAAAGTAATTGTTCATCTAAGATTATATTTATAGTATATTAAGAAAAAGAAGACAAGAATATTCTGACAAACTCATAAACAAAATAGTTTAACTTATAAAACTAAACATTGTTTCTTAACATTATAATCTTCACATATACTCGTAAGTATAATAAAACATTTTAAATAAACTAATAAACAAAAGTTAAAAAAAGCAACATATTTCAAGAATTTTTTGTGGTAACTTTTGAATGTGGTGGAATATTGAATATTGGGGATCTGTCAGGCAATCGGTACCACAAATTCGGCCGCGAAAAATATTCTATTGGAAAGAGGACAATTTTCTGTGTATAATAAAAAAAGAAATTTGTTAGATTATCCATTAGTTTTCGAGAAAACGGATTTTGAAAATCAAAATTTTACATGCATTTTAGATAGGGAAATCATTAACATAAAAGTTCTATTGACGGTGCGTGCGTTCTGATATAGTCTTAGTGTTAGCAGTCACACGCGATTGTGACATTGTGGGATGTACATCGGGTGTATTACGCAATATTATGCAATAATTTAAAAAATAAACGCAGAACTCGTTTTTAGATTAGAATCTCGAGTGCCTTGGTTGCGTTCGTCAAAACCGACGCTCCGCTACCCTCCGCTCCGGTCCCCTCCGCTCCGGGCGCTACGCTGACTCGTTAAAAACATCCCTCTAGGTCGCACCACCTCGCCAAAGGTGCAACTCGAAAGGGGTGAAACTCGTAAGGTGTGAAACTCGTTAGAAACGGTCGGTGTGCTCCCGACCGGTGGTCGATAACAACTGAATACAAGTGCTCCGCCCATCAATAAGACTATATCAGAATACACGCACCGTCAGTAGAACTCGGGAGCGGATCAATTCCCTATGTAAAATGCATGTAAAATTTTGATTTTCAAATGCCGTTTTCTCGAAAACTACTGGATAATCCAAAAAAATGTAATTACAAAAATTGCTTAGAAAATTGTCCTCTTTCCAATAGAATATTTTTCGCGGCCCGATTCGTGGTACCGATTAACTGACAGTAACCGAATATTGTAGTAACTTTTAACTTTATTTAGACATTTTTTATTTGTAAAAAATATTGAAATTGCTATAGCCGATCTCCGGGTGCTTCTATAAATAAAAAGCGTTTTGCGGTGAGCACGGTATCTCCGGACTGGATCATCTGAAATAAAAAATCAAAAAGGATTTCGTTAATAAAAGATAGATATTAAGTATCTAGTAATTAATCGAAGTAATAATTTTTTATTTCGAGAGATCCA
Organism: Cantharis rufa; assembly: GCA_947369205.1. Classification (NCBI taxonomy): domain Eukaryota; kingdom Metazoa; phylum Arthropoda; class Insecta; order Coleoptera; family Cantharidae; genus Cantharis; species Cantharis rufa. The sequence continues at coordinate 28,689,230 of OX376305.1, read as the reverse complement.
GTGCAGAGTACCGTGCTCACCGCAAAACGCCTTTTTTTAGAGGAGCTCCCGGAGATCGGCTATAGCAGTTTCAAAAATCAATATTTTTACAAATAAAGAATATCTAAATAAAGTTAAAAACTACCGCAATTTACATATAAATTTTTGCATTAAAACGGTAAAAATTAGTCTATCCAGAAAAAAATTTTTTTTGGTCTTGTAGCAGTTATTACCATAAAGATAATAAAACATTTATTATCACAAAGATAATAAAACAGTTATTATCATCAAGATAATAAAAGTTTTACAAATTGGTAACACGCCAGCCGTATTTTGTAATTTTTGCAACTTATCATGCTGGAAGGACAGCCTTCGAATAACAATTCTCCAAAGATGTTGGTCCAGATGGCCAGAAGTTTTCGAGAAAATTGACTTTGAAATATTACGAAAGCGTTATGAAGATTGAACTTAAACCACAAATCACAATAGGTCTCATGGCGGATTGATCTAATTTATTTTTTGAAATTGATCTAATTTATAATCTAAGTTATAATTATATCTAAGTTGACTAATAAATGTAGTGATATATTTGCTAAATGTAGCAATGATAAATTAAATTAATTTAGTTCTTATTACTAGTTCTTCAATTTATACAAAAATTTAATTTATCATAAATATTGTTAGTCAGCAAGCAAAAGTTAGATCGATTTTAACCTAAGTGACTTGGTAGAGGTACATGAAAAAAATTAAAGAAGAAAACTTGCCCAAGGTGGGAAGCGAACCGGAGACCGAAGACATAACTCGCTCGTTACCCGGTCCATCACGAAACCTATTGTGGTTTAAATTCAATCTTTATAACGCACTCGTAATATTACAAAGTCGATTTCCTTCTGGCCATCTGGTCCATCATCTTTGGGGAATTGTTTTTCAAGGGTTGACCTCCCAGCACAATAAGTGGCCAAAATTACTAAAATTAGGCTGGCGTATTACCTACTTGTTAGACTTAAGTTGAATTTGTAGTTCGAATATCTATCCATCTAAATAATATCATCTTCTAAGCAGAACTGCTCGATATCTTCTACGAATTTAGTAACTTTAGGGTGTTGAATTGTGGCCTTTCTTCTTCCACCACGTTTAGTGCCTTTTGGCGGGTTTATTTTTAAAAATAACCTAAAAAATACTCCATTTCAAATAAATTTTTATTTAAATTAATTCTTCAAGATTATTGTTATAAAGATCATTTTTGGAAAAGTTATTAATTATTTGTGTAGAAAATGCAATAAATAGTATATTTTTTATTATACTGACCTTTGAATTGTTTCCAGAGTTCCTTCTATAGCTGGAGGGTATAAAAATCCAAAAATGTAGTACAAGAGGAAAGTAACTAATATTCCATCAAGGAATGAGTTCACCCGAATAGAAACTTGTTTTTCTATAACTACATCGTACAAATTCACGCCATGTATGTTTTTTCCTGAAAAAAAGAAACCAACACTGTAAGCTAATTTGTTTCCGTTTGCGATTAGTTCAAAATCAATTAGTTGCGCATATTATAAACATGTATTGGTATTATTTAGATAATTATTGATATACCTCGTATAATTAATACTGGATTTGAAACTTGCACGGCCTCGAGTAACTCGTCATCATCTACTTCTTTCTAAAAAAATGTCATATTTCAAAATTTATAACTATAGATTTTAATAAATTTAATTATAAGAGAAAATTATGAGCTACCTCAATAGTGGAATAAAGATATTGAATGTCTTCTTTCTCTCCCATGCATTTCACAATAAAGCCAAATATTATGTTACGAAGAGGATCTTCATTTTTTAAGGCGGCACTAAATTCTTTAGCCTCTTTTAGTCGTTTACGTATACTTATTAATTCTGCGGGTAGAGCTGCATTCTTGTGCTTTTTGCGATATTTGTTGCTTTCAACAATTTCGTTGTCTCTTGCAAGACATATTATTGGTTTATGCAGCTCTTCCAAGGTTTCCTTCCAAACGGCCATGGTGTCTTTGCCCAAAAGTTCATTTGCGTGAGCAATAATCGCTTTGGGACATTTAAAATATGACCAATCATTAAAAAATTCAGACACATTTTTTTCTTTGTGGATGCATTTACGCTGTAAACAGTATGTTTCTGCCATGCTCTTCATAATATTATCATTAAGTAGTTCATCAGACTCATGGCATTGGATTATTTCTAGGCGTTTCTTTTCTTGGGACTCCCACGTTTCTGGCAACGTTAAATTCGGTAAATAGGCAACGCACCCATATTCGTCTTGCGCTTTCGGTACGGCAGAAGGTGATTCATCTAGATCTTCTACATCATGGCTTTGTGGAAGTGCACCTTTGCCTTGACCTCTTTTAGTGAAGTTGATCCTATTATAAACTTTCATTCCCAGACTCGAGGCCGTACCTTTTAAACTCTGGTTACCAAATTTAACCTTAAAGGAATCAGGATATTTGTCGACAATTTGACTACAAATTGTGTGCGATAGTCTCATATAGCAAAAAAATTGTTTGAAGATTTTCTTACCCCTCAACGGTTGCTCATGAAGTTATAATTACTTTTGCAATTACTTTTGTGTTGCGTTTTGGTGAATCTTCAGCTACCAATTTTTGCTGTTCAAAAGTTGTCGCTAGGACAACGGCATCAAAGTTTTCGGGGGTAAGAGCGTCAATTTATTAATGTCTGCATCTCAGAGTTTTTAGTGAGCTCCAATGTTAACCTCGCAAGTTGCCGCATAGATTGCTTTATTAGTTCTGCTTGAGTGCTGCTATATTTTTCATAGAGAAATGCTCCAAATCGCAAAATAAGATCATCTTTGCGACATGTTTCAGATATCTGATCATTTCGCAATTTGTTTAAAATATTAGCACGAAAATTTCTGTAAGGTTGTGACCATAAATTCCGTTAAGTAAGGAGGTACTCTCAGCAGCTGAGAGTAGAGCAATATATAATCCAGTGTTGTACGTAGAAAAATTAAAAAACATAAAACATAAATTATTATTTATCATTAAAAGATATCATTTTTAATAATAATCTGTTTACATAATACCAAGTTTTGACTACTCGTCACCCTAATATTACAAGGTTCTATGATATAATTGACATACACACATAAAAAATATTTCTTAAGTAAAACAAATTTGTTTCAAATTAAAGAAACGCTATTTTTGTATATAAGCAAGCAAATCATTTTTTCAAGATTAGAATAATATATACTTCGTTGTAAATGTTCAGAAGAAGTAATATTTCTTTGTTTTAAACAAGTAATAATTTTGAAAATAAAAAAATAATACTATCATTTTAAATTGCTCACAATTTTGATTAAAGTCAATCAGCATATTTAACTTAAGAATATAGATCATTTACTTCAAAACTATAGTCTAATTAGAAAAATGCAAAAATTGCTTATTAGAAATTTAAGTAATATTTAAAGTAAGTATTCTATATGTTCATTCTAAATTATCGTGTTTATATGCAAGAATTAAGTATTTTTAAAATATGAAAGCGTTTCCTTACAACAAACAAACACGATGCTTGACTGAAATATAATTAAATCTTAGAAGAAATATGACTTTTTTAATTCAATAATTTAATTATTTTATGACAACAATCCTGCATGAAAATTTTAGATTATATACTATAATAAAGAAGATAAAAAAAGTCGTTTCTCTTCTTTATTATAATATAATAATTATGCCTAAGCCAGATTAAGTCATTTTTTATAGATTCTAAAAAACATTTTATGGTCAAAAAACTTAAAAAAAAAATGTAATGCCTTTACCATCAACAACTAATTCAGTTTTAGATTTTTTATTATCGGAATCTGTAGTTGTTGAACGCCGACGCTTTTTAGAAACCTCTGCGAAACATTTATAAATCAAATTTCGGCATTTGTCTACAAGCTTGCCTCTGGCAAGTATTGGCCGACCTGTATGCGAATTAATTTTTTTTATAGCAGGAACGTAATACGTTGCAGAACATTCGCTTGGAAATAACGACACAATTTTTTCAGTAATTATATTATATTCCTCGTGATTCAGACGACTACAAAATTATAATATTTTAAATGAAATATTTAAAAATTAATTACTTGAACTTACTTTTTCACTATATAATTAAAAATGTGTTGGATAATTATACTCGTAAGACGATTACGTCGCGTATAATCCAGCATACCATTTTCTTTATAAAAATTTAGAACACTGTTTCCTAAAGGACTGGTTGATAACAAAGTAGCAAGATCGAAATTAGGAAATATTGATTGTATTAAAACAAAGGAATCAGTTCCTGATTGCATTGTGTTTAATTCCTGTGAAATGTGAATTATAAAAAAATAGTTGAAATTACAATATGCAATATAAAAAAAATACACCTACTGCATCATTTCCTGGTATTTAACTTGCTGCATCGGATGACGGGGTAGAAAGAGGGGAATTACCCGATACGAAGCTATCTGTTGACGCCGTACTTGTGCAAGCCTTAAAACATCAAATTTAAATAACTCTGACTTATTATACATAATTAATATAAGTTAGTAGAAGATTGAAAAGCATTTATAAATAATATACAATAATGTGTAGATATTTATAATACATCATTTTATTGAAACAATAAAGCTTAAAAATGTGTAAATAATACTACAAACCTCATTTAAAGCTGAAAAAAAGTGTTTGGAAAATTTTAAGCGCTTGCCTACACTGGGTATTAATTCTTTGATTGTTTCCTTAGTTAAATCATATAGATTATCTATATGTATATTATTGTCTGCAAGGCATTAGATATTAAAACTTCAGCTATGACACATTTAAAATAGAGAAAACTTACCTTTGAATAACTGTATTAACTCGCTACAATCCCACTGTTTCAGTAAATCCTCCATACGTTCACAAATTAAGAACAGATAATTCAAGAAAAATACAGTTCACGTTTTCATGCACTTCACAATTGAAAGCTTGAACGAAACTGTTAACATTCACGTTACGTGATAAAAAAGTGCTGAATTGAAATTTTTGCATAACGAATACCTTGATGGTTAAAGAAATGAATAATTTGAAATAAGAAACATATTTAATAATAAAGATACCATTTACTCAATTACATTTGTTGTCTGATCAAATCACAAACATTCATATTGAAACTCTTTGCTGATCTCAACAAAGTAAAATTATTTTAAGTCAAAACAGCATTTTACTTGAAACCAAATATACAGACAGTTTTATTAAAATAAAATAGGTGTTTCATTATAAACACTTCATTTATTTATGTTTAGAATATATTTTTGAAGTTAGCTTATATTACAAACTAATATTTTTCTTGTCTAAATCTTATAGAATTTTAAAATTAAGAAAATTATTCTTCAATTAATTATAGGTATCATTAGTACAAATAAATCTTTTCAAGATTATTCAATTTCTTGAATTAAGAAACTATTTTTATGTGTGTAATTTGAGAAAACGCGATTTTAGATTTTAAACTTTTGAATTCATTTTATTATTTAAAAATAAATTATTTTTAAAACATTTTTAATTGCAAATAACCTAGCTTCAACTTTTAACAAAAATCATTATTATTTTATTTTATAGAAATGTTAGTAAAAAAAAATTAAAAAAACATACAACTTTGTTCTACGACTTTTACTTATACTATTTTTTTTGGGTTTACCAATACGATGTTTGTTTTTAAATTTTAAAGGAAACACATACTTCGGATGAAAATGCTATGGATTTTTATAGATATGTAAAGTAGAAGGTCTGCCATTTATGAATGAAAAATAATATCCTTCAAATGTTCACCACGACCACGCTTACAGACATCGATTCTTTTGTCAAAATTTTCAATCACATTTTGGCATAATTGAGGCTCTATCTCACCAATGACCCGTTTGATGTTGACTTTTAAGCCCCCAATGGTTTGTGGATTATCCGCATAGACTTGATCTTTCACATAGACCCACAAGAAATAGTCAGACGGTGTAAAATCGCACGATCTGAGGTGAAATTTATTGCAGAATTACGCGAAATTATTCGATCTAGAAATTTGGTTTGCAATAAAGCCATTGTTTCTCTGGCCGTGTGACATGTGGCGCCATCCTGTTAAAACCACATATCACTTACATCCATATCATCGATAATAGGTCAAAAATAATTTTTCAACGTGTCCCCAAATGTTGAGAACGTCGTGGAATTGACAAATTTGGTTGCTCTCGACACTTTCACTTAGAGCAGCCATATTTTCCGCTGAACGACCCAAACGAGTATGTACTGTTGTTGGTATGTTATATACCAAACCAGTAACCTTAAATTTATCCACCAAATTCTCGATAGCGGTTTCAGAAGACCGATCATGACGACCAAAATATCGCGAATTTTACAAAATGTGGTTTTCACACATCGACTATTTTCGTAATAGGCTTAAATGATTTTAATACAATTTTCAATTAAAATTGAAAACATTTTCACAAATGGCAAAGCTTCTGCTGTACATAAGATAAAAAACTAAATGCCAGAACTGTCAAAATATCCGAATATGCCCCTATTGAAAAACAAACATCTTATTGGTAAACCCTGTATTACCGACAGTAAATTCAGTTTGAGAAAATGCAGTCTTATACTTAACTTCAAGCAGTATTTTAGTTAGTTGAAGCGACGATATTTTTGAAAAAGGTATTACCGTATAATTTAATTTTGAAGCAGATGCCTGGAAGTCCTTAAAATCTTCTGCTTTCATTTGAATAATTTTATACGGATTCCGTTCACGTATTTTTAATAGAATTCTTAATAAAGAAAGTGGGGAATAATATTCTGCTGGTCTTCAAACTTTCTCAATAGCACTGTGGACAGCATCGACAACCTGTAATGCAGAATGACCAGGTACACAGAACTTCATTGTTATTTTATTTAGGGTTATATGAGTTTGTAAAAGATGAGCCATTGCAATACTCATGAAGCTGTTCCTGTTCTGCGGAACGCAACTATCACTCCATATAGTAATTTCCGAAATGGTAGGGTGATCTTTCAGAACCCTTTCCAAAATTTTGTACACGGCACTGGCAATATCATTAACCCCTCTTCCTGTCATTGTCTCAGGCCACAAAGCACAATAAACTTTGTTCCCTAAGGATAAATGAGCTGTCATGTTATACACATTTATTTTTGATTTGTAGAAGAAGTTTTTTACTTCTGCTTTCGGACAGTTTAAAACATTTTCAAGATCAAAACATAATACGACCTTATTTTCCTGGGTATCTTTCTTCCTGTCTTCTGTCATTAAAGTCTTTTCTTAAATAAGCATTTCGTAGGAATATAATTTTTCTGCTGTGATATTTTCTTTTTCTTGTCTCTTCATTTTGATCTCTTCACATAAATCACACTTGTCTTTGCGTGGTTTATGGAAATATATAAAACATATGTAAAACATATGCTATATGTAAAACATAAAGAAACCACTTTAAGTCTATTTATGTATTTTAATATGTGTTGACAAAATTACACGTTATCGATATTACTTATAAATTATTATTATACTAGTATATTGCATTTATATAATGCGAATAAAAAAAATTATTGTTAGTTACTTATAGCGTTATTGCAGATAAAAAAACTTTAAAAAAATAATATAATTTTGAAATTAAAAACTACTACACATAAAAAATGTAATACTTTAAAATATCGATAGACAGCTTGCAAATTAAAATCAATTAATATAATTTATATAGTGTTAATATAATAAAATATTGTGTTTAAACGCATCACTTAAAATTTTACCTTTATAATCATTTTAACAGTAAATTTAAATAATTTAATTTAATTTCAAATAACAAACTTTTGTAGTTTAAAACCCTTTGAAGCATTATAGTTTCGTCATCTAACCACTTTTTCAAAAATTTGTATTTACTTCGATATTAGTTTTATAACGGAATATCAGCAGATCCGCGCACAATTTTTAAGTAACAGAGGCTCGTTTTTAGTGTGGTTTTGCTACGCGACCACTGTGCATCAAGTGTTGTAAATTATGTTTTTTTTCAAACCTTATGTTTCATTGGACGCTCGCAGGGTCAAGCTAAGTTACTAAAAAAACACATAGAACCACATGGGCTTGCACACAGTGCAAGAGGAGATTATGCTTGAATGCACACAAAAACTGTTTTTTAGAATACCATAAGTATTTTCTAATGTTTTTCATAACTCAGGTATGTTTATTGTTTTAGAAATAAAATGTTATGTTTTGCCACAAATATTTTTACAATTTATTATTATTGACATTTGTTGCACAGTGGTTAGACTAAGTGACCACATAAAAAATGAAAATAAACGATATTTTTGAAAGACCAATATCAAATTTCATCAGTTTTTTACGAAAATTTGAATTAAGTGCGTCAAAGAGTTTAAAAAAATTTGTATTATAGATATTTCTCACAAAATCTTCATACAGACACTTCTTATTTCAAAAAGCTTACCAAAAATTTTGCCAGCTGACTCGTACTTATCTAATTATCTATACTAAAATCTATATTTTTAAACACCGTTAAGGGCCAATTTTGTAATAAAAATTAGCAATTAAAAACAAAAATTTTTAACAAAAAATTAAAAGGCAACTTTAAACAAAACCGTTGATTTTTATTGGTCTGTTTTGTCATAAGTCGCTTTTTAAATTTTAATACCCTGTTTTTTTATTATGAAATGACCCTAAAACTTATGAAACTAAAACTATACTAATGTCTAAAACTAACTAAAAACTAATAAAAAAGGGGAAAATCTTAAACCAACAAAAAAATCGAAATATTTAGAAATTAATCGATCTTCTTCAGTTTGATAATTAGCGTCACGATTTTACCAAAATAATTTTTGTTGCTTTTAGATCCCTGATCAGGATTTATTTTTAGCATATATCTCTGCAAAAATTCTAATGTGTTTGAAATTCATTTTGGATAGCAAACATTGAAGTTATAATATAAAGCAATTTATATTTTCAATGCTTGCATGAAGTTTTGACTCTGTAAGTTTGGTAGTTCCACTTTTTCAAAGTAAATACAGTACTCAGAACCTTAAAAATTCAACCCAGTATTAAATAATTGAAATTTAAGAGGGTGTAATTATTACTTACTGCTTTTAATCACGATGCATTTACAGGAGCTTGTACGACAGCATCGGAATTCTAAAATTTAATAAATAATTAAACTTATATGCAAACTTTAGGTGGTTTACCTCACCTTATTAACTTTTTTAAAAAACAACTGAATGTTTTCCTTAAAGTAATCAGCAATTACTTTAAGACAGGCTTGATGTTTGTCTTTCTCCTCATCGGGAATCTGAGTAACCTGAGTAAATGTATTTTCTATTCCCAATTTTAAAATTTTGTTTTCTCGTTCTAAAAACTTTCTTTGGAGGTCTTCTATGTCTAACGACGTAAGTTTTTTGGAAATGCCAAAATACGACCTCACTATTTACGAGCAAAATAGGCCACTTCTTTTGAATCTCCTTGATTTCCGGCTTAGAATTCAAAAATAATCGTTGGGCTGCATAAGTGTCATCGAGGAGTCGAATTACATTTTCATTTAGAGTAAAATTTTGAAATAAACTCTCATTCAATGAATCTTTTTTTTCCTGTACAGTTTCAGGTTCAAGATGTTCAATATCGGGTTGCCAGTTGGAGCAGCCTAAAATGAAAAAAAAATAATATAATATTAATTAAAGTAAAATAATTCCAAGCAAATATTTACCTGCTTTTGCTCGTAACATAGTTTTTCTTTTACTCGGAGGAACTTCAACATGAACATAATTTGAAGGCCGTTTATGCGGCCTGTTTAAATAATTATGTCTGTCAATCAGTTTACTTATTGTTAGGCTATAACAGCCATCCCCAATCAACACACCATCCTCATCTATATCTTGGAACTGTTGGGGATATTTTCTAATAATTTTTTTGGCTGTACTGCTAACTAATAAGTACTAATCTACTGTAACAGTGACAACTTTGTTTATGCATGTTTGAAACAGTCTTCGATAGTTAAACGGTTTAATTGGTGCCACGGAACTTCAAATTCCTCCCATGTAGTGTGCGAAATTCTTGTAGAGTTTTCAGTATCAGTAGTAGGAATTGATAAGTCACGGGCACTTATAAAAAGCGGATCATCAGACTGGGCGGTGGATGAAGCTGGAGAACTAACTGCCGTTTCAGTTGAGCACGTTGACAGCGTATTATAGCTAAGGGTCTTATTAGGTGTCCAATTTTCATCTTTATTTAGAAGTAAAAATGTTGCAGCTTTTGTGAAGCTAAAAAATATGAAATAAAAAGTAAATATTACTCTAATTTTTGTAACACTAATTCAACAAACCTTGAAGAACAAGCATTTCATACAAATTTTCCTGATCTTCAGGTAACACAATAATAAATGCTTTATTTTCCCTATTGCTGCTCCAAATTTTGAAAAGGATATCCATGGTGGTATAATAACTCAAAAAAAATCTATAAAATATATGTTTGTAAAATAATTTAATACCTCAGGTAAAATATAATAAACTATATATAGTAGAGTCCACGGACCACCAAAAGTCGTCTAGAAATGATTTCTGTTGGCCCATGGGAGTTAAAAGCTGGAACCTATTTTAATTTATTCCTTAATCCCTAAATAACAAAATTCCGTTGGTCGTCAACAATTCGTCCTGTACAGGGGGGGTGTAGGGAGAAAATTGCAAAAAGTACCCCAAAAACAAGTTGACGTTATTTAAATCAGTAAAACAAAAGGCACATTTTTGTCGTTTCAAAATATTGAAAAAATGAATTTAAAGGGCTTAAAATCAATTTTGAAACTGCGCTATTACTATGAAAAGATATGGAAAGACATGGTTGTTTTACGCTGTAGCCAACAATTCATAAAAATTCCTTATTGAAACTACATATTTTACACTTACGGCGCAATTCATATCTTTATTTGTGAGAATATCGAAAAATCGTGCACCTCAGGGCCAGAGCCAGCTCCTCCTCTGTAAACAGAGGGATGTCGGTAATCGCTGGTGGCTCGTAGCGAACTACGTCGTCGCATCTCGGGAAGAAGCACTCAAGGATGTTGTCGAGTTGGTGCTCCTCTATTCCGGTTTCTGCGCGGGCGCCGAATCTCTTTGAGGCTATTTTGTAAGCCTTGCCCCAGACATCATTTTCGAGCTCGTCGAGTAGCTCGGCCCAGTTCTTCCGCTTGCTGGCGGATATTGCCTTGGTCAGCCTCGACCTTGCCTTCTTCAGGTCTGCCTCTAGTTCCTCCTTCAGGACCGAGTGAGGCGCCGCTGGATCCGGGTGAGACGCCGCTGCTTTGAAGAAGAATCTTCTCGACTTGGCGATTTCGTCCGTCCACCAGTAGGCGGGCGGTAGATGTCGTAGTCTCCTAGGTCCGCCCAGGCAAACATCTTGTCGGAACCTCTGCCCTTGATCGTGACCTCTGACGCCAGAGTAGCCCGGATTTACCATCCAAGCTCTCGACTTTCAGTAAAAAAAAGTCGGATAACATGGCTAACTGTTGAGATCGATGGCGTGTTGTTGTTCGTGGATTGAGTCTCACACTCTGGGCTCCAGCAGCCACATTTTTATATGTGCGCACCGCACCACGACGGGGACCGTGCGTTTTGTCCACTAGCATGCCAGTCTCACGAACTTTTTGCACAAACTTGCGTACGGCACACTCAGTGGGTGCTTCATTTCGGCCAAAACTTCTTTTCAATAAACGCACTGTTTGGGCTAGACAGCACTCACTTTGAAAATAAGTCTCCAATATTTCCCAACGTTGTTCAAGCGTAAAGTTGTTCGTTCCGCGGAGGTATGATACTGACTTTCTATCAAGATTTTGAGCGAAAAACAGCTGTCAGTGTCAGAATAACCTATGATTTAAAAACGAACTTGTACTTGGCCCACCCTTTATATATAAAAAGCTCCCTGACACATTTCACGCTCTTTCTTCTCCCTAAGGATACGAACAGCGTAGGAAACGTAAGCATTAAAAGAAAACAGTGATATTTGAAAATCTTAGATTTAGTGAAAATAAAGATCCATCCTCTTCTATAACTTTCTTTTTCAACTTATCATGTTTATAGATGTTCCACAATCAAAAGTAATGTTTAGAAATTTGAAAGAACCATTTAATCTAATAAAATGTTTTTTCTGGAAAATTTCCGAAAAAATTTGCATAGTAAAAAATTCGCCTTGTTTGTATTCCAATACTTTCCTAAATATTTAAATATCAATTTTCCAGAAAACTTGCCATTACAAAAATAAAACTCGATGTGTGCGTTGATCAGGACGACAAAGTTGTAGAAAGCTAGCTTGGTACATTGCTCGACTTAATTTTTTTTTACCAAACATCATTTGCTAATTGTTTTTAAATTTACAAAAACCAAAACTTTACCACATCAATAAAAAGTTTAATTTCCATAGAAGCGATACATCTTCATTACCCCACTTAATCATAGGGGCTATAATTTCTATGTAGAATGCATGCACCATTCATCATAATCCTAACGTCCAGTAGTATTTTACTTTTCAGCACCAAATCGTCTTCTTATTTTACATTTCACGCATCGTTCCTGCTATTTCATGCATGTCATCAATTTATTTGGTATATTTAAAATTTTCACCAACCAATAACTCAAATCGTCTTTTCCCAAAGACATTCTTGGAAAAGCTTCGTCACCGGCGTTGGTCGCTATTTTCGATATACATTATAATAATGTATAAAAGGTTTGAATAAATTTGCTCTATCCATATCTATAAAAAAAATTCGCAAGAGTGTTTTTTTACGCTTAAAACCCTTACCCCTTCCTTAATCTTAAAATTAAGTCTCTCTATTACGCTGCGCTCTTCCACCGTCTCTGTCTCTTGCTCCCGATAAATAGGTACTCACTGCAGTTAAAATGATTCCTGGTTTTTTGTTAGAATCATGATATTTTGCCGTTAAAAATTCTAAAACAATAGTCATCTCATCACAATAGAATCATAATTAAATATAAGTATCTAATAATTAATTAATATTCAATTAATAGATAAACTTACTTTCCATTGCTTTATAAATCTCGGTATCTTTAAATGATTTCTTCCCAACACCTTTTATTTTCTTTCCACACCCACTGTATTGCAATTGGATGTTCTTTCTTATCATTTTTCCCATGATCTGGTGAACATCGTCCTCGCATTTAAGGCATCCGGCCGAGACCATTTGAAAAATGTCCGTCTATATTCTATAACAATGAGTAAATAATTTAATAATACATAGTAGTATTATATATAGATCATTTATGAATAATATTTAAATAATGTAAAAATAATATTTAAATAATACCAATGCATTTTGTTTCTCCTCACTATCCTTCAGAGATTCATCAAATTTAAAAAATTTTTCGATGTTCTCGAATGGCAAATCCTCGCCGATGTTCTTCCATGCGCGTTGTTTACGTGGTGGATCAGCCGAGTATTGAACAACTTTAATAAATTTTTGGAATTTTTGCCCAATGGTGTAATTCAAACTTTTTCTAACGCTGTACATTTTATCGTGAATAACGCGTTGCAAATATTTTGCTAAATCGTTGTAATTGTTGATTCCTAGAAAACGTACAACAATTAATAATTATTATACTATTATTTTACAAAATTATTGATAGTCAATAAACAATAATTATATTAATAATAATAATAATGATGATGATGAAATAATAGAGAACATGTAACACACTCGTCATTCGAGTCCGGATTTGTAGCTATAATGCTTTTCCTGAAAATTCAGAGCAGCTTAAAAATTTAAAATAATCAGCGATTTATTCAAAAATGGTCTATTTGGCACCATGTTTTATAAGCTTTTTTTTGCGTTTTTGGGATTTTTCGGGTTGTTGTGCTTTTTTATGCCTTTTTGAATTTTTTATGCGTTCTATTTCTATTTAAAAAAAAATTTTAATTAGATATTAAAACAATGACTGTTTAAAAATATTAGACAATAGCCTAAAAAATATCTGGAGAAATTATATTAAATTTGAAAATGGATCCCTTGCTTATAGAAAAATTCAATGGCCTATGGAAAGAACGCCCATCGGCGGTTTTGAAGTTGTTTTTAGTCTATAGAAATTCATTTTACAGCAAAAATTATTAGACGTTTTTTTTTGAAAATTTCATTGCCTTCAATTTTGTTTATATAAATTTTTTTATTTTGTCGCACTGTTTCTGAGATATAGATGACAATATTTTCGAATTTTACCAAGTCTTGTTTAAGCCGCTGTCGGTCAGAAACGGCGCAACAAAATAAAAAAACGTATATAAACAATATTGAAGAGAACGAAATTTTCTAAAAAAACCCTCCAATAAGTTTTGCTGTAAAATGGATTTTAACAAGCCAAAAACAGCTTCAAAACCGGAAATTTGCATTGTTAATATAGTAAGTTATAAAGTAATAATAAATACCTTTAGGTTCAAATGATTGTGACTCGGACACCTCGTCATCAAAATCCGTTTGCAAACTTCTCTGAGTTGAATTCTCGTTCTGAGCACGTTCATCATTTTCAGAGAATTCCACAAGAGATTCTAGCGTTCAAAGGAACCGTTTTGGTTAAAAGTTGAGCTACAGCACTCGCGGAATGCACGATGTCAAGTTGTTCGTCATTTTCAAATTGTGAATCGCTATCAACATCGTTTTTCTTGTAAGATCTTTTTAATCTGCGTAGCCCTTGATCATAATCCTCTGAAATCATAATAAACAAACTGTGTTACAAATGTTTCTAATAATGAAATTATTATTGCATTATTATTATTTTACGTCGGTAAAACTTTCAAAAAATTAAAATTGAATTTAAAAACAATTAAAAGTATGTACATACATATTATGTAAATTACACGATGATACATTGAAATAATAAAAAAATTTAAAAAAAGTAGTCAAAGTACGTAAATACTTACTAGCCTTGCTGATCTTGGCAGGATACTTCTAGTCCAGTCAATGGGGACTCAAAAAGGCCTTTGGCTTACAAAAGGTGGTGTAGTTCTGATTTTTGGATATGTTGTTGAGTTGGGGGCCCGTAAGAAAAATCCAAGTTTTCGACCTTGAGCGGCTTCCGCTCGATCCGCCATCTTGGATTAAAGGGACAAAAAATAGGTTTCTCCCATATAACTTTCCAACGGTTGATCCTACGACAAAAATGTCAAATACAAATTTGAAGGGGACAAAATTATCTACAATTTATGTAGACACACTTTTTTTTTGTAATTCTAACGGGTGACGAGTTACAGCCGCCCAAACGTGAAGAATTTTCGAAAAAATCGTCATACTCAATCTTTGCACGGTAAATCTTGTAAAAATGAATTACATTGTAATATTTTTTACGTGTTTCCACATCACAATAACATTATATACCAAAATCTACTCGAAATACAAGTTACTTCTTATTATTACGTAGAAATTTGTATACTCAGAGTATTTCTAGTATTATATTGGTATATGTATAGATTATCCAAATTCCGTTCTACGTATTTTGTAACCACACCACTTCTTTCTAGAGCAGGTATAGACCGTCCCTAGTTCTTGCTTCCTATATGATCAGTTGGTCAAAAGGGATACCTCCGTTTCCCCTCCTAGTGGTAGGGATCGCCAGCCTGGGGGCCCAAATCAACACACACAGCGTTA
The DNA here is from genome assembly GCA_947369205.1 of Cantharis rufa. Taxonomy (NCBI): domain Eukaryota; kingdom Metazoa; phylum Arthropoda; class Insecta; order Coleoptera; family Cantharidae; genus Cantharis; species Cantharis rufa. Next base: position 28,673,588 of record OX376305.1, on the reverse strand, counting down.
GTGAGTCAGTGTGCTTGTCGCCAGCCGTTCGGCAGCACGTAGTCGCATCACGCTTTGCAGTATGGCAAATCCCAAAGCGGATATTTGTTTTATTTGCGATCTAAGTTTGAAAGAAGGTGACCCAATTATCGTGAAAGAGAGAGGCATTCAGACTCTACTAAAATCGAGTGTAAAACGTGGAAATCGTGAACACGGACGTATTCTGAGGAGTCGATCGTCAGTTACTGTGCATGCCGCGTGCCAAAAGAAATATAACAATGAAAAATTAATCGCTGCGTATCTTCGTAGAGGAGGTGACGCGCCTGCAGTGGCGTTGACTTCACGCCGTTCGAGTATTCCACGGTTTGATTTAGAAACCCAATGTTTCCTGTGCACCGAAGATATCACCTTCGATTTCTTACTTAAACAGTCGAAATCAAAGTTAGCGGATCGAAACATCATCCATCGGGTGGAAAAATTGAAACTCAAAGACAGTATCATAAAAGCAGCTAAAGAACGCGGAGATGAATGGGGACGGCAGATAATAGAGCGCATTCATTTTGTGGCGGACTTGGTTGCTGTGGAAGCCAGGTACCATTCATCTTGCTACAAATCGCTGTATGCACGAGTCCCCTCCGGACAGAAAAGAGGCTATCTGCCGGCGACGAATGTCGACGAAGCGATGGACAACATCTACGCTTATCTCGCTGAAAATTCCGAGGAATGTCAATTCTCCATGAACGAACTCATAGACCAAATTGATGGTGAGTACCGTCCGGACATCAGGACTGTGAAGTCTCGTCTCCTGCAAAAGTATGACAGGATATACTGATCATCGAGCAACACCACCAGCCGCCTGTTGTCTGCTTCCGGGACACGGGATACAAACTTCTATCGGAAAATTGGTATCAAGCTAAAAATGCTAATCCCGAAGAAGAACGGCTGAGAGTTGTCAAAGAAGCAGCTGCAATTATTTTGTCGGATATCAGATCACAGAACTACAGTACGTCAGAATATCCACCACCCGACCGTTTTGTAGATGACGTGAATTCTGTAATTCCACAATCTTTGAAGCTATTCTTCCAAGAAGTGATTGTAAAGAAGAAGCGCGGTTATTTCGAGAAATGGAATAGGGTATGCGAATCGTTATCGAATGCCGTTATTTCTGCGGCAAGACCTCGATCCTTCTTGTCATCGGTTCTCATCGGAGTCAGTACATATTTGTACAAAAAATTCGGGTCCAAAAAACTGATCGACATGCTGTCGTCTTTGGGCTTTGCGGCGTCGTACTCTGAAACGACGCTTTTCGAAAAATCCACCGTTGAGCGCGTTGCACCAATATCTACCAACCCAGACCATCAAAAAGACGGAAATTATAATCGGATTAGACTCTAAACATAAATTTAATCACATCACGCAGTACGAGCCATGCTCAATTGCAAATAAAACGAACATCTTTGGATTAGGCCTACTGGGGATACCACAAAAAAAACGCGCCGTTAGCTTTACCTCGTGGTGGTGTGGAAACGAGCTTACTCTTAATTTACAAAATTATCATCATTTTGTAACGATTAGCCACAAATCAGTTCTTAAAATTGAGAAAAACGAGGATTATGACGATTTTTTCGAGAATTTTTCACGTTTGGGCGGCTGTAACTCGTCACCCGTTAGACTTACAAAAAAAAGTGTGTCTACATAAATTGTAAATAATTTTGTCCCCTTCAAATTTGTATTTGACATTTTTGTCGTTGGATCAACCGTTGGAAAGTTATATGGGAGAAACCTATTTTTTGTCCCTTTAATCCAAGATGGCGGATCGAGCGGAAGCCGCTCAAGGTCGAAAACTTGGATTTTTCATACGGGCCCCCAACTCAACAACATATCCAAAAATCATAACTACACCACCTTTTGTAAGCCAAAAACCCTTATTGACTGGACTATTCTTCCATGATTTACCTGGTCTACTTTTAAGCTGAACCAACTTTTTCACCATATTTTCCTGATCTTTTGGCGGCCAGAAACACCAAGTTTCGTTTTCGGTTAGCCAATCAATTGGAACTAACTCGACCGCTATTTTATCGCCTATCATTTCGTCAAACTCAATCACCGCATATTCTTTTATATTACTATATGCCATTTTTACAAATAAAACAAAATTAGTACACTATAATCCAGAGAATAACCGATAGTGGATGTTAATTGGAAGACGCTGTACTCACGACTGAATACCACAATATATTATAAATTATATATATTTATATAGTCCTGTGTTTTCTGCGGAGGAGTTTGAAACTTAAACCCTGGTGTCACCTGCTTCTCCTTCACTATCTCTGGTCTTGCTTCATTTGGAATATGGTAGAAGTAATTTGGATCCTTTTTGATTTCTACCTGGCATGACCTTAATTGATCATAATGGCGTTTGATCGTGTACCCGTCGTCCAATTCAACTAAATAGTGTAACCGACCCAAACGCTCAACCACGATACCATATTCCAAATGAAGCAAGACCAGAGATAGTGAAGGAGAAGCAGGTGACACCAGGGGTTAAGTTTCAAACTCCTCCGCAGAAAACACAGGACGAAAACAAAACCAGTCCAGCGGTTAACTTATGAATAATATTTTTTTTTTTTTTTTAAATGAATACAAAATCTTGTAACAATCAAAATAATGAATATCAGTACAATTCTAATTCTAGTATTAAATCAGATACAAAACTAATACAAATAGGAAAATTATATTTGTTAAGTTAATAGTAAAATTATAAAAATCAGAAGAGAATTGAGAACAGCATCACTTGGGAACTACTGGTTCATAGAACTGATTAACCAGTGATATGGTTTCTCTTGCTTCTTCCAATCGAGCCAGTTCGTCAGATGTCTCTGCTATGAGATCCAATCTCTTTTGTGGATCCGTTAGGGTGCTCATAGCTTCAATGATGGTCATCAATTCCTCCTGCCGAAGAGTCTTTTTAAAGACAATCCTCTTGGATAGATCGGATGAAACGATGGAGCTGAAACTTAGGGACTTGTATTGATTCATCTCAGAATAGTGAATCCTTTTTGGAATATTCTTTGTCTCTTCTGGGATCGTCTTTGGAAGTTGTTGGGTTTTTGGTAATTTTATCCTCTTCTCAGTAATATTGCCTGGCTTAACCACTGTTCTCGTGGATTTCCTAATGGCCTCTCTGGGTTTTTCAGGCTTCGGTTTTTGGGTCCTTTTGTCATCTTCAGGGCTATGGCTCCTTTTTGTTGATTGGGATGTCATCGACATTCTGTCATCGGTGTACTCTGAAGCTCGTGACGACAACAATTGCTCTACTCGGGCTGTCTGATGCTCTGTAAAGGCTGGAGATGAATAAGGTGGAACTCCTCCAGCCCCACCGAATTCCTCCATTCTAGATGCCAACTGGTCAGCTAAAGTCCGGATGGATGATGAACTGGTCGGGGGAACTCCGGAGCCGCCAGGTCGGGGATTGTTGTCATCATCATCGTCAGAGGAAGAAACATCGTTCTCCCCTCCTTCGTGTCTCCTCGTCCCTCCTCCTCCTCCTGGTTGATTTCCATGGTTTTGTCGTCCTTGGGGGTTCTCCGGATCCTGGTCTTGGTCCTCTTCTTCATCAGGGGACCCTAAGTAAGCTGTAATTATAGCGGTAGCAGCATCAAAAGCTTGGGAAGACCCTATATTATCCTTGAGGTCCTGGTATGACTCGATCGATTTTTCTTGATCCTTTAGATAATCATCAATCAGAGTATCATAGTAACTCTGATTAATTCCAGGAGTATTATTCTTTGACCCCATTCCCCGGTAATTAATCATGGATTGATTGCCCAAGGATCGGATTTGGAGTTGGGTACTCAGGTATGCCAGATTCGGGAACTCACGACTATTTCCGTTGACAAGTAATCCTATAAATCGGTCTTTTTCAAACACACTTAATAACTTTCCGAACATGTTAAGTTCCGTCCTAATGGCAGGAATCTTTTCTGAGAGAGCAGACCAGGGAAAGTCTGATATATAAGTCAATGACCTGGCGATGGTCAAAATGGAGGTGAGGTTTGTAAAGGCAATCTGGTCTACTAAGGGAGTTAATATTACACTCGGAGATGATGATACGATCTTGTATAGGTTGTCAACCAATGTGTGTATAGAGCAAGACCCTCCGTCAATATGGATACTTAACACCCTTCCAGATCTCGTTAATTAATAGGGGATCAATCATCGATAAAAATATTTTTGCTGCTCTCCCACTGCTAGAGAAAGACTCAACTCATCTCTCCACATACCTATCTGTACAATTCCCTGCTTTGGATATGGACATGAGGTATGCCATAAGCCAAAATTCAAATTCTCTTGGTCCATTCGTTTTATTTAGGTAGTGGCTTGAGAACAAGATCAGAGCATGAATTTCCCGATCCGACAGTGTTGCAACTCCCGCCGTCGTTGACATTTTCCCCCAGGCTCCTCGAATATCAATCTCAGGGATGCCTACGAGATAGTCCTCCTCGGTAAAATCTGTGTCGAGGGGAGTAATTGACGCAGGTAAATGAATCAATCCAGCTTTCAGATGTCCCATGACTTGAGCGGGGTTAGCTCGAGGATCCCTTGAATTTATCGTATCACTCATCAAGTCAAGAATAAAAGCTGCTCTAATCGTCCTAGCCGGACTCTCAGGAAACCTTCCGTTAGCGAGCAGGAAACATATGAAGAGCGTTATTCCAAAACTTCATAAGTCCAAAATGTTAAAATCGAGATATAATCGATTTTCTATAGCAACTTACTCACAGCTAGTACAACTAAAATATTTTAAGGTAATATGAAGATCAGGTTAATAATAAAGTATATTAATATAAATTTAGAATTTATTTATTTATTGTTAAAAAAAAAAATTTTATTACAAATATTATTCCAAACTGAACTAAGTCCACGGACTTAAGATACATTTGGAAAAAAGTTGAAAAATTAAAGTAATTAATTAAAATTAAGATTAATAATATTACAAAAATGGTTCTTCCGCATCGATATTATCTTCTATGTTATCATCGTCAATAATGCCTACATTTTTAAGGGCATTTTTATAAAAATCGCTCTCCTCCTTTGTTAATTGCAAATACTTAATAAGGTGTGTTACGTTCGATTTTTTTGCAACGCTAATTTTGTTTATAGGTGGTGATGGATTTACTTTTTCCAGTAGATCCGAAGTGTTTAAGTTATTACTTTTAAATATTGGATGCGAGCATGAAGAGCCGGTGTATGTGTTTTTTACAGACACTACCTTTTTACCTTTTCGGTAAATGAAAACTCGTTGCTCTGTGATTTTGAACGGTAATTTAGATTTTACCACAGAGCTACATAATGATTTAAAATCTTTTATATTCCAGTCTTTTCCATTCTCTAAAACTGTAGAATTATGAGCAAAAATATCATAATATCCTTTTGGACTGGCGATTATTTCTTCTTTACGAATAATCTTCTCAGAGCGTCCAAAAACTCGATCTGGAGGCATGTAACTGTGTCCTCTTATGGGAAATACATGTTGAATTTCGTCAAAGATACTATTCTGTATATGACATAGGAGCATAAAAATTATAGTTGTGTTTTTATTCTGACCTGGGCAAGAGTCAGAAAACAGTTTTAAAGTACGAGGTCTTTCTGAAGGGTCAACTTTCAAATACCTCGATTCTAAAGCATCAAGAAAATGCTTCAATGCAGAACATACTTCGTTGGATCCCTTGCCACTTTCATTTTCAGTCCAGGTGTATGCGAATGAATTTTCTTTATTTTGGCTATCCTCAATTATTACAAACGTAAGATTATACAGCCACAACTGCCGCATATAATAAACATCTGAAATGCTCAACTTAGGTAGAGGTTGATTTTGTTGCATATCGAAGCTAACTTTTATAACATCATTAGATTCATTTTCTTTCAGAAGTTCATAAAATTTTTTGGCGCGTAATTTATGCAGCTTAAGTTCTGTTGAAATATTTCCTCTAACTGTGGTATTTGTTGTTGCAGTAAGCTCAATATTTTTATATTCACAGAAGGAACAAACGTCCGACCGTGGATTACCAAAGCCAAGATTAAATTTTCCAGAAAATATTTTATAATATTTACTAAGTGACGTTATTCCTGCATTCATTGAGCGCCTGATGTCACACCACATTTGATATAATTTTTTTACAGACAATTGTGGAGGTAAATAGCTACGAACACTTTTATTTCTCCCATAATGACTACTTCTACATTTTAAACTCTTAATATGGTCAATTATGGAGGAAGTGGTTTCATTATCTTTGGTGGTAACTTTAGAACCACCTCTACGTTCAGGTCTAGAGGTACCTTCTTTAAAAAAGTAAGAAGCTATAGATGTTATTCTACGCGCAGAAATTTGAGTAATTGTTTGAAAAGATGCTGAACATACTCGTAATAGAGTACCATCGATTTTGCGAATAAAATAATCATTTCGTTGTCGCGATTTTGGTTGATTAGATCTTGGCCGGTGACGTTTTGGCATCTGTGCTTTTATAAATTTTATTAAAAAGTTGTTTTGCGATGCGGCAGATTTATGCGTGTACAGTTTATTAAAAAAATCTAAAATAAAACAATCATAGGTATGGATAAGGAAGTGCAGTTTAACATTTTACTAACCTTGTACATCTTCTTGACTCAGCTCATTGGCTTGACACAGTCGGGTACTCTGATGCTTACATGAAATTTTTGGTATTTTATCACTTGCATCGTTTCGTTGTATAGAGTTTTTTGTTTTTTCCCACAAAGTTTTATTTTGTTTCTTGCGTCTTCCCCTTGAAGAGCACGTCACTTCGAAATTATAATCAGCACACATCTTATTTAACTAAATAAATACACAAGAAGCATAACTTAGCACGTACTAGTTTAAGGGAACAATGAATGCACATAGAAGAATGCACTTTATTAATCAGGTGACAATGTTATTAATTCAATGCGCAGAAGCAAAGGACTTAAGTTAGTTTTGCAAAAATAATGTTAGTGGACTTAGGCCAGTTTTGGAATACATCTCAAACAGTTTTGTTTGTTTTAGCCGGACTTACGGCATATTTTTAAAATGTGAATAGATGGGTGAATACAGCTCATTTTACATTATAATATAACAACCTAACCGCCAATATTTCAATTTTGGACTTAAGCAGTTTTGGAATAACGCTCTTCATATTATTAAATCCCTAGCTGCTTTCACTTCAACGTTTAATACACTATCATCCCAAAGAGGAATGTAGGGATGATGCTGGCCGAAGTAATGTTGCCCATCTTCTGTCTTTTGCAACCAGCTCTTCCATCCTGCTGGAACTTCAAAATTCGGTTGAGCTACTCGTTTTTGAGCTGTTAGCTTCTGGGTTATTTTCTTAAGAAATGACATAGTGTTATGGTTTTTAGGATTGTAAAATAATCAAAAAACAGGAGCAAATAAATGATACTTTTAAAAATGATATTCTTTATTGCTTTTATTCATGATTCATGATCTTTATTCATGATTCTTTATAAATGTAACTATATACAATAAATACATAACACTGCCCTTCAAACAAAAAGATGTAAACTGCCCTCCAAGGAAAAAGGTTGCTACTAATCTGATTAATACAAAGTACATGGTGATACAGCAATTAAATTTATTTATGAAAAACATTATTATTATCAGATAAAATTTATAAAAATTTTAAATAATAATTTTCATAAATAAATTTTATGGATAGATAGTAATGACAGCTCTTACTGCTGGCATTCAATTTTAAAAACCGCAGAACTACTTTTCTATGGTGGATCCGTGTATTGCCATGGTTGTCTTTGTCAAATTCGACTCTGCGCTACCCTGCTCCTGTCCCTCCGGACTAAACTAATTAAAAATATCCCTGAAAACCGAAAGAACTCACCAAAGGTTGAACTCGAAAAAGGTGAAATTTTTTTAGTGGTTATTTAGTGTTGAGGATTTACGCTACGAACCATTCGTTTTGCTTCGGACGCAGCGATAAAAATTATTTTAGGCTGTGATTAGGGGATTTTTAATATTCTGGAATATATTATAAACTTAAAGTGACATTTATAGGAAAGTCTTTGAATTGTCAAAATTAGAGCCCATAAAGGTTGGTTTATGCAAGACGCCGACGCACGCACCGCACGCATGAAACGCCCTATAATAAGAGGTAGGGTGTATAGTTATTACAATAAACCAAACAAAAACGTGATTATAACAGTGGATAAAGTTTGTGAAAATCGAAAAAATATGGATAGTAAATCGTTATTAAATACTGCAGGCTTATTATTTTTTCTTTCTGTCAGTGCTGCTTATGCTTTTAATAAAAGAAAAAAAGCAAAGGAAGCGAAGAAACAACTCGAAAATTTGGAGTGAGTCCTCTAAATCGGAACAGAAAAGAAGATGGGTTTTACAAAAAAATTTTTTTAAAAATTAAGGAAAAGGACTCTGCACAATTTTTTAAGTATGCACGTATGGATACCAATATGTTTGATGAGTTGTTAAACCTTATAAAGTATTTAAGTATTATTGTTGCAAAATCATATTTATTATATCTAATTTGATTTTTTTTTCGGTCTTCATCAAATTTTGCTAACTCGGAACTGATGTATTGTGCGAACAGTTGATCCGAGTCTGCTATTGATTCTTTATGATTCACAACCACTTGATTAAAATTCTGTAGAGCCTCGGAAAGATGTTGTTCGAATTTATTTGAAGAATCTTGTGTGGCATCTTTTTTGCCAAGACATCTTTTAGCTTTTAAAATTACTCGTGGTGACCTTATATTTTGTGGTGTTGTTGATTCTCCACATTCCTGACTTGAGGAATAGTCCACAAACGATTCCTCAAGGAAATCATTTTCATCATCATCCACCAAATTTATTAATGGGGCTCTTGGAACAATAAAATCTTCAGTAGGCGGTATGCTAGAAAAAAATTTTCGTTTTAAATTAATAAATTAGAGAATACATAATATTATATTGTATATTATTATAATGAATTTATAATAATAATAAATTTCTAGGAATTTTTAAATGCAAGCAGCCTCCAATAACTTCGTAATCCAACAAATTACAAAGAAAATAATAAAAATTATGTTGAATGTGGGTGCAAAACAATTGAAACAAAATTTGTTGGAAAACCCATATTTATTTATATAGGTAGAAAAATATTCTTTTTGTACTGAAGAGGAAATGATAACAATAGATTCGGCTATTGCTAGAATTATTATAATCCTGTTTTTGAACAAAATGGCTTAAAAAGGGGGGCCTAAGATTAGTGAACAGTGGTTAGGTATAATATGACAAACCCATGATACCATGGACGAACCAAAAGTTTTTTCCAGCTAATAACAATTACTTGTACTTACCCACTGGAGTCCAAAGCAGAAGCTAAATATTGCAGATTTCCAAATGTTCTATAAAAAGTTTTAATTATATACCTAAATAATTGTTTCTCATGTACAAAATAAGTATACCTTGTCTGTGGACGAATGTGGTCATCTAAAAATGACAATTTATCGCGTAATTCCCATAATTGGGAATTACCACCACCGGATCCAGATGCTTCCGTTTTCTTTGAACGGGTATATCTGTCCCGTAAACATTTAAATCTATCTGAGCATTGTTTTGCTAAAATAAAGTAACTTAGAAAATAATTATATAAAAGAACTTGCAATTTATAATTACTTACGCGTTAAACCTGTAATTTCTGCTATGGAAATCCAGGCATTTTCCCTCTGTGTTTTGTCCTTGTACGCTACAGATTTTTTGTCATATAAAAATGAAAATCTTCTTACTACGTCTATTAGCAGCTCGTCATTTATTACTTCTAGAAAATATTTAATAATGAAAAATAAATTAGTAAAATACAATGAGTAACAAAGTTTTATATTTGATATCATCTGCAAAAATAAAATTTGTACTTACTTTCGCTCATTGCTACTTGTCTTCAATAACACTCTCGGTAACTACAATTCAAAATTGAACAAATTTTTAAATTTTAAAAAATCGTACCACAACAATAATATAACTTGAAAAGTTCCTAGCGTTACGCGCTGCAATGAAAACCAAAGATAAAATAAATTTCGAGGTTATGCACGCACGTTACGCGCGTCAGCGACGTGTATAAACGCTACTACAGAAATTCAATGTTTCAACTTTATTTGGTTGCGTGCAGTGCGTGCGGTGCGTGCGTCGGCGTCTTGCATAAACCAACCTTTAGTATTTAAGAAATGGCAAATATATGCAATTGTTCAGTAAACCTACCTGTTCAGTTAACCTCATTTTACCCTGTTTATATTTACTAATTCGGCTTACTGCAGCATAATTGCATAAAAGTCTTTGAACTTAACATCCTGCTTAAAAGTATCGACTTGCAATTATGCTGTACACTTTGCTCGAATAATTTATTAAAATAATACTAATTCGTCATAAACGTGTACGTTATAATAACTTATAACGTATGTTGAACTTTCACAAGAATATCGTCAAGTTACATTACATTCATTTTTTTTCTTTTTTTGGCTTTAACTATGCATTAATTAATTTTTTTTTACTTTATCATACGAAGTCGGACAAAGTATGTAATCGTGCAGAAAACAAAAGTTAAGATTTTGATGAATTTAGACATTTTCGGCTCCCTGAAGCGGAAAATCATCATTTTCAAAATATGTCTGAAATTTTGCATGTGGGTTTGTATGTATGTGGACAACTTTTTTTTACTTGTTTTAATTAATTTCATGCATAAACAAAAAGTCGTGACCGAAAGGGTTAACAAATGTTCATTTTTAATTGGAGGAGGTATATTGGTCTCAGAATATTCATATAAAAAATGTTTGATTCTAATATTTAATTCTTCTAATGTAAAATATTTCTTTTTTATTAAATTGTTAATAACTAATGCCATGAACTCCTTCAAATACATCATGCATGATATCACATGCAAAATTTTCGTAAACATGAAAATAATTTGGATCGTTCCAGATGCATATTTCTTTAATACCAAAAGATATATAAATAAATAAATGTATTATAGCAGAAAATTTGTTGTTGTGCCACGGAACAAACGTAGCCAGAAGGGCGTACGCGCAAAACCTGTCTTTTGTATTACCGAAGCTAGCTCTTGGAGATGGGTCGCGGGGGTGTATCCAAGGGATACCGCGGAAGTGCAAAAGACAAGGGGGGGGGGTCGACTTACTTGACGGTACGTAGAATCTGGTAAGAGTCAATATCATGGGCGCCACTCAAGCTAAATAAGACTTACCACCAATAACAAGCTCCGCTACGCTTGCTCGAGAAATCGTCACGGAACCTTTCTTACGTAGAATCTGCTTGGTGGTCGTAGGAAAGAAAATATTGATTAACAATAAAACACTTAAATAGAAATAAACATATAATACATAAATGATTTGGCCTAAGGTAGGCAACACACCAAACAATATTGATACAATCGAGAAAAGGGAATCTATTAGAGATTCCAAGATCGATACGATCATATATAATAGCTGCGCAACAATCCTAATCAAGAAGTCTTTGAAATGGCCAAGCTGAATAGGTAAATGTACCGGAGGTAACTTCTTGACTTTGATTGAAAGCGACAAAAGGGTTAGTAACGATAATATATTTAATACTATAATACAAGTAATTGAAATTTGGCTTATTAAGCAAGCCACTATGAACAACTTTATTCCAAAAACACATAAACCAATGGTAACGATGGATTCAATAATCTGTAATACCGGTATGGTGTAAGAGTTTAATAGCATACGATAAGTTAGATGTAGAGTTAAACTCGTTGGTTGCCGATAAATCGTAGACACAAATGCACACACAGTTAGTTTCAATAATAGTACAATTTTTACCTTAATGCTGTCCTGCGCCACCAGCTGCATACGAAGAAGGTTTGTAACGAGATCTCGAACAAGGTAGATGTAACAGGTACTCTTTCGACTCGACTTCACAAGACAAACTTCTTGTTGATAAGGAACTGAATTGCGGCACGGGAGGTAATCGTAAGTGATTTTAATACGATAATTAAAGGTAGTACACAATTGTCTACAGGCATGAACTTCGATACTACTCAAGATGTTTAATCCAGATAACTGAAACTTCACTAAAAGTTTATGGCGCCAAAAGGTAGCATTTAAGGTTAGGTACAAACACTCGAGAAAATAAGTCTTTAACATGAATTTTTGGTAGCCGACACAAGTAGATGTTAAACTCACGAAGTTTCGGTAAGTTTCTTAATGAAACAGAAGCCGTGATTAGTGAAAGTGAAATTCTTAATATGAAATGCACAATGCAGATTGCTATTAACAGCATAAGCGATTTTAGCGACCCGATAAATAATAAATTCGCTAAAGCGACACAAATACCCATACGGTACGATATTTCAACCAAATTCGGGTGCTATGTAGCTTTATAAAAAAAGAATTCACTTCACTTCACCCAAAAACTTAAAGCAGTCCGCTCGACGCTACAAAAATTCTCTCTCTGTCCACCGCGCACAATCGCCTTATCTCTCTAACCAAATTCCTAAGTTGCTTTTCAAACGAAACGCTAGGTGACGCCACGTACCGGTAAATAAAATTAAAAATAAACTTTAGGTGCGTCTAAACTTAACTACAAAATTAAAAATAAAAGCAAATGTCAAAATGACATCACAGTTGTCTTTATCATTAATTTGGTAAAGAGAATTTGGATATGTGGAAATCAACATTCAATTCTTTTATAATTAATTTGAATTGATATCTTATTGTATCTATAACCAAAAATACCGATTCGACGTTCGTATATCCGTTGCCCACGATTAGCAAGGTTGAACACCTTGCACAAGTCTTTCTTTGGATTCTTTTATTCTGAGAGAGGCTCTTTCCTTTTATTTTGTAATAACTTCTTCTACTTCTGCGGCTCACTTAAAAATAAAGAGTCACAATAAATTATAATACTTACGAGATTATAAAAATAAACTTACAGTTGCTGTAACAATAATGCTCTTTATACATTCAGCAGTTGAAAACTTCTAACTTTGCGATTTGGAAATTCTTATCCGACCTTTAGGTGATAATATGTCACAAAAAAATAAAATATTATGTGTCATAAAATGACACAGAGCAAGTGAATTTGTAGCCGAAGTCGGGCTTATTTACAATTTTTCTATAATATTTTTCAAATACTTCGGTAGAAAAGGGCATTTATGGCGTACTTTTAATTGTGGCTCTACCAATTGAAACGCTAAAGTTTTTATAAATTTAACAAAAACATCTGCCGAAAGTTGAGGTGTCGTATCCCAAATAAAACATAAATCCATGTCTAGGATCGAAAGGAAACGTAACAATAAAAGTCCACGAAGTTCGACTCTCCAATCCAATAATTTCGATCCCTTAGGCGCAAACGAATCCATAAGGCAAATCTCTTATGAACTTAAAAAAATTCAACCATCGGGCATCGAAACCAAAACAACAAAGCAAACCATTCTTCGGGAAATTGCTACTAATAATTTCATCAACCCCAAATCTTCCAACAGATGAGTATCTGAACTTAAGTCATCGTAAAATTAACAACCATATATGTTGGATATGGAAAAGATTTCCAACTTTGATAAAATGACAATTTACGACGATCATATTTTATATTTCTTTTTATTATTTTTTATTTATAGGTATATTTATTATAAAGGGTGATTTTTTAAGAGCTTTCGGATTTGATTTAAAAAATACACATAAAATTTAGAGAAATGTATGAAATCTTTATTTGAGTCGATTTGATTATTGATATAATTCAATGTTTAAAAATAATTTTATGTGAATGTTGACCGCGGCTGCTTCTCAAATGGTTCATACGCAGGGTCCAATTTTGGCATACTCTCTCCAACATATCGGCCGGTATCTCACGAATAAATTCTTCAATATTGGCTTCCAGTGCCTCAACCGTTGCGGGCTTGCCCTTATAGACATGAGCCTTAACATAGCCCCACAAAAAGTAATCTAAAGGCGTTAAATCGCATGATCTAGGCGGCCAATTGACCGGCCCCAAACGTGAAATAAACTGTTCACCGAACTCGCCTCTCAATTGGGCTATTGTTTCGCGTGCTGTGTGGCATGTGGCACCGTCTTGTTGAAACCACATGTCAGCCAAGTCTAGCTCTTCCATTTTGGGCAAAAAAAAGTTTGTAATCATCGCACGGTAGCGTTCGCCATTCACAGTAACGTTCCTGCCTTCGTCGTCTTTGAAAAAGTACGGTCCAATGTGCAAACAGTGCATTTTTTGGGATGCATTGGCACTTCTTGCAATGCTTCTGGCTGCTCTTCACACCAAATACGGCAATTTTGTTTATTAACGTATCCATTTAGCCAGAAATGAGCTTCGTCGCTGAACAAAATTTTCCGATAAAAATCTGGATCTTCATCCAACTTTGCCAGTGCCCATTCACCAAAAGTTAGCCTTCGTGGTAGGTCGTGTAGTTTCAATTCTTGCACCAGCTGTATTTTAAAAGGTTTTACACCCAAATCCTTCACCAAAATTTTCCACGTAGTGGAGTAACAGAGGCCCAATTGCTGCGAACGGCGTCGAATCGATAATTCACGGTCATCAACAACACTGGCGGATACAGCTGCGATATTTTCCTCTGTCCGCACTCTACGTATGCGTGTTGGTGGGTTAATGTCCAATAATGTAAATTTGGTGCGAAATTTAGTCAAAAGATTCCGAATAGCCGCCTCGGAAGGTCGTCCAAACTGACCATAAAATGGAAGAAGTGCACGATGAACTTTCTTAACCGAGCATGAATTTTGATAATAAAATTCAATAATCTGCAAGCGTTGCTCGTTTGTAAGTCGATTCATGGTTAAATTATAGACCACACTGAACACGTTTGACAGTAACACATTACACAAAAACAACTGAGCTGCCAAAAACAGTGCTGCCAAAAAAGAAAGTTACTAAAAAATCACCCTTTATTTATATTATATTATATATTTTATAAAGTAATTTGGTAACACAAATTAATTAAATGGAAATAATTTATATTTACCCCTTAAACGGCAAAACTAAATTAAACCAGAAACATAAAGAATGGTGTCCATAAAAATTGTTACCAATCCCAAACGCTAAAAAAACACAGTGGCGTTCCAGGGTCCAGCTTGAAACAGAATTGTAACTGACAAAACGCATTTTGTCATGTTATAGAATATTGGTGAAAAAGTTTGTCAAATACATCAACGCCACTTTTAGTTTTATTATAAAATTTGATCTGTTTTGGTTTTTTCGATATTTCGTCAATCGTCTCAATTTCATGCATTGTCGAAAGCAGGAAAGCAGGAAAAATCGGAACCCCGGTTTCAAGATTTCGGAACCAAGGTTTCAAGTAAAAAAAATACGTTTTTGTTTTTGGAGAAAGACAATAAAGATTTTTCAGGTGCATGTAGAAATCTTGTAGTCATCAGTAGTAACTTCTTTACATCTAACATGTGCGGAGGAACTTTTCGTTTATTTTTCTAAAAAAATCTAATGTGAGTTTTTTAGCAAGTAACTAGTTCGTAACTGTTACTAATTTGAGAGAAGTACACCAATTGTTTGTCGTGACATTCCTGTGGGTTCCCATTTGGTTCAACTAGTTACATATTGAGTAGGTAAAAGAAGGTAATTTCGAACTAGTGTTTCTTTACCAATATATGGGATTCCTCCACAAAAATAAAAAGTTTTGGCATCGCAAAGAGAATTAATTTTGAGACCGTACTTGTTAGGTTTTGCTGGCAAGTACATTTTAAAAGAACGTCGTCCTCGAAACGACAATAAAGTGTCGTCTACTGTAATATGTTCCGATGGGGTGTAATTATCTCTACATTGGAAATTAAATAAATCCCTCATCTCTCGAAACGCAGCACTTTAGAAATAAAGAATATACAGGGCGTTTTATTTTTATTGTGGCCGAAAAACTGCTGCC
This sequence comes from Cantharis rufa, assembly GCA_947369205.1. NCBI lineage: Eukaryota > Metazoa > Arthropoda > Insecta > Coleoptera > Cantharidae > Cantharis > Cantharis rufa. Next base: position 28,657,657 of record OX376305.1, on the reverse strand, counting down.
GTTACAGCATCTAAACTATCTAGATTGCACGGCCCACCACCAGTTCCCTTAATATAAGTTTTTTGATCGGCAACCGTCTTACGTGCCTTTGTCTTCAAGTTGTCATATTTGGCCTTAATCTGTTGCTCCGTTCTCTTGTTAACATTTTTGGCATTGAATGAAGACAACACCGTCTTCCAAGCATTTTCATACAAAATAAATTTTTCATTAGCATGAAAGTGTAATTATTAAAGAAACAATTTTTATTTACCTTTTCAACACAGGATACTTTGTTGGTTGTCTTGCATTCAATTATTTTTGAATACTTTGCTGTTTCTTCCAGCAATAGCAACTCCTCTTCTTTATTAAAATTCGGTGTGCGATTTCTTTTAAGCTTGCTTGCTACACTGGCCATTTTAAAATTAAAATGAAATTATCCCTTAATGACGAAATAGCGCAGGAATTTATTTCGGTGTCGGGCAAAACAACCGGTGCTTTATACAGTGGCGTAAACAATATTATTAATACACCTTATTAATACACCTTATTTCTGAATTTAAAAATATTGTACTAAAGTGATAACTAACAGTTGAATAAAAAAAACTATAGAAAAATGAAATTTATGAACTTAAATTACAGAAAAACAATATATTTACAAAAATTACACTCAAGCAATTATTTTTAATACACTTAATATATGGACAGTGTTATGCACTACTGTCTCAACCCACACAAAGCTCATTTCGAGATATTGACGTTTCAGATGCACGGAATGAAAAACAATAACAAATCGCATGTTATAACTAATATCATGTTTTTTTATGGAATATGCCGTTTATCGATAATTATTGATGAGTTCTTTTATGTAAATATGTGATTTTATAAATTAATTTCAGAGAAAATAAGGTAAAACATTGCAAACTATTAGTGCAAAATATATCTAAGATACTTGTGGGTTATAACAGTGTTCCAAGGCACTTGAATCATTAGTGCAAATTTTAGAATATGTCGTAAGCAATAGTCATTTTGATTTGTTCAACGGGTTTATTGAAATCTGGTAAGGTGTTTTTTATAAAAAAAATGCAATTCGACATTTAAATTGTTAATTATTATGTATTATTAGAAATGCAAGCTAAAACTAATCTTTTTACAGTTTATTACGGTTTAAACATTTTTTAAATTTTTTACTTAATTGTTTATTAATAACAAAAATTAAAATAATTATACACAGTAGAATTACATTTACAGAACAAACTAAGTAAATACGCTTTTTTTATTATTATAATAATTTAATAGTAACATAGTAAACGAAAAAATATTTTTAGACTAAAATTCTAATAATATTCTAAATAACAAGTTTTCTTTTAATATTGCTTGATAATAACAACAACAAAAACTTATAATATTTTAAACACTAAAATTTGGTATGTAGACCAGCATTATTGTTTTTATAAAAATTATTACACGTCTTCTTCAATATCAAAATCTATATCAGGACCGAACCCATCAACGTCATCGTCAAATTCACAAGCTTCGACATTTTTTAAAAATTTGTAAAAAAATTTTGCGTCACTAGGAACTAATTTTAGCATTTCTTTTAAGTCTTTTATTTTAGCTGCTGATAGTGGTTTACCATTTGGCCAGAGTAATGGAAGTTCTAATGATTTCTCGTATTCCTGCTTACGACCTTTACATTTTTTTGAAATGTCTAAGCTTATTGGGTGATCGTTCAAATTATTTTTCATGAAAAGTGTCAAAGGCATATCTTTGCGTAGCTCTATCTCACATGTATTGAGCCAAGATATTTTTTCCTTGTTAGTGCCCTGTTTTCTATTGGTTGTAGATTTTAGAATCGGTTCTGCAGACACAAAATCTTCCGTGTTCATTTTAGTTACTGTAAACTTATTCTTTCTTCTACACGATTCCATTACGTTCATAAAATCAGAGTCGGTGTAAAGTCTGGTATGAGTTTTCAGAGCACATTCTACATCTCCAAATTCTGAATCATTTGGTAGAAAAGTATGTCCTGGTTGGAGAAATCTTATTATTATGTTTTGCAAATGTTCATGATTCTGGAGAATGTGAACCAACATAGCAATCAATTTTATACTGCGGTTTTGACCGCCACATGCATCAGCCCAAAGAATTAACTTACTAGCTGAAGGTTTCATTTTATTTGAGTTTATGTACTTTCTCAAACACGAACCAATTTCTTGTGTCCCCTTGCCTGCCTCAGTTTCTAACCAAATGTTAAAGTAGCCTTTGTTATTACTTCCACAATGAATTCCGAAATTATATAGATTTAATTGCCTTTTATAATATACTATGCTGGTTGGCATGGATGGTAAATTATGCGTCTTTTGCAAATCAAACGTGAGTGTTTCTACAGAATCATCAGTTTTTGATTTTTCTAAATCTTCTTTCATTTGGGAACGTAAAGAAAACGCGCGATCTAAATGTAACTTATGCTCTTGTTCTAAGATTAAGAGATCACCTCCCTCGGCTCCTTTTTTCTTCACATTGAAGACGTCACACCGTAAACATGTATCCTTTTGAGGCTTTTTAAAACGAAGATTATAATTTTTGTAAAAAATGCTTTTGAAAGCTGATTTACTAACTCCATTTGGATAATCTGTCTTGTAAAGATCATATACTTTTTGTAGGTTTAAATTTGGAGACAAGAAATTAGATGTTGTGACATCACGACAATAGTGAGATTTATATCTGGGAAATCGCTTTATAAAGTCATTAATCTCATTTAATTTTAATTCCGGTATTTTGTTCTTACCACCTGTGTTTAGACCCCTACCATCATTAAGAGGAGCTTGTGATCTAAATTTAGTTAGTGCTACATTTATTCTAGCCTGACTAATTGAAAAAGTATTTAAAAACATTTTTTTGCAAATGGATATATTACAAATTACGTATTGTCTTGAAAATTTTCTTTTGGAGTTTTCAGAATATGTTCTTTTTTTTCCCGTTTCGCTAACACAGCTTTGTAGCAATGCACATCGAGCTTCATACGATCCTGCAGTCCAAAATTTATTAAATTCTGCCTCTCTTTGTTCTACAGAAACTTTTTCTGCACATTTTTTTGGGCATTTACAATCAAAATTTTGTCCTGAAAATGTTTTAGCTTTTATAATCTTTCCGGTCTTATTTGTATATGTTTGGTTTGTATTATACCGTTGCTTCTTTATCATTCTGTTTTGATCAGGACATTTTCTTTTCCTACCTTTTTTTGGTCTACCTTTCAGAGAATTTTGCTGTTGGGAAGTATTAACATGTTTATTACTTAGGTCCTTGCTTGTACTGGCACTTGATGATGAAACCGGTATATAATCGTTGTCTAAGAATGAATTATTTTGAGATAAATTTGGCATGTGATCTATTGTATTTTGTGCCATATCAAAGTTTTGTTCATTCAGAATCTTATCTTGTTTCTGAATATCGCTCAACTCTTCTTCTATTAATGTGGATGAAAAGATCGGTGGGACTTCGTGTTCTATTAAGTTTGAGTTAATAGAACTTGTAGACAAATTTGAAAAAAGGTTGGTACATCTTGAATTGTCGAATTCAACTGAATACTGTAAATCGGTTTCATTAATTGAGATATTTGGTAAAGGATTGATATTTTCTTTTTCCATTTCATTCTCTGGATTTTCAGAGAGCATTGATGTAATGACCGCTGATAGCTCAGGATCTGGCTCCATAATAAAACTATCATTATTTACAGATTGAGCAGATTTGATAGCATTGCTCAGCAAAGGAATACCTTTTTTAGATTTTTTACAAAGTTCTACCAACATATGCCCTCTTGATGACATCTTGATTCTCTGTAAAATAAATTACTGCATTCCAAACTTTTGACATAAATTAATATAAGTTGGTAATAAACCCCATCAAAATAAGTAAAGCAGGTGAAAATAAGAAATGTAGAATTTAGAACTAAATAATCATCTAAACTATCGCACACAAATGCATACACATTTGTATTTTTTAATTTAATTTAATTAATTATTTTTTTTTTTTATTTTTAATCTGTTTATAAGTAGTAGTCAAGCTTTTAGATAATTATGATATGGTTTAATAAATAATGGGGATAAGCTTAATTTAAATTATTATTTAGTATCAAACGAAACGGCTAAACAATGGGATTAGTTTGTAAGAAATAAGCATAATTTACCTTACCTTACTTTTAGTTTACTCCTTATAATTTCATCAATTAATTTCAATCAATTTAATGAAGTTAAAGATGTATCACTTAAATTATTATCAAACTATTGTATATTCACACTTTCACTCTACAAATAAACTGCTTTAGCCGGTGTACAGATTTGCAATAATAATAATTACATCTGATACTGATTATTAAAGATATTATTACATCATTACTGATAAATTAAAACAATACGCATGCCTATACTATTATCAGTTACCTTATCATAATTGATTACAATTTGCATTAATGGCTCAACCTCATATACTTGAGACATTAGTACAAAACACTCAAGTATATTTAATTTTAAGAGTAATGATTCAAGGGACTTGATCTGTTAGTGCAAATATTTGAAATCCTATTTAGAATTATGTAATAAGTGTTTTTCATTAATTACAGTGTTAAAAATTTTTTAATTGATGTGGGCCATTTTCTATAACGTTAAACAATTAATTTGGCATAAAACTGCATTAATAACTCAAAAATGATATTTTTGTGGGTTGATGCATTAGTGCATAACACTGTCCATATATAATTAATAATGTATAATAAATACAAAATAAATGAATGAATTAATAAAAATGAAAAAATAAAAGGATGAATTTTAAAACTATTAGTACTTGGTTGGACTCCTTTCGCATTGATTACTACCTGCAAGCATCTGGGCATTGATTCTATTAATTTTTTCATAGTATTTTTTGATATTTTGTCCCATTCTAGCAATAATACTGTTTTTGGCGTGGCTTTATTTGAAATGTGATGGTGGCGGATTTGCCTTTCCACTTCTTGCCACAAATTTTTGCTTTGGTCCGACGAAGGTCCGGCAATTGAAGAGGCGTGTGAGGGTGTTTTTGAACGTGATATAAAAACCATTTTTTCACAAAATAGTACGACATATGTTTGGGGTCGTTGTCTTGTTGAAACAAATACCCCTCTTTTAACCCTAATATTTCAACACTGGGTTATAAGTTTGATTGTATGATATTCATATAATCAAACTTAGTCATTATACTCTCGATAAATTGTAATTTTCCTCCATCTTCAGCCATACACCCCCAAACCATAACATTTCCGCCGCCATGCTTTACGATTACACGTAAATTATTTATCTTTCTTCATCTCTGCGTAGGTTTCCTCCAAACTATTTACTTCCCATCCGAACCAAATATATTAAATTTACTTTCGTCACTGAAAATGACTTTTTTCCAAAAATTAAAGTCCTTTTAATACGATTAACTTTATTTCTAAAGGGCTTCTTACGAGCAACTCAGCCGTTATACCCTTCTCTACGTAAAACATTTTGTACAGTTTCTGTGGAGAACGTTTGACCAATACGTGTTGAAACCTCTGCCGTTAATTTCGCTACACTTGTTTTCGGATTAACTTTAATTTGTCTAAAGGTACGTTTAGATATATAGATCTACATCTATATTGCACGAATTTTATGTCGGACGGTAACTGTAGCTAATGTAAACGATAACCAATTTCTGTCGGACATATAATATGTTTTAATTTTCGGTGATATGTGTAGACACATGGAGGATCAGATGTAAACGCTGCATAAAATTTCTATCGGATATATATATATATGTTTCAACTTCTGGCGATATGTGTTGCCACACCGAGAATCAGATGTGATACTTTTTTTGAAGTTCCGACTTGCTTGAGACAAATTGCAAGAGTTGATCACTCGTCTACTTTGATGGAACTGTTGCGCGATATTTTTATAGAATTCATGTTGGGTTTCACAAATTCTTGTTAGTAATTTAAGTTAGAATTAGTAATTAAGCTGTAATATCATTTATTAACACATTACCGTGTGAAAGCCTAAAAATAGGCTTTTCAAATTACAGGTAGTACAGGTAATTAAATTATATCTGATCTTAAAGTAAACATTTTAAGACAAAATGGAGGGTTGTTTAGATTTTTGTCGAGACTTCTTAGTATTAATTGTTGCTATAGAAGATTTCATATGCTGCTTGAAATGTTTATAAAAGTTTCTTGCAACCCGTCTAGAGGATGTTGAGCCATATTTACATAATTTTAAAATTTTTATTTTATTATTCTTCTCTGATTTAGGATATTATTCGCAAGATATTTTACAAGTAATGGTATTTTCTTCTAATACACAATTATTGGGTTCTAGTTGATTTATAATTGTATCTAAACCAGGATCTTGATCAAAATTTTTCTTAAACCAATTACTTAAAAGTTTTTTAACTTTTTTATTTTCTTCGTGTAAATCGATAGGTGAAACGTTATTTAAAGAGCATAGTGTAAGATGGCGAAAGCGTGAAACATGAAATTTGGGACAGTAAGACAATAAATGCTCTAGAGTCTGGATACTTCTGGAGTCACAAGGACACGCTAGTAGGACTGATCTTAAACCTATACAGGTATTCGCGCGCCAATGAATGTCCAGTCAACATCTGCGTCAATTCAAAAGTAGTTTTGAAGGATTTTCGAACATCCCGCAACGTGGGCAAATGTCGCCGCGTTGTCGCGCCTTGAATGGCGTTCTGGTACTCGATTTCCCAAATACGTTTCGATTCAAGGCGAACCGCTCGCTTAGCAAAACTCAGTGGAAACTGGCTGTAAGCCACGCTGCTATGTAAAACAGCTGCATCTTTGGCACATAAATCTGCAACCTCGTTTCTACCGATTCCGCAATGCGCTTTTGCAAGTCATGCAAACTTGACGATGGTATGCTTTTTTATCTCGAGAAGATAACGATGAATAGAGGTGACACAATGAACAACTCCTGTTACGGATAGAAGCAAGAGCCGAAAGGCAATCGGAGAAGATGACATACAGTATGTAATCTCCTGGAGGAGATCCAATGCAGGGCGGCGTCAATCGCATATAGCTCAGCTTGAAACACACTGCACGAAACGTGCAAACGAAACTTGTGTGCTTCCTGCTTCCTGGTTTTGGTGATAATTGACGATTGCGGCACCGACCTCCCCACCTTCCAGTTTACTTCCATCCATAAAAACAGCAGGACTTAACTAAGTCACATATTTCATCAGCTTCATGGAGTCGTTCACTTTCGTGAAGAAGATCGTTTGCCTGTAGCGAGGATGCAACATCTCTCTCCTCTGCGAGTCGGGCCGATTGTTATCAAAAATATGTAATCGAACGAAATGATCGATAATATTCTATGCACATGGGAAATTATATATGATAATTACTTCAAATTATTTTGGTTTGTTATTGTTTACATTATTACTGTTATTTTTCAGCGTTTGTTTGAGATACGCCTTTATATTTAGTGAAAATGTTAAAATGTATAGGCGTATCTCGAAATATTCTTCTAAACAATATCTTTATAAACCAATTTAAAAAGCGTTAATATTTAGATTAACGCCCTTTCGTCATAATTTAAACTAAAATTCGTGATTATTTAGAAAAAGACAATAGGTTTTTGAAAATATGTTTTTTAAAACTTCTTTTTTACAAAAATTTTTTTTTTAATTTATAATTTAAAATAAATTTACCATTAGTTTTAATTGTGTTTAATTTGCTGGTACATACACAATTTAGATAATAATAAGAATCTTATAATAATAAGAATAAAGAGAACCATTGTTCCATTTGACCAAAACATCCATAATCTCTTTTAGTAAAATATAAAAAAATTTCAAAATAACAAAAGTTTACTTACAAATTTTACTTACAGAAGGTTTTATTATTGTCACTGCACTTTTCGAAAAATAATTTAGAACAATATTATAATAATATAATAATAATTAAAAATCATCCACTAGCGAAAGACTAAACTTTACCTATCCTGACAGTAAAATGTACGTGCATTTTTTATGATTACAATGCATTGATGCGTATACTTATTTAAGGACCAGACAAGGAAAATCTAAGATAAGCATAATATATAGAAAAGCAATTATTGTACTTCTTTCAATTGTTACGAAAAGGCGTTTAAAAAGATATTATTTAGAAGAATATCTCGAGATACGCCTATTCGTTTTAATATTTTTATTACATATTCGAGATAGCTCTAGAACAAATTTGTTTAGAAAATGAAAACCGCGTTTGATAAAAAATATGCCGTTTTATCAGATCACGGAGATCATATGCAACTATATAATGGCATATCTAACTCATTTTTGACAAAAATTGAGATACGCCTTTACGTGTTGATACCGACGATATGTCATCTGAAAAGAACGCAACCAACGTCGCACGTATTGATACTTTAGCGCTCCACACCAAATGCTAGCCCCAAATGTTATCATAGGTTCTATAACCCCATGGTAAATCGTCTCGAGGTTTTCCGGGTTAATTCATTACGTCGGACGCACAAAGTTACACAGAATTTTAAAGATGTTATTGACTTTAAGAATTAAATATTTCACATGTTCGTTAAATTTTAAAAATGTAATAATGATATTGTTAAAATATATGGAGGCTGTTCTAGCTTTCGGTGTGAAGGCCACAGCTTGAGTTTTCTGGGCACTGAAAAGGAGTTTCACTCCAATGCCCCACCCGTGAATAGCAGCGAGTGCTTGGTTAGTCCATTCTTATAGTTGTGATACATTGGACGCACTTACGATGAGAAGGACATCATCCGCAACAGCTTGCAGATAACATCCTTCCGGCAAGCCTACATCGAGAAGCTCGTCCAATATAATGTTCCAGAAAGTAGGACCACAAACAGAGCCTTGATTGCATCCTTTGTCATAGACTTGCGCGACTTTCCGTCAGCGTAAGTCAGCTCAACAAATCGATCTTCAGTATAACTTATAAGAAAGTTATAGATATTACGAGGGCATTTAATGTTACGCAATTTGTTGAATAATGCTGGCCACCAAGCATTGTCGAACGCCGCGGGATACAGCCAAGACCTGATGCTTTCGGCCCTTCTCACGTCTGAAAGACGTTATAATCACGGGATAAATTTTCATCATTTTTTGTACAAAAATCTTAAGGCATATCTGGAGATTTTGACCTCCATTCAGGTTCATCTTCTACAATTTCAGCATCGAAATCTTTAAATGGTTCTTGAAAGTCCAAGGAGGTCTGTTCCTTTTATTATTTTAACGCTGTTGAATTCGTTCATTGAATTCATTAAAACTTCTTCAAATTGATATTTTATTTGTATTACATTATCGTTTATGACAGAATCTGGAACATTTAGTACACCAAAAGCTGCCGTCAATAATTTAATTACATTCACTGGATTTACTCTCATATGATTATAACAGTACTTTCTCAATATTGAATATAATTTGTAATCCTTGTAATTAAATTAACATCGTCTAAGATTCCACAACTCCATTTAGTTATTTGCAAATAACGTAACATGTTCAAAATATTTGATTCGTTATTCAATGTTAGTGTGATTATAACAAGTTATTGCAGAACGGGGTGTTTAAGAAGGTATTTTAGAATGGAATAAATCAATATGAGATACCTTAATCCAGCACTCCATAGTATCAACTGCAACTTCTGAACTGTACGTAGATGGGGTGTACATAATGTAGTTCTACACTATAGGGTCCGGCACTATAAGTGACACGAATTCAAAATGCTGTAGTTTAATCGATTATGAATCTTTTTATTAAATATTTTCAAAAAATGAAGGAAACACATTAAATTTTAAGAAAAACAAGTCACTGTTCGATATGGCTACCTCTGGCGCGAATTACGGCATTAAGTCTTCCAATGAAGTCATTGCACGCTGCACGAATGTGGTTCTGGGGAATTCGTTGCCATTCCCGACTAAGCGCTGACTTCAATGATTCCACATTTTTATATTTTTTTGTTGACACCTTAGACTCCAAAATGGACCATATGGAAAAGTCCAACGGATTCAATTCTGGCGAGTATGGAGGCCACTGTTGCCAAGAAATGAACTGTGGAATGTGACTTCTTAAAAAATCCTGTGTCGACCGAGCTTTATGGGATGGTGCCGAGTCCTGTTGGAATGTCCAGGTGTTTGTACTAAAATGCTTACGTGCCCAAGGGATAAGTACATCATTTAACACCTTTTGTTGGTACACTTGTTGGTTGACCTTAACGCCCTGATCGATGAAAACAAGCGGAGAGCGTCCATTTGCAGTTACAGCAGCCCAAACCATCACACAAGCAGGCGATTGTTTACGCATAGCTACTCGGTTGTCCAAATTGTCGTTGAACTTGCCCTTCAACCACACACGATTATTTTATTTGTTTACGATTTCTTCAACAGTGAAAATTTTCTCATCTGAAAACACCAAATTTTCGAGATCGCCGCTCGCGTGCAAGGTTTTCAGCGCTTTCGATCGTTGAAGACGAACTACCTTTTGTGCCGGTGTTAAATCCTTGTACTTTTTGTATCTTATAAATAAGGCTTCAATTTAAGTTCCTTTTTTAGTATGCGTCGTATGCTTCTGTCTGACACGTTCAGATTTGCAGCCATTTTTGTTGCGCTTTGACGTGGATTTTGTCGAATTCGCTCTTTTACCTTTCGAACCATTTCTAATGACGTTGCTGTTTTTTTCCGGCCTCATCCACCACGTTTTTTGATGCTCCCAGTATCATTGTACCGTTTAATGGTTCGATACACAAAACTTTTTTTCACATGGATATGCTGGAGCTTACGAATAATAGCTGATTTCGATTTTCCGGCCAAATACAAAGCAATTACACTGTTACGTTTGAATTCCATTTTGAATATTTCTTTTCACTTACAACTTGGAATGAAATATTTGCGAAGGCTTATAAATAAGTTGACAGACTAACGGTTGTCAAAATATGAACACGCTGACATCTGTTATTTAGAATCTGCAGCTGTGTAAAGTTGGTGTCACTTATAGTGCCGGACCCTGTACATAGAAATAACTTTCGCAAGCCTATTTCATTCAAATATTTGAAAATTTGTGTTCCAAATCTTTTCCAAAATTTTGGGGGGTGGTCCACCCCCGAAAATATTAAGAGATCGCTTCGAAAAAATTGTATTTGTTATTAGTTACAAAATGAAGTATTTTACCGTTGGTTTCATTCAAATCTAAAACCTCCTTCTATATAAAAATTCAAAAAATTCATCTTTCACCCTATTTTTAAAGGGCGATTACACCCCTTAAACCCGCGTGTTAATAGCTAAAAAAAATAAGGGGTCTCTTATTTTTTTGATGCTCTACCACATATCCAAAAATTATTCAAATCGGTGAGGGACACCGGGGATCCTTTACTTGTTAGTTATAATTTCATTCTAACTCAAGGAAGTTGACAAATACCGACAACATTCACGATGAAGCTTCAACATACAGTCAACTTACGTATTTTATTAGCTAGGAACTCGAAATGATATTTTAGATTTTAGTTTTTAATTTTTATCCCATTTTAATATTTTAGCTATGAGAAATAAAACTTAGTGGGCTTGTTACAAACCAAAAGTGGATTGATCTCACCGATCAGAAAAAACAATTTCTGGAACTTCAACAACTGTTTGCTCGTGAAGAGTATAAAGAAAAATAATATGGAATATTTTAAATTTAAAAAAGAATTATTACTCGAAAAACACCAGCTAAAAAAATAATTATTGTTAGTAAAAATAATGCGTTCAGAACGTAATGTTCAAAAATAAGAAAATTTTATTATAAAAACTGTATAAAATAAATTTTTATGAAATGTTATATTCGTTTAGCTATAAAGCATATACCTTGACAGTATTATCGTAGTATACATATTAATTAAAATTTAGAATAATAAATCCAAACAAAGTGATTGCATTTTTTTACACAACTCTAGTGTGTAATTTAGCATTAAATCTTATTTTTGTAAATATTACAAATTTTCAAAATATCGTACATATTTATCCCTAATTGTGTTATTGCTCTCGTTATTAACATTGTCACTTGTTATGCTATTTGTCAAATTAAAAGCATGCTCTGCTTCAGGATCTAGTGGAGGTGGGTTCATCTTCGTTATTCATAATTGCAATGTTGTGCAAAACGGCAGTTGCCGCAATAAACCATTGCACTTTTGAAATATCCAAGGCAATGCCATTGGAAAGTATAGGAAATCTTCTTTTCCAAACGCCATGCATTCTTTCTATTGGATATTTGTCCGTATTTGTGCTTCATTAAATAAATTTTCCCCAGCGGTGCTAACGTTATTAAATGGTGTAATCAAATATTCCTTCAATGGATAACCGGAATCACCGAGTAACAATGCATTGGTAATTTCCTCTTCTTCAAATTTTTGTTTAATAACAGAATTATTAAAAATTGTCGAGTCATGTGCTGAGCCAGGCCACCTCGCCACTATGTCCAAAATTTTTAAATTTGCATCGCAGATTGTCTGCACGTTAAACGAAAAAAATCCCTTTCTGTTACGGAAAATTTCAGCATTGTCGCCTCCTACAGATTAAAATCTGACAATATTTAAAATACTGTCAACTGTCTCCAAAACGAAATGCCTGCAGATTCATTATAATAATCCGAAGAGTTTTTTATAAGGAAATTTAAACAACTGAAAATTCATAAAAATAATTATTTTAGAAACATATTCAATAATTTTCATTTATGTTTAATTTATTGATTATTATCGTACTAAAATCAGAATTATTGAAAAAATATTGTAAGTAAAAATAATATTTTTAAATTAATTTTTGAATTATTTTGATTTAACACGATTGGCTTTTTGATTATAAAGAACATTTTGTCTGGCTTTCATTATAGAAGTACTTTGTGTTAGAGACAGTATAACCATAATTTATTTACCGGGTGATCTTATTTTTACATGCGTACAACAATAACACCTGGAAATTTTTCAATATCATAAAACCCTCTCTGTATTACGCTTTTTTCACTTTGGATTGTAGGAAATTTTATATACTGTGGTCTCATCCTTGCAATTGCCTGAGTAACCTATATAAATAATATTATATTCCTGACAGGAACCGATTCAAAAATAATTCCAAATTACCTTAAATATTATTTGGCTTGCTGTACTTTTATGGATACCAATGAAGTCTCCTACAACAACTAACATACTTTCACAAGCGAAAAACCGTAATGTTATTAATAACATATCCATCGGTGATAATGCTTGATTCCTACGAGTACGAACTTATGACGTAATAACGGTCAATACTAAAATTATCAATTTACATACCAAGTTGTAGGTGATTGTATTTCACTTTCAATATGAACTAAAATGTCAGTCACGCACGCTTTCGATAAACGAAATCTTTGAAAAAATTCAAAATTACTCTAAAATGTGAAATGATTTTTACGCGATTTTTACGAGAAATATATTTAGTGGGGTAGAAAACGAGAAAAAAGTTTCGGCCAAATCGCAAGGGGTCGGGTTCAAAAGTGGTCGATTTGGCGTGGAATGACCCATATACAATATACATTATCAATATATACCAATTGTATAACAATTTCCGCACAAATAAAAAAGTTTGTCTATCAGTAAAAAATATTTATTAAATAACATTACATTCTTTTAAATAAATGAATAAATATAATCTTACAATCTTATTTGTTAGATAGTCATATATATATCAAAAGAGTTAGGAATAGTATCTACCAGTATTGTAACAAATTTTATTGAATTTGTTTTTAAGGGTACGCCTATGTATTCCTTTTGCATTTCACAACGAGGCGCTCCTGTTATCTGGGCGGATAAGACTGCGTTGCGCGCGGTGGTATGGAAAATTGGGAGTCGAGTTAGGGACTCGAGCTTGAAAAGATGGAAGTGAGTGTTTCGTGGTTGAAGAAGAGTTTTGAGTAAGTATTGGTCCAGTGGACTGATTTTTAGGAGACATCTTTTCTTATTTATTTTCGCTTTGTTGAATACTCGCAGCAGTTAAAAAGAATTATTTGCAATAATTCAATTCGCATAATATATTTTATTTTCCATCGACTTGCCGTATTATCAAGCGCTTCAACGATAGCATTTTTATCTTGCTGGCAAACATTTCCAACGTGATCCTTTAAATTAATTTAATAAAGTAAATTATTTTTACTTTTATTTATTACTTTGGATTAATTTTTATTTTCGCTGTGGGCGTAGACTACTTGTTTTCTGTGTGTTTCTCCATTACGGATAATATAGAGACAAGTATCTACAATTTCTTTTTTTTTTTCATCTACGTACTGGACTTCCTTTGTTGGTGAATTTTTCCTGCAGTGGTTGATTAATACCTTTAAAACCACCCCCTCGCTACCGGCACAAATCAGCTAGTCGTAACATCTTGGGCTTCTACACTATATTTTAAATCTGGTTCTTCTTCCAGCGTGTAGAGAAAAATTCTGTTTGCCCACAAGGACAGGTAGAAATTTTTTATTACAGTATTTAGGTAGTAAGTATACTTACGTAGTATACTAAGTAACCGATCAATCAAAGCACACACTTTACACTTTCCTCAAGTCATATTTTCAATCTTATAGACTGGTCTTAGCTATGTAACTCCATCAGCATCTTACAAAATTTGTGCGTGGTCTCCAAGATGTTTCACAAAATTTATAACATTCTCGTCATCACTTGACCTATCCATTATACTTTTATACTTATTTATTTCAAAATATTAATCTAAAATTATGCTAAGTACAAGACGTAATACAAACCAAAGAAACATAACCTCTTCAAATTCACCGTCGACGTTTACAATTAAATTTAAACAATGGGGCGTGGTTAAAGCAAATGTGGTTTAAGTTAACCGAAATTTTAACCTGCAACTGAACAACTGGGCCTAAAGGCAGCGAACCTTGTCGAAATAAGTGTTTGACTGGTGCCTTGTTGATATTCCGAGACAGCTTTCTTACAGTTTTTTATATGTGTATTGGTACGTACATGTTGCTCAATGAGAAACTTTTTCTGGGACCCTACCTGTCTATAACCCTACCATAAATAAAATTTCTACAAATATCTATAGTTTAAATTTACATTTTAATGTTAAACAAATTAATGGTTTAACCCTTAATCACTATCTTGCGGTCACCGTGACCACATTAAATTTGAATTATGCCAATAATTTCTTTTTATTTTTAAGTTAATAACATTTCAAAATTAATTACTTTTTATCTTTATTTTTTTTTTCTGGCTTACTAGAATGCCAACTAAGACATCTGTAGCAAAATAAAAGCAAAAAGTTAAGTTGTACTTGAGTTAACGAAAGGTAAAAGCGCGATAACTGTGACCGCACCGTAGTTATGGTGCATTGGACGCAGGTGGGGAGCACTGCTAGGGCCCTTATCACATGGAAAGAAAGCATAGATAAATTGATATCGAAATTGAAGCTCCAAAGAGAGCAAATTTTAGATTTCCAGAGAAGTATAATAGAGCATAAAGCTGAGATGATTGCTGAAGTCCAGCTGCAAAGGAAAAAGAATGCTGAATTCCATAGCAAAATTCTGAAAGAGCTGCAAGAGTTTTTTCGCAGGGTACCATAGATCAGCAGTTTTTTAATTCTAATAAAAAATCAAATTAATAACATAAACCTTTTATTTTATAAAATCTTTATTTATAATCTATTCTTGTGCAGCCAGCTGCCGACACAGTTTATCCCTTAATTCCCGTCCGAGTTAATTATCTTCAGGATTTACGTTTTCACGATCAACTTAAATTATTCATCTGAATAATTGCTGAAATTTAAGTTGGGGATCTGGGCGAGCTTCATTGATCGCCGGCTCAAACAATTTCAAATCGTCGGCATTTGCCAAGTTGTGCAGTAAATTAAATGTAACTTGTACCATTATTCTCACAATGTTTCTTAGCCTGAAATGGTACAATTACAATGCAGCAAATGCATTTTCCACCGTAACACGACAAGAGCTCAACCTTTGGTTAAACCTAGTTTGAGCTCTTGTTAGATACCCATTGTCTTTGTATGGTACCATGAGATTTTTTAAGCAAGGGTTGGCACTGTCTCGAAGTAAGTATCCATCTGAAACAAAATTCCCTATTATATATACGGAAGGGTTCACCTAAAAATGAATATCGAGTACTACATCGTAAGTTACATTTTGGAAAAAATATTATTTGTACGTTTAGCACTTGATATGCAGGCCAGAAAATAAATGGAAAATACATTATACCTCCACAAAGTTCATATAAATCATTAAACAAAGCCGATTCTTTGAAAACTCTGGCATCGTGAACTGATCCGGGGTAACCAATGCATACATCAATAAATTTTTGATTGTGATCCACCACTTCTTGCAGTTGAATGGAAAAAAATTGTTTGCGGTTGATATATGGATCCTTATCCTGGCGTGGTTTGTCAATCCTACTATGGGACCCATCTATGGAACCTACAATAAATCTTGAAAATGTTTGAAACAAATTGGTCTATAACTGATTTGACCCTAGAAATGGCACGTTTACATAATAAGTCTGTCGAGGCCACTGCCAGTGATCGTTTCTCTGCCGCTGACCAGTTTTGTTCTTTCCTAAAAAAGTTCTGTGAGGGTTTCTTGATAAATGGAATTTTAATTCCCTTTAACCATGATAAAATGCATTTATCTTTCGTTATGTTTTGCCAATGACTAGCGAAACTGTTTAACCGTCCAGCAATTTTTCTTACTTTTATTGTCGATGATATCTGTTGTTGGCTCTCTCCTGTGGTCTCTTTCGTTGGAGTTGTGGATTGCGGTTCGGACGGCCTCTGGAAGTCGGGCGAAAACGTCCGCTCAATTTGACTCCCTGCTGGTACCTGAGTGGACTTTTGTAGTTTAAAGCCTTGCTTGCTCTTTTTGGAATGGCTTTGCTGACCTGCAATTGCTTCGATGACGTTTGGAGGTTTTTTGCCGTTTTTAACCTGTCATCCAAGTTGTCACCAAATAGCCACTCATCTATCTTTATATATATTATGTATATAGTATAATATAGTGAGAGTATCTTTCATTAAACAAAGATGTTTAAATTCAAACAAACCAGTTCCCTTCTGGAGATACTCTCGCAGTACATGATGTCTGCCATCATACGCCCTGCATCACTTAATGCCTCAATGCGCTCTTTATTTCCCCCCTCTTCTCTCATTACAAACGTTTAAATGCTGTTATCACAAACAGCGAGTGGCCTAAACAACTGTCATCACAAACATTGTATAGATAAATTAAAATTATCAAATATTTTAATGTAATCACAAACATTAATTAGGCACTCCTCTTTACCTCGAGGGTAAGATTATTATTTGAACTGTTATCACAAACAGTGGACAATAATTTAATTGAAATTATTGAATATTTTAATATTACCACAAACATTAATTTGACACTCTCTGAATGAGTAAAATTATTTAAATTGTCTTTTTACCTTGTGAGCCGGGCGATTCGGGGGATGTAGATTCAAATGAATCCGAAGTAACTGTGCTCGAGTCCGAACGATACCGCTTCTTATTCCTTTGTTCTAAAACGTCCAACCTACGTTCTACTTTTTTCAAAATTTTAAGTATACCTCTATTTGTATTTTCTTCCTCTGGGGTTTCCGAGCGCCTTCTTTTCTTTAAATGATGCCTAGGCATATTGAACATACGAAGAACAAATAATAATATCACCGTTTATAGTATTAACTAAAAACACGATTGTAACTATTCAACACAAAAATAAAGACTGAGGCAATTAAGCGACGACGGTGCGTTGCAGCGGAAGGGAACAAAGAAGCTTTAAATATTGTGACTAATAAATAATAGATGGAGGTACTACACTAATTAATTTACATAGAGGAGGTCGAATATAATAGGAATTCTGTGACTCTAGTTATTATGTTATGTAATTCCAAATCTATCGGCCACGTCTCCATACGAAGAAGTTTCGTGGCCAACAAACCAGCATAAGCATAAGATATGCTTTTCAGGTGTTATCGGCCTATATCCTGCTGCATCTATAAAGATGCAAGAAAACAAAATTATGAATGATACCGTAAAAACGATAAGTACATCTGAGATGTTGTGAAGCGAGCAATCCAATTATAGGACAAATCACGAGACAAACGAAAATGCATAATGAAATCATTATCAATGTAATTGGTTATTACTGCATCTTCAATATAATTGTTGATTTTGATATGGTCTGTCCTTTCTATTACATCAATAATGGAATGGAATGCAGTAACCACAGCGAATGCTGAAAAATTAAGTAAATTAAGTAAATTATTTTATTGCACAGCAATATCTAAACTTTGATTGGTTAGAGTCACACTAAGAAGTTCATCTTCATCTTTAAATACTTGTTCCATTTTCTACTCTTGATCTTGTTAACTTGATGTTCTTTGCAAATTAATAATGGTCTTTTATATAGATTTTTACATTTATTAACAAGTTACGTACGAGGGGACATTTTTAAGTTCGCGGAATAGGGTATAAGGAAACGTAAATATTTTTTTTTTATAATTTTATTTTTTAATATAATCTCCTCGAACATCAATACATTTATTACATCTATGGATTAATTTTTCTAAACCTTTAAAAAAATAATTTTTATTTTTGCTTGTAAAATGCTCGTTTTAGATTCTGATACAAATCTAGAACATAGTTTCAATTGGTGTTTCGTTGCCAATGTCTTGGTAATGTTCACTCTAGATGCTACAACATTAGCACTTATTTTTGATTCGCGATGCTTAGATTCAAATCGGAGAGATGACATATGTTTAAGAGGTCCTACTATTGACATTATGTATGGATAATGAGTAATAAAATGATGTTTTGGTTTTAATGGTAAATTAAATAAAGATTTGTAAAGACTGTGATGTTGGCTTATTAATAATTTTAAATTGTTAATTTTAGTTTCAGAAATTGTATCAGATAACACAATTTTTAATAATTTTCTTAAAATTATAAAAATCTGCCAATAACAATTATCAATAGGAATAAGAGTCCCTAACATAAGACCGACATACAACACAAAAGTTTTCATTTCAGAGCAAGACATTTTAATTTTCCTTTTTTTTAAATTTTCGATAGTGATCAGTGGAGGCTTATTAATATTTTTATCGCCATATTTAAAATATTTAATTTGAAAATTAAGTGTATTAATGGTAAATAGTTTATCAATTACTACAAACTGATGCAGTAATTCAGTAAGATCAAAAAGAGCAACACCTTCATAAATATCATGAGCAATATCTACACAGTAATTTTCAGTTACGTGAAATGATTTTAAAGAATTCCATACGCAATTTTCTTTTATACCAGTTAAAGTAACATTATTTGTTTTAATATCAGCTGTATAATTTGTTTTATTTCTCATTAAAGAATCTACTTGCGTAGTGTTATTTTCTATTTGTTGACGAGACGATTTGCAGAAACGACAGTAATAATTAGCTCTAAAACACTCAGTAAATCCAAGAATGCTATTTAAACCTAAATTGTCACCTAATGACATTGCAAGACTAAAGTAAACTTTAAAACATTTTTGAGATGACGAAAGTTGCAGTTCCAAACCTTGCATTTCAAGTTGTTGGCATTCCTCTATCAATTTAGAATATATCATTTTATTGCCAAACATTTTAAGATCTGAACTGTGAAATAAAAGTGTAAGAAAAATATTTTCTAATCGTGATCGAAAAACAGGTGAAATACAAGGAATGGAAAGATACACTGCACCCAATTTATGAATTCCAGCGTGAGATCCCAAAGGGTTTCCGCATTCATATTCATCAAAATAGATAAATATTGGAATGACAAGATCATTGTGCGAAAACTTTTCTATTTTATTTTTCCAGAATTTAGTTTGTACTATATTTGAAATTTCCTTATTCGATTTTAAAGATATAATATTATTTTGAATTTCCGCAAAAACATTAGGTAATTCAAGAAACATTTTTAAAACTTTATTTAATGGAATGTATTGAGCTGTGCAATCTTTGAGTAAGATATCACCTTTATTATTCCCACCATTACGTTGGCCTACAATATATTGAATTGGTTTTATAAATGTACCGGACTGTTCGAAATATTTGAAACGTCGATATTCACTGTCTAAACCAGTGGTTCTCAAACTTTTTTGGTGACGGAACCCTTTTGGAAAGCAAAATACTTGACGGAACCCTACACCCTAGACAGCCCGCCGCAGGCGAAATTTTTGCTTTTTTCAAGGTCAAATGCCCTTAGATCGACTTTAGGAATATTTAGATACACGGTGTAAAATATAAGATGAAAATCATCTAAAAAAATAGACTATATAAGTCCATAGAATTTTTCAGATGTTTTTATCTGTTTATAAAGAGATACAGTTTCATCATTTAATTTAGCTAATATATCACCAACATTAAATAGAAGATTTGTCTAAAGTGAAAGTGCATTACGTAAATAAATCAGTTGATTCTCATATAGCATATAGATAGATTATTATCTTCAACTTTAGTTCAACTTATCTACTAAAAGAGTTAAGTTAAACTGATAAATCAAGTTAGTGTATCTAATAATGTAGATACATTATCTAACTGGTTAAGTTACTGACTGTAATTATTACTTACGGTTTTTAGATGAATTGTCTAATAAATTTAGTTAATATTGTCTTATTTTTTTAAGTAAATTGTTTAGTAGCCATTAGATACTAAACCACTCTTATTAGATACCATTACTACTGCAATTAGAGAAATGTATCGATCTGAGGTATTTCAAAATTACATGCATCATAAGTAAAGAACTAAATTTCTAATAGATATCAATATTTTATTGAATAATAAAAACATAAAAACATATAAAGCATAATACAACAATTTCTTATAACTACATCTAAACTATTTAAACCTATAACTATTAAAAATTCTTAAAAAGTATAATAATTAATAATAAACAATTTATTGTTATATAAATACGAGCTTAAACCCTTAAATCAAGTTACCTAGTTATTTTATTCAAGTGACGATATTATGTAAATAAAGTTTGTTTTGAAACAATTAAGTCTATACATTCGTTAAAAGGATTATGCTTTTCAAAAACTATGTTATTTTCTAACGATGTCAGATTAAAATATCTCTTACCCTCATTGCAAGTATTGGAAATATGATATGAATGTAAATGTTCAATAAAACAAAGGGTATCCCATGCGAAACAATCAGCATGGGGTACATTATTCAATAGAAAAATATTTTTAATTTCATAAAAAAATGGTAAGACATTGTCACAATCACAAAAGCAGATAAATCTGTTTTTGCAAAAGTTTGTACCGTTGACTTCAACCCACTTAATAAAAACTAATTCATTAGTATCAACTAAATTCAAATTACTTAATATTTCAGAATGAATTTTTTTGTCTGTATTATGTACGAGGGTGGTCTGAAAAGTTTCCGACCTAACATAGAAAGAACAAATTTTTTCACAAACTTTTTTTTTATTTTTCTACATAATCTCCTTGCAAGTCTATACACTTATTCCAGCGATGCTCCCATCTCGTTAACCCGTCCAAATAGTACTTGACGTCTTTCTCTGCAAAATAATTATTTACGAAGGCAATAGACTCTTCATTTGATGAAAATCTCTGTCCTCCGAAGGCAACTTTTAGCTTAGGGAACAAAAAAAAGTCGCTTGGTGCTAGATCTGGTGAGTATGGAGGGTGGTCAAGCAGTTAAAATCCTAATTCATGGATTTTAGCCATAGCAACCTTGGAAGTGTGAGGCGGCGCATTGTCTTGATGAAGCAAGATTTTTTTTCTCTTCAAATGTGGCCGTTTTTCCAATATTTCTTCTTTCAGCTTGTCAAGTAATTTTGCGTAGTATGCTCCTATTATGGATGTTCCCTTTTGAAAATAATCAATGAAGATAACCCCATGACTATCCCAAAAAACAGTCGCCATCACTTTCCCAGCCGAAGGAACAGTTTTAGCCTTTTTTGGAGCCGATTCACCCTTCGCAGTCCACTGTTTTGATTGCATTTTTGTTTCTGGAGTATAGTGGTGTATCCAAGTTTCATCCACAGTAATTAATCGGCGCCAAAACTCTGATTTATTGCGCCTAAACTGCGCCAACAAAGCAGTAGAAATGTTCATTCGAACACGTTTTTGGTCCAAAGTGAGTAAACGCGGCACCCAACGCGCAGACAGCTTTCTCATACCTAAATCTTGGTTTAAAATGTGACAAACACGTTCTTTAGAAATATTGAAAGCCTGCTATCTCTGCTATCTCTCTAACTTTAATTCGTCGATTTTCTAGCACCATTTGATGAACTTGGGCGATGTTATCACCAGTGGTTGCAGATTTTGGACGTCCCGAACGTTCATCGTCTCCCAAGCTAGTACGGCCACGTTTAAATTCAGCTACCCAAAATTTTACAGTGGTAAATGATGGTGCAGAATCTCCGTACACAGTGTCCAACTCATTTTTGATTTTTGTAGGCGTATTGCCTTTCAAAACCAAATATTTGATAACAGCACGATACTCGACTTTATCCATTTTCACAAAAATACTCGTATAAACTCACTCAAGCGATTGTCAAACAAAAACTGCGGATACAAAATGGCGGAAATTTTGGTGAGTACCTGTCAAAGGATGCGCAAACAAATTCCCTAGCTTTTGTTGACAAGTGCTGCCATCTTCATGTTGAGGTCGGAAACTTTTCAGACCACCCTCGTAAAACAGGACCTTCGATAATTTCAGTTTCTTTTAGTATTTTATGTGACCACGTAATATAAAAGTCTTTTTGATGTTGAACCGCCAGCAGTTTTGCAATATTTCTGAAGTTTTTAAATTTGTGGACCAAATTTTTAAAATAACCGTGTTTACCTTCAAATCGCATAGTCCATAAATCTATAAGAGGGCCCATTGTCCAAATTATGTGAGTGTAATGTAGGAGGAAATGATGCTTTGGCGTGAGATGGAAATCAAATAAATTAATTAATAACTGGTGATGTTCTTTAACTAAATGTTTTAACTGATTTGCCATACCAATCGAAATTTTCCTCGAAAATATTATGTCCATGCACTGCAGTAGTAATAAAATAATGTTAAAGTGATCAATGCATTTTAAGTTAATGTCTGATAATATTAAGGGTATAAAATAAATCAATGTCCAAGTTTGAGCAGCTCTTTGCCCTATTAAGTTACCAGATTTATCTAAATTCACAGGGCTCGGTTTATTCTTCCTCTCTAATAAACCATAATTGAATGCGCTTATTCGCCTATTAATTTCGTCGAGAGTTATTAGTTTTTTAGAAATTATGTATTTTAGATATAATTTAAGCTCACATTGGGCGATGCCCTCTAAAATGTCGTGCATTATATCGACTGATGGAGATTTAAACGTAGAAAAATGAGTTAAGTTGTTAATAACTGAAAAAGACTTGACCCCACAAACCGAATCAATTTTTTTTTTTTTAGTATTGTCAGTATTATTTTGACTTTCATTAACTTTATTCCAATGTTCACAGTAATTTTCAAAGTTTCTTAGAACTATTTTAGCATCGTCAACATCATAAATTGTTTTTGCATAGGATCTTTCTACTAAACAAATTCTACAGTAAAAATTTGCATTAAAACCTTCCACGAGTCCTAAAAATGTTTGCCCTCCGAGGTTGTCAAAACTTATAGCAATTAAACAACCATGTATTATGTGCCCATTCTTGAGAATTATTCCATCCTCTTCTAAAATTTTTAAATCGTCAACAATCTTATTTAGAACACTATTAAAACCAAATTTTTTTATATCTATATTGTAGCATAGTGCTACCAAATGTATGTGCTCCAATCTTGAGTTGAAATGGGAGGGTTAGTTACGAACAATAAAATAAAAAGCTCCCAATTTATGACCTCCTGTTTTTGATCCCAATGGATTCACAGTTTCAAATTCGTCAAAATAAAGCTGTAATTGAATAGCATTGGGATATTTATTAAAAAAAGAGCTTAATTTAAAATTAGAACCGTCTCTAAAACTTGCAAAAATTTTACTTTTTCCTCTATCCTTCATAAATATATTAAAATATGATTTGTTGTTCAATAAAAATTTAAGAGTCTCAAGAATAGGCACATAAATAAAATTGGCTGCAACTGGTACCTCCTTATACGAAAAAATGTTGCGATCCCAAACTTGATCATAACGAACACCTAATGAAATTTCAATTGGTTGTATCATTTGACAATTGAAATACTTTTCGCGTTTGTAATATGAATCGTAATTCTCAAAGTAGTTTACAAAATTTGGTGATGTACCGGGTTCCGACTCTTTCACTACGCTGATAAATTCGTTAGTACTATCTATAATTTTTTGTATTGTGCTGTTTGGTAATGCAAGAGCAGTGAGCTTACATACAAATGCAGCAGCGGCATCTTCTCTGCTGTTATTTTTTTCTATAGAATTTAAAGTAGTCTGAATTTCTATACAGGGAGTATTATCTACTTTCTCAGGCATAATCGACTGATTCAAGTTGGTATCGTAATCTTGTATTGAATCTGGAAAAATTATGCATTGATCTGATGTGTCCATTGGAACCGTACTTTTTGGACAACGTTTTGGAGCGAGGATACAGTTACGAAGATGCCTTCTTAAACCGCTATAGGTTACAAACTTTCTTGGACACAATTTGAAGAAACATGGCAATTTTAAATTTGGGCCTTCAAGAAGAGAATGGAATAACCTCAAGTGCCTAATTAATTCTTGAGATTCTTTTATTTGAAGTTGGCATAAGAAGCATTCAAATATATAAAAATCTGACATCATTAGTTTGATAAGATAATTGTAATTGTAAGATAAAAAATAATAATTAAAAATTAAAATATAAAAAAAATTATAAAATACTAGATTCAATCATCAATCTGCATTAATTTTGCACGAAGATGCTTAATCTTAGGAGTAATTGAAAATTTTTTATCGGTAATTTTATAGAATTGGGTAAACAAGAAAGTATAAAGTGTTGTTAAATTTTTGTCAAAATGTACATTAAGTACGTAATGAGCCTTACATAGAATATCGATTGCTGACAGTGGGTTGTTTGCAGTTGGCAATAGCTTTTGGTCCACGCAAATATAAAATTGATTTGCGGCTGCCTTATTAGGACCAATCGCCACTATAAAAGGCTGCTCCGTATTTGCCTTCTTACAAATATCTTCCAATGGCACACCAGTCTGGAAAATAAATGCTGTTTTAATTAACATGTCACAATAAATAACCATAGCAAATCTAATTACCTTGTGAAAAGTTATTACTTTGTTATCAATACAATTTTTGATAGACTCACGTCCCGAGTTTCGCTGACCGCGTGCAGTTGGAGGTAAAAAAAATATCAACATTAAAAGAGCAGCAATATTACTGTCCCAAGCTGAAAGACATTGCAATTAATACTAGCCACGGATGAATTTACTACTTAGTTATAATTTCATTCTAACTTTAAAAGAGAAATCTAATTACTCGGCGGTTTGAAAATCCGCCGTCAAAAAAAAAACGGATTTCAAATCCGTTGAAAATCCTACGTCATGACCAACGTAGGATTTTAAGTGATAACACACACAACTTTCGAATAGTCAGAATTCGCTTTAATTACCATCTGGGCTATCCTTGTCAGTTATGATACTATTACTCTCCCCAAGTCCCGAATTTATATATATTTTATGAATTTTTCTGACCATGGTTGGAAAAACTAATTTAAAATCTTCGTGGTTTGGAAACATTTTTGAGAAATCATTATCCACCTTAAAAAATACCTATCAGTAAAATAATTATTTCGAATGTCAAAATCCATTTTACCAAACCAAATGTATCTAAAAATTTTGGAAATTCCTTCAAAATATCAGTGCAATTTTGTCTATAAGCAAACGTCAAGTCCATTTTTTCAAGCTTTTGTTCATAACTTGCATCGGCCGGAGTATGCTGTAGGAATGAGATTGCGTTTGTAATTTCTTCTGTTACAAGCCCTGTTCCAGATGTAATCGCTGTAACTAATACCGAGTGATCAAGTTTTTGTCTTTTGCTAGGTCGCTTAGGTCTAATGGTACTAAGCCTATTAGAGAAAAATCCAGTTCCTGATGTTGGGTCGTAAAATGCTTCCTGAAATTAAATCGACTTAGTGTTGTTGAGAATTCAGTATACCAAAATGCTTACATATCCCAATGGACTGCACGGATCCTTAAACTTCGGGAATAATGCAATTACAGCAGCAGCCATCATACATCTTTCACCTTTTGAAGGTAGTTTTATTCCAGGGTATCTTATTTTCATGAATGTCACACATTCATTCACAAGATTTTTCCTCTTTTCCTCGGATAAATCTCCTTTTGCGTCATACTCTGTCAAAACTGCGGCCCCTCTTTCGGATTCCCCAAGTAGCTCACGTAATTTCTGTTGATTAAATTGGTTTTACATTACAATTTTAAAACCCTCCAGCCCAGAGTAATTTTTTCATTATTTCTATATAAAACCGCGGTTTTTTTTGTGATATTCGTGTTGTTATTAGGTAGTACAAGGATCGGATTAGCAGAATGTAAAAAAAACAAAAATTGAACTTAAAGGCAATGCAAAAATAGTTTACCCAGCGGAATTGTGTACAGTAAGTAAAACGCGATGAACGCTACTCGCGGCTGGAGTATTAGGGATTTTTTCACAAGTTAAATTTTTTTCTTTTGTTACACCCTCCCCCCCATCGTTACACAAGCGTGGATCCTATTCAAATAATAGTTTAAGGAAAGATTATAACCCCCCACCCTATGTGTACATGATGTAAGTTTTTTAATCGGATATTTAAAATTACTATTTTACCGGTCCATCTATTATCTCAGGTAAATAAGACGACGACGAAGATGTAGTAGAAGCAGGAGAGCGTACACCAAGTTCCAAAATATCAAATTCTAAAGGTTGTTTGTGATTGACGTAACTGCATTCACCACCAAAGTTACTACTATTGCCCTGTTCGGAATCTACAAAAAGTAGGATTTGATTAACCTAGATTATAAATTCACGCAATTCCTAAAAGTGATAAAGGTGGATTTATACTTGTCTAGATTCGTTGACGTCAATTACAAAATTATAGAAATAATGGAATTCTTAATTTTATATATTTCGTTATTCATAATTCCAAACATTATTTTGTAAACAATAATTGCAACTACAAAATATTAAAATCCTTATAGGTTCTGTTCGTGGTTGCATTTTTTTAAGTGTTGTTGTTCCATCGCTGACCTTAAGAAATACTTGTATCAAAAGAAAGCGCCATTTGAAATTACATGAAAATTATTACAAATTTTATTATAGGACTTTTGCGTACATAGCATTATACGCACATTGTCAAAATAATTTGCCGCCAACGAATCTATACACGTGGACGTCGCACCAGTATAAAGAATTATGTTGAAAGTTACCATCACTTAGTTTTATTTTAATAATGACACCTCTGTGTGCAAATTTTACAAAGTCCTCCAAAAAATCATCTGGGATTATTGCTCCTTCCTCGTCAGTAAATAAAATAGTCTTGTCATACTGAATTTTGAATAATGCCTTAACTACAACAAGATATCTGGCGTAAGAAAACATGCACAATAATAATAAATTCCCTTTTAAAAGTTATATTGTTACTCACAAATTAAAGCGTACACCTTGTGTACCAATTTCATAAAAATTTCATCAAATATTCAAGAAACAAAGGTTAAAAAATTTTTTTTTTTAAGATTTCTTTCTAGCAATAGGACCATTATAGCGTTGCAATTTTAAAACTCGACAAATTGTTAGAATGGAGATGGATTCTTAATATTATCGGTGACACTATATTGATGCTAGTTTTGGTTTATTTAAATTTAGTTTAGTTAAATCTATCTTATTAGTTATTATGAATTTTCAAATCCTTTGTTAATATTTTAAGCTAACTACCAAGTTTAATGTGAAGTGTTTGACTTTAAAACAATGTTTTTCATAGTGAAATGTATTCTGCCAACAATAATTTTTACTTTCCGAACTCCTTAGAATGAAAGTATTGTTTTAATTTGGCGTAATGATTTTCCTTTAAACATTAATTTAATAATGATTATTCTGGTAGTAATAGCTTGTATAAACCATTTTTGAAATTATTTAGTAAAAATTGTAGGTAATTTTCTGAAATAATTTACATTTTTCATAAATCACGTTCCACTTAACTGATCTATAATAAATAAAATGAGCAATGATAAATATAATTGGCTATTATAATGCACGCAGAGGTCCTTGGAAACGAATCATGACAAATGATTCAAAAAATTGTTTCTTGCAAATATTATCATGAAATTATTATAGTATTTATTACTAATTATGATTTGTCTATCGAAGTTATTTATATTATTTATTTAAAAATGTACTATACTTCGTTTTTATATTTTATTAATTTATAGACGACATGTTTCGAATATGGGATATTCATCTTCAGGACGTCAAATTAAAATGTTGTTTGAAAAAAATTAATTTGACGTCCTGAAGATGAATATCCCATATTCGAAACACGTCGTCTAACAATTAATAAAATATAAAAACGAAGTATAGTACATTTTTAAATAAATAATATTTATTACTAGATGTATACGCTATATTTTGTGAGTAACTGTATGAACAAATAAGAAAAATAATATTAGATAATTTAAGATACTAAGTTTGCTATGGTTTTTTTTGCGTATGGTTCCATTATAAGTAGCTAATAATTTACACTACTTACCTTTATTTATCAAAGATTCTAGGTTCAATGGCAAATCAATTTTTTGCCAAATTAGTTGCGAATTTTTGTATCTAAACCTAGCAGTCAAGTACGTAGGAGTTGACACTCCTGGAGTATTTTGATTGAACGTGGGTTCAACTTCTACGTACGGCACTGTAGGTCTTTCGTCGATTTCAAGTAATTCCCCTGCTATTCGTTAAACACTAAATTCGGCGGTATCATTCATCGACGATATAAAATTATCATCTGAAGACATTACGTATTGTTTTAATGATAAACGATTAACGTATTGTATGATGAAAACTGAACAATTTATTACACCACAATACACGCCACTTTATAACACCACAACCATAGATGCAAATGATGTAATAATTTTTATTTGCTGATTCTTCAGTCTTGCAGTCTCCTTTTAAATGCAAGAAGGCATTTTCGCTTTTCAATTATCTAATATTGTAGATGACTAACTAAGGAACTTAGAGAGTTTATCTAAGTAATACAAGAAGTTTTACGTACAGCACTAAATATAAAGAGAATCTTTCTCGATTTTTAATTAATTTTGTCTTTTTCATTAGAAGAAATATTAATATCTAAAAATGTTGTTAAATTCAAGGAAGTTATCATAAAAGTAGATATAATGCCTATCATAGAAAGATACTCGAAATCATCTAATCAATAAAGAGGTAAATCTTCTTTGAAATTTAAATAAATGTATCTAAAAATGCTCTATCTAACTCCAATTAGATAATCTGCACTACTCGATTTTACACAGTGTATATTTTTGTATAGTAAAATTAAGCATTTTTATGGAAAAAAATGAATCTTTAATTTTAATCAATTAATTAAAAATTTTAGAAGAAGTTGGAAAAAGGCATACTACAGGCATTCATAAGCAGAGGCTGTTTGCTTCAGAAAATATTATCTACTTTCAAAAGTAAAATATTTTTATTACTTACTTTACCACATGGCAAGTACATTATTACAAGATATTAAAAAAGAAAAATCTAACTAACTAATGGGAGGTATGAAACTGTTTTTTATTTTTCATTAATTGGCTGATGTCAGGTTTGATAGAAGACAGTTGCAGTCTCATATCAGGTTCGGCGTCCAGTTTATTGCGATATTTTGTTTTTGTGGCTGCATATGTTGAGAATCCTGTTTCGCACAAATATGTTGTTGGGAACGGGAGAAGAATATTCAGAGCCATTTTGCCAAGCATTGGATATTCATTACGAATTCTGCACCAAAAATCGTTGAGAGGCGTCGTTTTGAACAGTGACTCCATACTTGTGTCTGATGACATTTCTAAAAGAGATTCATATATCTCGTTTGACATACTTTCGGGCTTTTTCAGGTTGGGTAAAAAAGGATTATGAATCCATGAATTCAGTTTTATTTTTGTATTCTGTTCTTCGGGAAAATACTTTTCAAAAGATGCGCGCATCGAAGTGAGATATTGGACCAATTCTTCAAACATATCATTTTGAAACATTTCTGAGTCGTTATCGCTAACAAACTCATTGAGTGACGTAAAGCTTTCTATTTCTCTCTTAACAACGCAAACAATCCAAAAATCTAATTTTCTTTTGAAGGCAGTTATTTTGTTATAGGCCTGGAACACTGTTGTCTGTTTACCTTGCAATGATAAATTCAATTCGTTTAGTTTTTGAAAGATATCTGCCATAAAAGACAATCGGAACAACCAAGTTTTATCATACAAACGGTCTTTCAAATTAAAAGAAGTATTATCTGAAAGAAAATTTTGTAACTCCGCTCTAAGTTCAAATAGCCTTGTTAAAGTTTTACCCCGAGACAGCCATCGCACTTCTGTATGGAGCAGCAGTGTTTTATGTTTGCTGCCATAATCTTCACACAACAATGAGAACAATCGGGATTGTAGTGGTCGTGATTTGATAAAATTAATTATTTTTACCGCTTCATCCATAACTAATTTTAGATTTGACGGCATTTGCTTCATCGCAAGTGCTTGTCTATGCAGAATACAATGGCTGGAACTACAATTAGGCGCTTTATTTTTTATGCGTGACACTGCTCCTGCTGTTTTACCTGTCATCGCCTTGGCCCCATCTGTACAAATGTCAATGCAATCGTTCCAACTGAGATTATTTTCTTCAAAAAATATGTTTATTTTATTAAAAATTTCTTCCCCGGTAGTGTTTGTGCAACACATGTTGCAACACGTTTAACACCTTTAAGCCAACGTTCCATTCTTCTTTATTAATAACACGTCACACACACACGTCAGGATGTAACACAAATCTGATACAATCAGAATACAGCAGGCAGGTAGAACAATAAACACTAGTTACATAACACTTTTAAACTCCGCAATTCGCTAGCCAGCTTGTAGGTAGGTAGGTAGGAACTTATCGCTCCGAACGCTAATCGTCAACTGACTGATGAGGCGCGACGCCTAGACTCGATCTCGAACATTCTAAAAAATACTCGAGTCGGCGCCTTTGATAAACAAAAAGCGGAAATACAAAAAATGCGTTGTAAACAATCTCGACTTTATGTTTTGAAGTTAGAGCCGAAAGTCGCTTGTTCACAACTATGGACTGATTTTGATTTTTTTTAGAACCGCTGGTCTAAACCATAAAATAAATTTTCAAAATTATTAAAGTAATACTCAAGTTTACCAGCATCTACATATTGCATTAAAAATGTTTTGAAAATATCCATCGGTTTTCTTAAAAGGTCACCTAAACTTTTAATTATTGTTTGAACAACTTTTCTAGGAAAATTACTATCTGCATAAAACTTTGTAATAAAATCTAGGATATTTTTGTCTAGTTGTCTTTGAAAATCATCGTTATAATTATTGCAAGATTTGGGGTTTGTAGTTTCATGAAATTTATCAAAATTATTCTGGTGGCATTCAACTTTATTATTGAAATTTGAATGGTTTATAGACGTAGAGGCACTCGAATTTGAAACTTGATTATTGAACTGTTTAAAAGTGTTATCAATTGAATCTGGAGCAGAAAAATTTGTTGTTGTATTAAATTGGCATAGATCAATACTTTTAGCAAAATGCTTCTTAAATGAATTTAATGAAGAAAAATTTCTGTAACAATTATTTTCAGAACATATAAAAGTACTTGATTCATTAAAATTATGCATCAGCTTTAAATGAGTTATTAAAAATTTTAAATTTAAATAATTATCTTTGGATACTTGACAAATTGGCATAATTAGGTTTGACAAAAACTAGAAATATGAAACTAACAATAGTAGGTATAGTATGTAATTTAAGAATTTTGTAAATGATATGTCACGTCTGCAATTACACAAGCTGTGCTACTGGTTTTGTTAGTTATAGGTGTTTTAAACACCATTTCTTGCAAAAATGACCAAATATGTTTGGACTCATACGGATATTCCAGATTAAATGCATGAAATGTCTTATACAACAATTCAATGCATCTAATACAGGTATCACATTTATAAAAATTATCATTAACAAACACATAAAACGAACTTTTGTTTTTGTCTTCTAAGTTACCCACAGCAATTCCAAAAGGCTGGAGAGGTATCTTATAATTTTGAAGGCGCTGACGGCGTCGCTCGATTTTATCCTCAATTTCCTCAAAATTCTACAAATAAACAGTACCTATATAAATATTAGTACATTTTTTAACAATAGTAATAATAATCTACATTCATACCTGTACATGAAAAATAAAACTTTCTTGGACTTCACTTCTTGTGGGTCTCCAATTATTTGATGGTTCTGATGCTTTTGAAGATTTAGTATTTTTAATGGTTACCGGAGAAAACAAGTATGGTAACATTAATGCAGCTAGAATTGATTGATCTGAAAATTTTTAAAATTAATAATATGCCAAGTTAGGTTAATACAAAATAAAATACCTAAATCAGAACCGAATCCATCAATTCTTATTCTCCTTTCTTTTATTTCATCTAAAATCGCCTTCGAAATTATTGGCCATTGATTGTAGATTATGGAACTTTTTTCAGGCATCAGTTGGTTAAAATCAGATTCAATCTAAAAATAGAAAAAAAAATTATTAAAAACTTTGTTGATCGTATTTTTGAAGTATCAAACAATAAAGAGTTATTATTTAATATAAATAAATATTTACCAAATCTAAACCATAATTTTGTTTTAGAGAGGGAAAATCTTCATAAATTTTATCTAAACTTTCGTTTTTGTAGTTTTGCAAGCGAATTTTACATGTATTTTCCCATGCTCTTAGAACCAGATGAAATGGTTCTAGAGCAGTATGCAAAAAATTAATGTCATCTGTATAATTTAATGTATTTTCCATAACAATTTTATCTGGTTCGATTAATGGTTTTTTAAAAGAATTTGCTGTTCTCAGAGCGGCTTTCAAGTTAATAAAACGAGACCATAATTTTCCTCTGGCTGGCTGCTTTTGAAGACCTTCTTTTGGGGGACAATACGGAGTATAATATGACTCGATTGCCTCGCCAGGAAATAACTTTACAATTTCTTTGGCCACATTTAGAAATGTATCAGCTTTTATGCTAAAATTAACAACAAAGTAAATATTTTATAATAAATAAATTTATTTGATAGTTGCATAACTAGTAAATGCTTACAAACATCTTGGCGAATCTGACGATTTATTAATTAGTTTGTTGACAATAATATTGGAGAGTTTCTGCCGATTATCATTGTTGAGTTTATTTTTGTGTGCCAAAACAATTCTACCTTCGACTGAAGAACAAAGTAAACTTTCAAGTCCCTATCAAAATAAAAAACGATGATATAATTATAAAAAACTAATTTGGTAAATAGTTACATTACTAAAAATGCTTTACGTGATAAAGTCATTTGCACTTTTGTACAGGACATGCAAAGTAATTAGATTTATTGTGAATGTATGTGATATGCCAAATATAGGTTGTCAAATATCTCCCTTCCGCCTTTTTGCTCTTTATTCAATGCTTTATAAAAAGTGTTACAGTGATCGGATTTAGTTCAAATATGCGCCGTTTTGTTCGATAATCTGTTTCCATCTAGACGGCAAACTTCATAATACCCCCCTCGTAGAAGCTCCCCTCCTTATTTGGGAAGAACTCGGACAGCCACTTTTCACAAGCCTCTTTTGAATTCAACTGTACACCACCAAGGGCGTTCGCCATGGACAGGAACAGATGGTAATCACTTGGCGCCATGTCCGGGCTATATGGTGGATGCGATAAAACCTCCTATCCGAGCTCCCGTATTTTCTGACGAGTCATCAACGAAGTGTGTGGTCTGGCGTTGTCCTGGTGGAACACTACACCCTTCCTGTTGGCCAATTCTGGACGCTTCTGGTTGATCGCCTGCTTCAAGCGGTCCAGTTGTTCGCAGTAGATGGTAGAATTAAGCGTCTGGCCATATGGGAGCAGCTCATAGTGGATGATTCCCTTCCAATCCCACTAAACACACAGCAAAGCCTTCCTGGCCGTTAATCCCGGCTTGGCCACTGTTTGGGATGATTCACCGGCCTTCGACGACGACCGTTTCCGCTTGATATTGTCGTATGTGATCCATTTTTCGTCGCCAGTCACCATCCGCTTCAAAAATGGGTCGAGTTTGTTCCGTTTCAGCAGCATATCGCAGGCATTGATTCGGTCCAGATGGTTTTTTTTGCGTCAAATCATGCGGCACCCAAACATCAAGTTTTTTTTTGTATCCACCCTTCTGCAGATGGTTTAAAATGGTTTTGTAGGTTATGTCAAGACCTGTCAAATGATGTATAGTATTGCCAAATACGAGCTCTGTAGCGCTTTGTACATAGCCGCGAAATTCAAAAGACAAAAAGGCGGAAGGGAGATATTTGACAACCTAATATATTTATTAAAAGTTGGAGAAGATTTTCCATATTCTGAACACGCAACTATTTTAAGAAAAAATAAAATTACCAAATATGTACAATTATTATTATAAATCAATATTTTAATTAATTTGAAACATATTTATATAACACAAATCGTTTTTACATATTTTTCTGTGCTTGTGCTGATTTTATCGTAAGGTGTAACCAACCCGTAAACACATTTTTGAATTAATGTATATAGAGACTTTGATTGAATCGGGTATTCGGCATTAAAAACATGAAATATTTTGAATAGCGTATCAAATGCCTTAAACCTAAGCTATCGAATTCGTAATTTAGTGAATCTATCACTACAAAGAAAGGAGCGTTTGTCCTATAATTAAATAAGGCTACACCGTTTTTTTTCCTAAGAGCGGCCTTTTTATTCTGAGATGCAATTGTTGCAGTATCTCCAGAATTCTAAAACGAATTATAATTCCTAAATATGGGTAATCACGAAAATACAAAAAAATAACTATACCGTCACGTCCACTATTACAATTCTATTACTTCCAAAATAGAAAATTTCCAGTGCGTGTGTTTGTTTAAATGAGGTAATAATGTAAGCTCTAAAGCTGTCTTGCTATCTGAAAATTATTCTAATTAGTAGTATAAGCAACGAAAAGTAAAATTTATAATAATACCTTTATTTTCGCAACTTTTCCAATTTGTAAACCTTGATCCTTTGATTGTTTCTCATTTATGGATAGGATTTTGTTAAAAAAAGACTCCCAATTTAAGAAAAAATTTACAGCATTAAGTTCGTTACTCACCTATCATAGGAACGGCGACTGATCAGCACCAGCAAACGTTATTTCTTATGTGTATTTAAATGTAACATTGACGTGCCTTGCAGATGACGTGCTGACGCTGTTAGGTAGGCACACTTAATACATTTAAATACACATAAGAAAAAATAATATTTGCCGGGAATGATCAGCCGCCGTTTCTATGCTGTGCTGATAGGCGAGTAACGACCTTTATTGGGATATCTTTTATCAAAATCAAGATTAATCTGCAGATTCATAAATAATTGAATGAAAATAAGTGAATTTAGGCATTTTAACCCAGATAGGACTGAAACGGTTTTTCTCTCGTTAACTCATAAAAATCTGATTACCCATGCAAAATATAGTTAACGTTGGTTAAAGTTTCGATCAAATTTGACAACTGAATATTCGTCCGTCAAATATTTAAACGATTAGTTTAGATTTACTATTGACATTTGTGTTGCATTTTTGCAGTTTTTAAACGAAAAACTTTACCTTATTTAACTTAAAACTTCTAACTTAAGTTAGAAATGGCTGAAAATTTTGACGATTGATTTTTGACGAAAGATCAATGTTGGTGAAACGACTTAACAAGGCGTCAAAATTTGATCAGCGTCAAAATTTTTATTTTGATTATTATTGGTAATTTATTGCCAGAAAACTCCGCACCCAGATACTGGCACAAATACGAGTTATTATTTTTTTTTCTTGCGTGGAAGGTGGAAAATCTTAAAGACACCATCAGCCCGTGCTGCTGGTAGTGTGGGGTTGTACCCACTAAAACCACCTCCCGTCGAAGTCCGCAGGTTTCGCTATTAAGCATTTCTTCTGCTATGGACGACGCGCCCTTACTCTGTTGTTTTACTTTTTTATGAGTTTGCAGCCGTCACGGTTGGCCGCTGTTCTCTTGCTTCCTTTCTTCCGTCAGACTCTTTTGTTTAAATGATTTCGTTTATTGCCGCTGATATTTGCAGCCATCTTGCTTCGAATACGAGTTATTTATGAAATGTAATACTTATTTAATTTTAATTCAATTTGACGTACAAAATATATAACCAAGAATGCTAACATCTTACAAAATAATAACTGCTTTCTTAAATTAACTTACATTGTATTTGTCAAAATAAGCCTACATATTAAATAAAAACTCTTAAATTATTATTAAAAAAATAAAAAAAAATTGAAATATAAATATTTATTGCGAATGGTAATTTACAAAAAAATCTTTCACATGTAATTCTTGTTTATCTTGATGACTGACGAGATGGTCCATTCTATCATACTTAGAGTATTCATGCAAATTACTTGACCGGTTTGATGGCTCTCTTTTGTCTGTGTTTTTGAATGTTTCTAAGATACTTGTAGCCACACTTCTACGGCATCCTAAAAGGTCAAGTCATCAGCAACAAGATTACTTTTGCCTTTAATGTGTTTTATTTCGTAGTCGTATTCCTCTAATTTTAGGCTCCATCTGACCAATATTTGCTGGGGGTTTTTTAGATTCCAAAGATAAGAAAGTGGTTTATGATCAGTTTTTAAAAGAAATTTTGTACCTTACAAATAAGGTCTAAATATTTTACATGCCCAAACTATTCCCAAAAGTTCTTTCTCTATAGTAGAATAATTATGCAAAAACTCGCTTGTCAAGTTGAATTTTGAGACCCTTTTGAGACCCTTAAACTCGTTGAAAACACTATTATTTACCTCGTCGTCCATATAAACCAAACAAATTTTGTTAATGAATTCCCGTAAAACATGATTTATCATGCGCAAGTTGCAGGCGTGTTTTTAAGTTCAAGTGGCATCCGAAGGAATTCAAAATGTCCATCTTCTGTGTTGAAGGCAGTTTTTTGTATTGAATTTGGATAAACGTGAATTTAATGGAAACTGCTTGCTAAATCTAACGTGGAAAAATAATTGCATTTACCTAATTAGTCTAGGAGGTCGGTAATGTTTGTTTGTTTGTCTTATCAAAACTCAAGTTTTTTAATATTTCTTTATTTTTACAACGTCGGTGCAAACGTGTGTCTGCACTAACAACTCTAGTGGACTCTGCCACTCGCTTCGCATGAAACTCCCACATGGAAGTGGTTTGAACATGTTCCCCCTTTTAAAATCCAAAAAGCAAGTTTGATTTCTTTTTCAAAAGAAGCTATTCTTTTTTCAATTTTCGTACAATTTGACACCCATTTTCTAAGAGTAAAATTTGCTGACTCTAAAATCATTCTTATTTCATTGTGCAATTGTATAGCTTCTGGTATTGTATCAGCTCCGGAAAGCAGATCATCGATTTAGAAATCATGCAAGATAACATTAGCTGCCTTAGGATATTGTCACGAATTATTTTCGAAGGGGGCATGTCACGATATAATTTTTGAGAATGATTTGATATTAAATTGGGGGTAAGCACAGGTGTAACAATAAATAAAATATTTATTAAATTAAAACAATTATTTACATACTTATAATTAAGACTTACTCTACGTACCCTTGAGGGAGGGTGGACTCTTCGAGCGGCCAGGTCACATCTTGACCTCCTCAGGTGCACACTTTCCACTTGCGACAATATATTTATAAGCGATCTCGTGTGAAGAAAGTGTTTGGAAATTTCTTCTAAAGGTGTGGATTCTGGATCTCCAATTAATGGTTGAAACCAAAGGTAGATGTTGGATTTCCAAAATACTGCCTTTCGTGATCCTACCGACTGCGTCAATCTTGTATTTTGCAATAAAACAACGGTGAAATTTATTTACTAAGTACACAAATACAGCACGACTGCACTTCAGTGACTTCAAAACAATCATAAAAAACATATTAAAAGTTATTACTTCTTGAATTCCTAAAATTATATTTTGAATGTATTTTGAAATATTTTGATTATGACTTTATCTTAAGATCGTAAATATACTATAGATTACATCATATCTAGATATGTATCTAGATCGTAGATATACATTTTTAAAATAAGAAAATTATTAATACGTCTTAAATTTAATTTAAAATAACTCATTTTGTTCAGAATTGTTCGTGTTTGAATTCATGCTTGGAGCGTTTGAATTCGCGCTTGAACCGTTTGACTTAACGCTCGGAGGGCTGAGGCTAGGAGCTTCGAATTTTTACTAACGCTACGTTTACGTGAATTACACAAAATAATTTTGGTTCCTATGAGCCCTTCGGCTTCAGCTACCGCGTTAAAATAAGAATTTTCAAAGTTTATAAATTCTTCCTCATATTTTGTTATATCATTGCTTAATCTACATATTCGAACATGTAAACTTTCATACTCGGCTAATATTGTCGTGATGACATCCAAACGTTTCTGGATTTCGATTTTCACTTCATTAGTTATTTATTCGTCAGAGGTTTTAGGTTGTATTTTTACTTTGTAAAAAAGTATTAAATCTTGTTAACTTAGATTTTAATTAAATCCTTATCTTGAATTAATTCTTCTATATTTATAAATATTTCAGAATTATGAATAGTGAAACTGTGATTGATAATAATTATTAAGCTTAAATTCTAATGAAGAAATTACGATTCTTTTTTTTATAAACAATCGTCGATTATAAACTATTATTATTACGTTTGAAAAACCCTGCACAAACCTGCAAGATGAAAAGTAAACGAACAAAGGAATGCCTCACCAGACAGGTTCGAATTTGAAGGCCGAATTGCTTCAATAGCTCCCCTGTTGTCTAGTGTAGTTTCTCTCACTTGCTCTCAAGTTGTCGCTTTCCTTGATCAGAATTTCCAATTTGTTTGAATTTTCTATGAATTAAAATACCCCTTTGTAATTTCAATTCTTGAATCGAATGCAATTTTTGTTGCATCCAAAACCAATTTATTATTGTTTCTTGTCGTACCAAATGTCCGTTGATGGGGCACTTTGGTAGTAAATTTTGCTCGAAGGACCAAATGTACGCTATGCTGGTACAAAATCCAACTTCGTTTTGATTATAAAAATGTTTATTTCCACGAAGGTTTAATTATTAAAATGTATAAAGAAATGTTGAGCTCTAAGTAATAGCGACTACATCGGTTGGCTAATAAAGGAATACTAAAATTCGACGAGACGAGACTAGTCAAGTCTCGTCTCGTCTCGAACGTGTCAAGATGGGTCTCGTCTCGAATCTCGTCTCGTCTCGTTTGAGAAAGTCTCGTCTCGTCTCCAAAAGTCTCGTCGGTCTCGTCTGATTCAAACCGTTATTAAATGTATTGATTTTGAGATCTATTTTTATTTTCAGTTAAAGTATGTTAAATCATTTTGTAATATAAATTAGTAATAACTAGAGTACGGACTTTTAAGCATAAAAAATCTTGAAAATAGCGCTTAAAATAGCACAAAAAATTGCCATTATATGCATAAAAATATGCATTAAACTTTAACATAATAATTAATAAGCACTTAAAAAAAGTAAAAAAAAAAGTTTGAAATTTTATATTAAAAAAAAATTTTTTTTTGATTCGAGGTAAAAACTTTTTTAATAACATTTTTTTGAAAAGTAATACAATAAAAAAAGGCGTTCTACCTCGACACTATGGTAATTGGGGCGTTCTTAAATTTCACACTAAGGTTTTGTGGTAGTTCAAGCTTCATTTCTTCACTAAAATTTCCATTGAAAATACCTAAGTTTTCATTATACCTCCTATTATATCGTAGATCATTAAATATCAATATCATTAAGTTTTGAAGCTACTATTTGCCGTCTTTTTATTTGTTTATAAACCCAAAACGTTTTGCCTACTAAACATTAAATTTTCAGTAAGCAAAATAGAAATATTTGTAAGTGTTAATTTATATATCTACTGCAATTTTTTTAAATTTATCGAAAATGTGCTAAAATAAGCACCAAAAAAGCTTAAAACTAAATTTAAGCATAAAAGTATCAAAATAAGCATATAAGCATCAAAAAAATAGAGCCAAATGACTTATTTTTATCAGATTCATGGACATTATATCAATTACACTTCTGCTATCAATATTTCTGTATAGCAAAATTTCTAGAAATCCGTACTCTAGTAATAACGAACTCTCGGTAATACTAAAAACATTTATTAAAATAAAATAAAAAATATTGCACATAAATCTGCATAAATAAATTTGTAAAATTAGTAATAATAAGTAATTATGAATAATTAGCATACAATTTATGTTTTTTGTATAAGGGATTAGTTACCCAACCATTTAGGCATATAGAGACTCTCCGCGGCTGTATATTAGAGTCCCTACTGTCCCTCTACCCTAGGATTAGGATTGGAAGTGGAGGGCAGGCTAAAGCTTGCATGTGTACTCAGGCCACATATCGGGCCCATTATGCTACCTCCGATGTTGTGGCCACAACGTGCTGATGCACACCGGAAGGCCGAGTTAAGAAATTCTATCGAGTCCGAGATTAGAACCCAGAATTTCCGCTGTGTAACTCAACTAGCAATCACACCAATCCACGGCTGTAGTTCCCTCTACCCTAATTAACACGTCAAGAAGTCGCGTCGGCATGAATTATTTAATTTGGTTTTACTATCGTGAATGATTGAGTTACATAGAACATTGAAACTGCTGAAACCTAATATTTTTTATGACGCATGCATAACGGCCTAACAAAAAGGAATACATATTAATCTTAATAGGTAATAATTAATATTTTCATTGGTTGTTAGTACAACAATGTTCTATTCTCCTAATATGTAAAATGATTGGAATTACTGGGAGACGTAGTCTTATTATATTTTTAACCCGAGACGTAAACAGAGCGGTATTGAAAAGTGTCAAGCCTAGTTTGCCTATGTAATATGCGCGTTAACTTTAACTGTAAACTCTCACGTAATATGAAACTGAAAATTCAGATAAAATTTCGAGACGAGACGAGACTTTTTTTGATTAGTTTCCATCACTATCAACTTCACCACTTTTACATACAATTTGTCGGACACCGTTTTTTAGCGCCATCTAACATTCCAAAGTGTAAAATTTACGTCAATTCGCTAATGCCAAATACTACTAATGCGCATTTAATCTAATATTATAAATAGTTTTCAGGTTAAGATTGGTAAGGAAAAGATGTTCGAGATAATTTTTTTTTAAATATATTTGTTTTATACAACATTACTTAAAAAAATTACAAACAACAATAATACAAACAATTCAATTGTGAGATTTTTTTTTAATTTTGCATTTTTAGTTTGTAGTATTAATTTTTCCTTGTTAGCATTAATCCTATTTACATATGCTTTGATGAAAACATTAAAATATTTACTAATAAACAAATCGACACAACTATCGCATACATTTTGCATATTATGTTTTACAATAGTTTTTCAATTTAATGTTAATCTAGCTTTCACATTATTAACGCTATTTGCTAGGTATAAATCAATATTTTCTTTAAAAGTTTTATTTAAAATCTCTGAAACTAGTTTTGCTGAGGTGTTAGGAAATAAAAGTTGTGAAGATTGCTTATATTTTTTTAACTCAATTTGAGTATTTTCAAGAGAATAATCGTTGTTTAAATTGCATAGATTGTCTCTACATTCCTCATGTTTGAGGAATTCATTGACTACAAACCCAGCCCAAAACGTAAACTTCAGAATTTTTTTCAGCCAAGTCACGTAATGGTGTAACGTCAACATCAAGTTGACTATTTGAAGGCTGCAGTGGTATATTTATTTTATCAACATTTCTCGTCATTTCTTGTTTTTGTAATAAAAATTTTGAAGTATCAACTTCACTATTACTATCTGCAGATGGTTGCAGCAATTGATTAGCCATGATTGATCTTAAACTGCAACGAAATTTAACACAGTCAGGTGTAACATCGTTACCATTTTTTGACCTGATTATGGAGAATAAATTTTCGATGCAATCTTGAGTCAATCGACGAGTGAATAAAAATTTGAAATAAATAATAAAGGATTTCGGGTGGAGTGGATTAAATCAAACAACAAGAATCTGCTGTGTCGACGTTTCGAACGATTTATTCGTTCATCTTCAGGACTAAAATGGAAAAAACATATATAATTCTAATGTGGCGGAGCTCACAATTTAACCACTGGACTCACCACACAGATTACGGTTGAAATTGGTCTGATCTTTATTCGGGAAATTGATGTAATGGTCAGAAAAATGGTAACTCTCAAACAAGTCAAAAAAATATAAAATTGCATTGCTAAATCGCAAAACAGTCACAGAGTTGAAATAAATTAAATAAATTATGAAATAAAATGTTCAAATAAGTATAACAAAAATTAAACTCTCAAAAATTAACACTATTAAACTAATAAACCTTTAACAACGTATAAAATATGTGATAAATAATTTATACAAAATGATAAAATTAGAAAATTAAAAAACATATCACTTCCCACTAAATTCAATCTCCCGCCAACATTTTAAAAAGTAATAAATAAATAAAAAGGCGTCAGTTATAGGAATCAACAACTACGACCCCTACACCGACACCCATCACCCAATTCACCATCCTGTGACAGCGTAATCGTTAATACACCAAGGTGTAAAAAAATTTAATTTTATTACAAACCTTCTAAAAGGGAGTCCCGGAAAACACTTGTACGTCGATCAAACACAAAAAAGAGACCAAAAATAGTACACAAAGATAAAAAACATTTGAAACCAATAATTAAAAAGGTGTAAGATACAGAAACTTGCCAATTTAAAGAAGAGCGCTCACTATGATTGTCTTTTCTTTATTTTGTCTTTGT
Organism: Cantharis rufa; assembly: GCA_947369205.1. Taxonomy (NCBI): domain Eukaryota; kingdom Metazoa; phylum Arthropoda; class Insecta; order Coleoptera; family Cantharidae; genus Cantharis; species Cantharis rufa. Next base: position 28,614,552 of record OX376305.1, on the reverse strand, counting down.
AATTAAGCAAAAGGGTTTGGTAGTCCTTGTTAATATAATTAAAATCGCTCTGGATGTTAACATTTCTGCCAGCTGTCGATATGTAGGCAGCCTCTAAGAAGGTTCTCTTATTGTAGTTATTTTCCGAAGCCAAAATCTGGATATCTGAAGTGAAAAAATCATGATTCGTTTGCAAGACGTGGCTAGCCAAACTGGTTTTAGAAGAATTGTTTCGCACATCATATTTGTGTTGGTTAACTCTTGCAGACAGCCTCTGTCTGGTCTGCCCTATGTAAATTTCACCGCATTCACATTCAATCTGGTAAACTACGTTTGCTTTTTGTAATGTAGTAGTCTTGTCTTTAGTTTTTGAATACAGGATTCTTCCCAGATTGTGGTGGCTATGAAAAGCCAATTGTAGGCTACCGTCTGTGATGCTTTCATTGAAGATATGTTTTATTTTGTGAGCAAACCAAGGATGATGAGTGACTTTACTGTATTTTCCTATTTCTTTCAGGTTTCCTAATGTCTTATTAGGATCTACTTCAGGTTTCTTGCATTTTCGAAAGAGAGCACAATCAATCAGTCTTCCTGGAAAACCATTAGCCAGTAGTTGCTGTTTAAGGTCGTGTAATCTCTTACCTACTAACTTCTCCGGCACACAAGTATGAATTCTATGTTTTAAGCCCACCTCACACGACGCTTGTTTTGATGATGGATTGCTTGATGGGTGGGTTGCTGGCTGCCGTGATGGTTTTCTGTGATAGAACCGGTGCTATTTTTGGTGATGGTTTTCGTTGTGGATTTCAGCGCTAACCAATGAAAAGGTCGCGTTGTATTCGTTGACACGAGTGCAACCGAGAAATGTCGTGTTTACTTTTTTGAAGGATATTGTATTTCATAATAATATTTTGTAAAATTTTACAAAATGTATTTTGAATTTAAATATTTGTCTTTTTCAAGTTTGTAATTAATTATATAATTATATTTAGGTGGTACTACTGCAATGAAGGTGTACTTAAGAAAGAAAACTACACAAAAATTAATACATAGTGATAGTGGTGATAGTGTCAGTTTAATTGTTAGGTTATAAAATCGTATATTTACAAATATGCAAATGCTTTCACGAGTATTCGAAGTGGTGGTTAATTTAAGGCCAACGACAACTTCAAAGGAATGCTCTGCGAAGTTTCATAATTTGAGAAATCAATTCAATATTGAACACTCAAAAGTGAGAGGTTCACATAAAAGTGGAACGGGCACCGATAATTTAAGTCATTTTACCAATAATTAAAGCAATGTGTGATAGATGAACAAATTTTCAGATATACAAACCAAGTTTATGGTATTACGACAAAATGTTGTTTTTGGAGTCCTACCTACAACCCCGTAAGAGTAGGAATTCGTGGAAGAATGAAACGAGTACAGTTTCACAATTGGTACACACTTTTTTTTAAAAGAATTTATACCTTATTAATTTTTGTAACGTTTTAGGATAATACTATGAACTCCCAAAGTTCTATATTGTTGGTCGACGACAGCAGTGGAACTCCGAGTGACGATATATTAAAGTTGGGTTTGCAGAAAGAACTCGAACTGGAACAGGAACTGGATGAACCATTACTAAATTTTGATAACGAACGCTTTGATAATGTGTACTTAGTCCAGCGACATCAGAAGCATCAAGTTTTCAATCAAGACCAGCAAAAAGAAAACGTCAGGAAACAAGTGACGATAGCTATGTTGCAGCTATACGTGACCTAACAAGATCAATGCAACAACCGATATCGTTGGTGGAGAAGGCAACCACTCCACCTGATCCTATCGAAACATTTATGAATTTTGTAGGGTCACTCCTAAGAACTTTTCAAGACGAAGAATTTAAGTTGGAAGTGATGAACAATATATCACACATGGTCATTAATGCCAAGTCGAAGGACCTCCAAAACAAATAATTTCTATGTAAAGGTTGTTACGACCTTTACATAATTTAATAAGCACTGTTATAGTATGCTAAAAGCTTTATTTAGTTTTATAAATTATATAATTTAAAAAAAAAATATTTTGCATTTTTTATCGATTTTAAAGCAGTAAGTTTTTAATTTCCTTAACATGATTTAAATAATTTAACTATTTATAATTTCAGATGTTAATAACTATACCATATGTAATTTTTTTTTACTTGGAAAATATTATTTTATTAAGTTTAATCATAAATAATACAAAAATAAATAAAGGCAAAACTACTGATTGCCTGCTTCGATAGCAGTATATTGGAAGGGAACAGTGCCGGCACTGTTAAAGTATTCACAAAATTTATCACGAATCTGTAAGGCTTCATTATTGCTACGATTACTACAGCGTTGCTGCAAAGGATGCTGACTGTCAGGTAATTCGGGTCCTCGACAATTGTTAGATTCATTCAAAATTCTGTAACTCTGAGGAACATACCATTGATGTGCGTTTTTCTTCATAATTAGGTAATTGTGTAGAAGTGCACACACATAAGTTATTTTTTCAACTTTCTCAACAGAGAGAGGTACAATAGTAAGTAGTATTCGCCATCTATTTGCAAGAATACCAAAGGCATTTTCTACTGTCCTACGAGCACGGCTTAGCCTGTAGTTGAAAATTCTCTTTTCAAGTGTCAGGCCTCGATCTGGATGAGGTTTTAGTAAATTTGATTTTAAGGCAAAGGCATCATCGCCAACAATCACATATGGCAATTTGTAATTGAAATTAAGTATTTCGCACGGAGAAGGTAAATCTAAAGTTCCGGCATTCACTTTGGTACCCAATGGACTCTCACGAAATACTGCCGAATCATGCATGCGACCATTCTACCAATATCGATAAACAAGAATTTGTATTCAGCATCGACAAGAGCTAGAAAGACGATGCTGTCTTTTCCTTTATAATTTCGATATTTAGATCCATCTTTTCGAGCAAGACGAAAATTTATATGTTTGCCATCCAATGAACCCACGCAATGAGGAAAATTCCATAATGTTTCAAATTGATGAGCAACGAGTTTCCACTCTTCTACCGTTGATGGGAAAGTCATTACTTTAACTTCAAGTACATTTATTATTGCTTCTAAAGTTGAATCAACAATGTTGGAAATTGTGTTAGCAGCAATGCGAGTAGAGTAGCTAAGGTCTTTAAATGTATTGCCTGTGACTAGGAATCTTAGCGTCACTGAAAGCCTGTCCCTCGGTGATATTGCTTCTCGCATAACCGTATTCTTTTTTTGAATATGTGGCGTTACTAACGTCAGCAATTCATTCCAAACATCTTTCTGCATTCGGGTATAATTTGTAAAAGAAGCAGGATCTTCTGGGCTAAAATAAACCAAGAATTCAATAGAAACAAAACAAATTTAGAAAACATCGTGTATATTTTACCCAAGTTCTTGAAAGAGCATATTCAGCACACTCTGCTGCTTGTCACGCCGTAATAACCACGGACGACTCCATAACCTACGCTTTACTTTCTTTTGTCTATTTTTTTGCCTTAATTGATCTATTAATAAAAACACGCAAACAACTAATCTTCTACGATGCACTTCCACTGTAACGGCGTCCATTTTTACAAACTGTCACTGTTGTCACTCCCTGCGTGCGCATTGAAACCTCAAAGCGCGTGTGAAGCCAACCACGCACAGAAGCTATCACGTAAACCAGCTGCTGGCTACCCAGCAGCGAAACCAGCAAGCAACCCATCAGCAAAACAAGCGTCGTGTGAGATGGGCTTTAGAGTGTTAATGACACTCAGTTTATGGTTTAGGGGATGCGAGGAGCTAAAATTAAGTAAACGCTCCGTGGAAGAGGGCTTGCGGTATATGTATATGTATTTTATAAATCAATTGTATTTGACATTTTAGCTATAAATCTAGGATTTCATATTATATAGTAGTATTATATACTATTATATATATATAGTATTATATACTAGTAGCGTATATTACTTTGTTTTTGATCTTCTATTTAAATTATAGTGCTATTAGTTTATTATATTTACATTACCCTGTATAATTACCTTCATTTTTTGACGTATCAACATTCACTATCTGCGAAACTAAATTTAAATATTGTGAATTTTTTTTTGACTTACCTGGGGTTCGAACCAACGACTGTTGACTGTCTCCAATTTGAAACCTAAACTTCTACCGCTAAGCCACCAAAGCTAGTTGTTAAAATGTGATTTAAATTTCTATATCTGATTCTTTTGATTGGTATTTAAAATCTTAGTTTCAGTATAGTATCTGTACATAAGTCGATGTAGTTATTTAAAATTTACATTTTATAAACCAAAATTGGATCACTTTACGAAATGGAAAACAATAGTTTAAGAAATAATAGTATTAAAAAATCAAAATGGTCGAAAAATGATTACATTGCAATACGAAAATTTAAAAGAAGTGGTGTGTACAAAAGACGAGTTCGAAAAGCATTACAACTTTCAAGTAGCAGTGATTTTATAAATAATGATCCGGTTGTTGTCGATGAGTCAACTGAAAATAATATTGAAGATGCGGTACTAATAGTAAGACCAATCAACGTGATCAGTGATCCTGATTTATCGGAAATCGGTAGCACTAATGCCAATAATACCAATCCTAATGGTGATATTAAAATCTGCAAAGAAGAAGACGAACACTGCGAACAAGAAGACAATTACGAAAGCTGTGATAGCAGTAGTAATAGTGATGAAGATGATGGTACTGATTATAAATTATGTTCTGTTATTTCTGAGTTGAAAAACAAGTTAGGCAATTGGGCAATTAATCATCGTATTACGCAGGTCGCCATTCAAGAGCTTTCGGCACTTTTAAATAATACTTTTAATTTAGACTTGCCAAAAGATGCTAGAACATTAAAACAAACTCCGAAAAATGTAACTATTTATAACACAATATGATAATAATAATGGTCAGTATTGGCATAACGGTGTGGAAGTGTGTTTAAAGAAATGTTTTGAAGGCATGCTTATTGATAGAATTCCAGAAGAAATTTCAGTAAATATCAATATTGATGGATTACCTCTATATAACAGTTCGAAATATGAATTTTGGCCCATATTAATGGACATTTATAAGATGAATCGCATAAAACCAATGATCGTTGGCATTTTTTGTGGACAGGGCAAACCTAGCTTGATTGATAATGTTTTGTTTTCGTTCTGTGAAAAGATGAAAAATATTTTAAAAAATGGAGTCCTAATCAACAATCGTGAATTAAAAGTTCAGATTCGATGCTTTATATGTGACTCACCGGGCGATTGTTAACTCGTCCGCTTGAGAGATTAAGTCCTAAACCAAATGGTAAACTCGTCCTGCTAGAAATTTTCTACCTTAATCTTCATAGGTAAACTCGGCCGCTTAACAGAAGATGTTCTAATCCTAAGTCGGCTTTAATCTTCATGGGTAAACTCGCCCGGTAGATATCTTTGCTCACCTACCTGCTATTATGACATTACAGCAATTTCAAACCGCAATTTCGCAATTTCAAACCAGCCGTAAAGAAGAATTTCTTTTCGTGGTCGTTATGATGAAAAGCATCACAAATACTTTTCACCAGTTGAAGAACTCCCAGTCAATATGGTGGATGACTTTCCCATTTCAGATGTTTTGCATTTAATTTACTTGGGCGTAATGAAAAAGCAGTTAAATGGATGGAAAACAGGTTGGTTCAAAACTGTTAATTTCAAATGGTCGTTAAAAGATGTTATAGAAATAAACAAAGTACTCGGAAATTTAAAAATGCCAAAAGAAATCCATCGCAAAGTTCGAGGGCTTGATTGTATGGCACATTGGAAGGGTACTGAATATTCGACATTTTTTCATTATATCAGCATTACTGTACTAAAAGATTTTTTACCGAATGAAATTTACCAGCATTTCTTGAAACTGTATTGTGTAATTACAATATGTTGTTCTGATTCGTACAAGTCATACCTACCTGCTGCAAAAGCGATACTCGAAGGATATCATGAAGACTTTATTGTTATATATGGTAAACATTATGTAACTAGCAACGTTCATAATATTTAAGTCATGTCGTAGATGAAGTAGAAAGATTTGGCAATTTATTGACATTCTGTGCTTATCCTTTCGAGAGTAAATTAAACCACATAAAACGATTAATTACAACAGGAAATAATCCATTGCAGCAAGCTGCCAATAGATTAATTGAATTAAGTACTTTAAGCAATTTTTACAAAGATAATATAAATTATCCAATTCTTGGAAAAGAAATCAACCAAACGGATGAATTATTGCCAGGTTTTAAACATTTGTTTCACAATGTTCAAGTAGCTGCATGATGGGTTATTATTGAAAAATGATGCACGCAATAAGTGGTTTCTAACTAAAACCAATGAAATAGTTACAGTCAAGTTTATTACAACCACACCACAAAACAAGGTCCTTATATTTGGTTCGAGCTTAAAAAAATTAGAAATTTTTTTTGAAACACCTGTTCGATCTTTGTGTTTACATATTTTTATTTCCGATTGTGAAGAAAATGAGGCACAATTGTATTCAATAACTGTTATTAAATGCAAAATGGTTGCTGTGAACTACCAAAATAAAACGGTTTTCATACCATTGTCACATACGTTGGATATATGTGCATAAAGTAAAATTATTCACTAAATAATTAAATAAACTTTATTTACTAATTATGTTATGTAATAATGTAAAATATACAACAATAAAAAATAAATAATAGGTGGCTTTATTTAACCCGTAACCGGTATGTAAACTATCAGTGCACATAGAATCTCGCATTGAAACGTGGCCTCTCAGACCCACGATACCGGTTACGGGTTAATTACAAAATTTCTTCGTGTTTTCTCTTTGCTGTTTCATAACTCAATCTGTTAAAAATAAATAAATGTTAAAACATTGTTTAATTAAAATGTGAAGATTTTACTCACCGACTAGTGCTATTGTGCAATATTGTACAGCACATCTCCTTTATTTCACTTCGATTGAAGTTATTATCAGCAAACTTCAAAATGCGAAATAGTGTTTCGATAACATTTACATAACTCGAAAAATTAACTTTTTTCTTTGATTTATCATGTGTAACACCTGTCCACGAACAGCTAGTTATAAATTTTCGATCAAATATATGATCGAAAACCAAATAACGGCATTTCTTAGCATCTTTTTTGCCAGTTCGTCCTGTAATCTGGGATACATAGTCGACAAACGATTTTGAAAAACTAGGGTCGTTTCGCATTATATCTAAATTATTTAAATCTTCTTCCGTATTTATAAGTAACATTTGCTTAATCGCATCAAAATTTGAATCATTTACAATTAACTCCTCATTATTTGCATTTACTGCACTCGCACCACTAGCGGCAACAACATTTTCTTGCAAAACTATCATTTTGGTTAAGGTATCTTTAATCCACGTGATGTCCTTGCGAGTTTCTAATAATAATTTTTCGACATTACATAAGCGATCTTCAAATTTATCCCCATTGATATTAACAATATCATTATTTGCAATTACGACATGACCTTCATTATTGTTTCTCTCATGTTCAGAATCGGTTTCAATCTCAAACTCCACTAAATTATTTAGGTCACTGGCACTTCTCTAAAACATTAATTTATTCATAGATTATTTGAAATCTCATGTGCTTAAATAAAATATTATTTATTACTAATTTACCTCGGTTTCTTGTAATAAGAAATTATAACTGTCCGGTATAGTCTGGTTTCCAATTGGATCCTTTTTTTTCCTTTTCACTCGTTCAGTACTTTGTACCTCCACTTCATTTGAAAGGCAGCGTCCTATGAGCTCTATGCGAACAACTTTGACAATACTTGAATTATTTAAACCTTCGTTGTCTAAGATTATTGAAGGTCCCTAAAAGATAAAATACATTAATATAATTATTTGCTACCAATGTATTTACTTAATTTATCATTAGCAACTTACGTTATTTTCATCACAGATTAAGTTGTTATAGTTCTTATTCTGTATACTTTTTTGTTTTTGTCTCTTCATTGGAGTGTCATCCTCGGTGTCTGAAAACTGGGTCATCGCTTTTTCTTGCTTTAATGCTTCTTTTAAAGACCCAATATTTTCACGTTTTACGGTGCACTTCATTGCAGGCCAACTTAATATATCTGGTACAGACAAAGGGTCTTTTATTAATGTATTGCATTCATTTCTTGGCCAATATAAAATTCCACGACTCTCCCATTGTTCAGGAACGATTGAAAGGAGTTTCTTCCCTTTTTCAGTTGTTTGCACAATTTTAAACATTTCTCATTAATCTGTAAAAAATTGTTAGGTTAGGAGTTTGTAAACAGAAAAAATAAATAACTTTAAAGAACTGTTTTTACTTACCGTTTTTGAGGTTAGGAGTTTGTAAATGTAAAAAATATATAACTTTAAAGAACCGTTTTTACTTACCGTTTTTGAATATAAGTAATAAACTGTACTGAGAAAATATAAAACTTATTTATGCTTAATACTGCAGAATACAATTTGAGATACATTATTACTATTTGTGAGGTTGACTTGACAGTTAACGTTTACTGTGGTACCAACTTTTAGTAATTTAATTTTAATATTTTTTGAAAAATGATACTGTTAAATGCAGGGGCGGATCTAGAAATTGTTTACCAGGGGGGGAGCGCACCCAGAAATTTTTCTCCGGGGGGTGTAAAATCAGATTTTAAAGTAATTAGATACCTATTAATCAAAATCAACTAAATAATTGTTTTTGAAGATTATAAAAAAAAGCTTTTTCTAGGTAATTTGGAAAGGGCGCGCGCCCTATTAGATCCGCGCCTGGATAAAAGTGATTTTACGTATTATTCTTTTTCAACAACACCATTGGTTGAAATTTTATATTTGCACTATAGTACAAATTTTACATTTTCTATTGGTTGAAAATGCATTTCTAAATTTCAAAAAACTAATTTCTTAAAAATAATTAAATTATAATAATTATTAAAATAAAATATAATTATAATTTTTTATGCGTGGATATCGCTATAATATTTACGCAATATTTTGAGCTATCCGTAAAATTTTTCCTCAAGTTAGGTACCTTATTCAAACACCCAGTGAGATCCCTGGCAAATATCCTTCACAGGTCCCTGGTAGTCACCTATCACCGATCCCTGGCAGACACTTTTTACAGGTGCCTGACCTGATTTTGTCCATTACTTTATTACAATTTTCTCTTTTTTGAATTACATAATTTCGAAAAAAAAAAACTATACAATATTGAGGCAAAGGTGTTATCTGAAAGTCCTGCATTTCCCTCGTGCCGTAGATAACAAAACCCATCTTTTGTCTTAATATTATAAAGTGTAAAGTTGTGGACTACTAGTTTTGTTTTATAATATAACGAGGAAACGTTAGACTTGCGACACAAAAGTACAGACTGTAAATCCATTGTTATATACAAAACAATTTTCTTCAACTTCGTCTGTTTCTTTTTCTTTGCGATTCTTTTCTTTCTTTAACTGGTGTTCTTCATGTTTCTCTTCGCTGAGCTTTCCAGTTTTGTCGCATTCGTTCTTTTCAGGAGGAAATAATGCTATATTCAAATCGTCAATCATATTAGAAAACGAAGCAGTACACTATTAAAAATTATTGGTGAATTTTAACACCAAACGGGGCCTATTTGAAGCCACCGCTTTTTGGTGTAAAATTTGCCACATACGAGTTTGGTAAAATTTTACCATCGTGTATTGGTAAAATATTGTACCACAAAAACTTGGTAACTTAAAAATATCCGTGTCAAAATCACACGGATCCGTATTTTCGGTTTAAAAAAATACACCAAACATGGTTGAATGTTTTTTTTTTGAAATTTGAAAAAATTAATAACAATAGTTCTGTTTGCAATTTTTTGTCTAAACAATTTTTGTTGCTAATTTCATTCCCTTCATTTTTATTATATAAGTACATTTTTATTTTCGTTGCATTCAATGCCCCTCTACCCATTTAAGAAGTCAGATTTGGAAAAAAATCGACATTTAACATGTAAAACACCGTGCAAACCCGTGGATTTGCGCAAAACCCGAAAAATCCGCAACATCTACTATGTGCTTGTCTTGAAGAGGTAACTGCCATCCAAATTTAGATTTAAAAAAATTTTTAATATTAAAGGTTTTTTTGTATTAAACACTTAATGGTACCGATTGTATTAACGAATTGAATTAATTACATTACAAACATCTATGTTTTGAGCAAAAACCGATAAATCCAAACTATTTTTTCTTTTTTTTATTGTTTGACAGTTTCAATTTTATCAAAACGTTAGAATTAGGTCGTGTGACTCTTTATGCATTATTTGCAAAAAAAAACATTCCAAAATATTGAGGCGTTCACATGCCATACGTTTTTGTCAATTTTTCACATAATTAAAAAAGTGGATTTATCGGTTTTTGCACGATTGCTCCTCTATGTAGAAATGTTTGACGGGTAGTCCTATAAAACCGATTCTTACATAACAAAAATATAAGTACAATTTAACGTAGAACGTTCCGAATAATTTCTTTATTCATTGTATAGGTACATTATAAATTGCTGTAATATATTATATATTATTATAAAGCACATAATATGTATATTGTAGTGTTCGGTGCAATAATACCTACTTTACTTTTATATGCCTCGGCTAGCCAGCTGTGGTCGGTTAGCGAGAAACCTAGCAGGAGTTAAGTTGTTCGCCCAAAAATTATTTAAAAAAATACAAATTTGGATGATTAACAATTTATTCAGAAAAACCTGCAGCGATTCTAGCTTACAAAGTTAAACTTCCCCTTCTACAATATTTCCAGCAGTATATATTATAAAAAAGTGCTTATTATGAATTTACTTATTTTACAAAATATTCGTTTATATACTACTATATACGTAATATACTATGAGAAAATGTTGTTCTCAAGCTTCGAATGATTTTACATGATATAACAAAATATAAGTTTATATAATATATTTATCAGAATTAAAACTATGGGAAATGTTCTGAAGGTTTGAATGGTGTCATATAACACAGGAGTCGGTCCCGGTGAATAACTTTTGTAGCCAAAATAATACTCAAATATTGAATAAATAAAAAATTAAATTTACTTCTCACTGATTCGGCAATCCCAGTGACAATCTCACTCTTTGCAGGTTTATAATGGGTGTTATATGTCGCTAATAAAATTCGATGCACATTTACTTTCATCGTCAAATCTACTAGCATCGAATTTTATTAGTTTATTTTATGTTAGAGTGTTGTTATTTTTTATACAAATTTTCGTTACACAGCTGCTCAATTGATAATAGAATAAATTAATTGTTATTACAAATAAAAAAAATGTTTTTTCTACCTTTTAGTCCGTACCGCCACTGTTGTCCCATCTCCAGCTTAAAAGAAGCTTCCGTTATATACCGTGAAACCGTGGTGACCGGTTTATTCTCTACCGTATGAAACGTTGTACTCACATAGATGTCCAGAAATCTGACCATTAGGGCGAGCATGTACGCTCCAAGATGACAGGTATCGCCATAGTTTTTTGGGATTTGAGCGATTTACAGAAAGCTGATATTTATAATATAGCTTGCCTTTTCCCTTTTAACCGCGCCCGACAAGTAATTCCTGAGATCCCGATAGCACTCAAAATCTACTGCAGATCGCGAACGTCTGTATTTATTGTACGCCGACGCCTTCAACTTAGCCACCTGTCTGATCCATGTGATCCACGGCCTGTCTCCCTCCCTGAGAACCCTGGTCCGAACCGGAGCATGCACGTCAAAAAGTGCCAAAATAAAAGTATTTAAACATTCCACCCGTGCATCGCAGTGGTGCAACTCATCAACAACATCCCACGGTAGCCGAGCTGCGTCAGCAGAAAAGGCATCATGGTCATACAAACAACATCAAGTAGCGTGCTAGAAGTCGAAGTGACACGAGTGGGTTTCGCTATAACCTGACGAAGTCCGAACAAATCGAGAATTCCCTCAAAGCGCCCCAGCTGAGGCGATGGGATAAGAAAATTGATATTCCAATCATCCAAAATAATCAGCTCTCCACATTCCGTACTCAGTAAGGAGAGAAAATCCTCAAACTCTTCCAGACAGGAAAGAGTAGCAGTGGGTTACAGTGGTCTGTAAACCACGCCAACGCCACGATGATCGTCGTGCAAGCGTGAAAAATGCAACGATTTACGAACGTAAAGAGCGACCCCTCCCCCTCGAGATACTCTGTCTGCTCTAGCGATTACGTAGTTTTCCAAATCAACAAAGTGCGACGGAAAATCAGGAGTAAGCCATGTTTCGGAAACAGCAATAACTCTGAAGTTGTTTTTGGCAGCAAAATCAGAAAACATGTGGAAATCTGAGGGCAAAGAACGAATGTTAATGTGGGCCACCGAAAACCCACCCCTCCCAATCGGAACAACCGGCTCACAATTATAACGATCATGATCAGCTGGCGAAGAAGACTCGCGTACTACCTTGTAGTGGTCTCCCCAACGAGCGACGCGCTAAAAAATTTTCATCATTAACATGGGCAGTTCGATCACCAGCAACCGGTTTCTGATAATAAAAATCAGAAACATCAGAGGCATCAGCGGACAGATGCCTCCTTGGGCCAGACCTTATCGTTCAAAAATTTAGGGATATCAGCTTCCGGTATACAGACCTTAAATGAGCAGTATTTTGTGTTGGAAGTCAAACTCTCACATGTCGCATCCGAGATACCCACAACATCCCTGACATGCTCAACAACCTGCTGGTTCGTAGTGTTAGGCGCAAGGTTGTTTACATGGAACCACCTTCGGCGAGCAGTTCCCGATATAGAGAAATTCCCACCAGAACCCCTAATGCGAGGGCGACGGCGGCCACTTTGGCCAGAACGATCCAAATTAGAGGGCACGGGAGGCTGCCCACTATTAGAGGCAGGCGCAACGACCCTCGGAACAGTAGTACTCCCTGTACCAGAACCCCGGTAGTTTATACCGCCCCGAACATTAACGTGAGCTGAAGGACAGGTCAAAGGCTGAACACCCGGAGCCGCGTTCAAAACTGAAGCGTAAGAAATGACTGAATCGTCTACCGACCCAGGCTCCGCCCGACAGCCACAACCACACCGGGGCATCAGCGCTAAGGCCACCAACAGTTTCCACCCTAGCCTCAACGCCCCCACCTCTCCGCGCGGAAGAAGATACAAGTCGGTCAATTTCACCCCTAAGCGACTCATTTTCAGTTTTAAGGCAGCTATTTTCCTTTTTCAAAGTAGTTATCTCATCCGTCACCACCCGTCCAGAATAAGACCTCATCAAGGACATCAATTCATCTCGGAACGGATTAAGATGCACCTTTAACACACGGGAGACAATATCCTCGAAAACCACCGAATCAAATGGTGAGAAACTCGGTGAAATCGGCGCCGATGTCGACGAAGTATCGTCTGGAATAATAAGAGAAAACCCCTGCTCACCATGTCCGTCACAGAGCACGATACTCCAGTCCCTCTCAATCGGTGACACACTTCAATCGACAACTTCTATGGAAGACAACATTGCAACTGCTGCATTTAGCTGTGGTCAAGACGTCGACACACTTTTTTTTGCATTTCTTACATAAACCCTCCATCTTAAACAAAAGGAAAAGGAAAACACACAAGGATACTCGCTTCACACCTGCAGGGCCCGTTGCGGTGACTAACTAATTAATAACAAACAAGACTGGGCCACGGATGGTAAAACATAAACAGGTGTAACAATAGGAATGGAAAATCAAACAAAACAAGAGCGTTATCCAAAATTAAATGCGGCAGTTATGTTACATACACACTATTTTGAGGTTAGACCCTAATCCCTAACCAAATCTATTGGAAACAGCAGTATATGAAATAAAGATGACTCACCACAGTCAAACCACAAAGTCGATTAACAATTCTGCTCGGAAGAAATTCGTAAAAAACAAATCAAAAAAAAAATCAAAAATTCACAGGCATGTGTCATATACCAGCGGCGTAACCAATATTTAACTTTTCTTCTTCATCTACAATCCATTCAACATCCTTATCTCCTACAGTTATCTTTTTGTCTTGAACATCTATCTTGATATTTAATTTTTTAATAAATCAACTCCTAAAATACGCTCCATACTCATGTCGTTCATTATTATCATGCAATCCGTTATCGCCTTATCCCCTACCTCAATGTTAACCATTAATTCCTTATTTATTTTCGAAAACTTTTTGTTGTTCACTGTTATTAAATTAACGGGTTTGGTCTTTACAATTTTTTTATTAAAACTTTCAAAATTTAAGTTGATTAATTCTTCTTTTATTAACGATATTTCTGCACCAGTGTCTAATAATGCCTTAACTAAAATGTGGTTAATTTTTATCCAGATATACGGTAATCTATTTTCATCTTTGTTTGTAGTTCCATGTGTCTCTTTGATAAACTCTTTCTGATGTTGGTATGAATTTATCATTTTTGGTTTGTCACTTATTGAAAATCCGGGATTATTGTTGTCGTCGGTAATGTTGATGAGACAGGTGAATTTCTTGTTGCACTTTCTTCTCTCGTATTGCTGCTTTCACTTCTATTATTTTGTTGTATTTGTGGTTCTCTGTAGTAATGATTAACACGATTGTTAAAAGGGCGAGTGTCCCGATTTTCATTGTTACCGCTATTGTTATTTCGCTGTTGGTAATTATTTTCGTTTCGATTTTGATAATATCTGTTATCTTGTGATCCTTGTTGGTAATTACTTTGACCATTGTTATTTGCGTTTCTATTATTTTGATTTGTGAATCTGTTTTCCCTATAATTATTTCCTCTGTGCTCATAATTTTGATACGAATTATTGTTGTTGTTTTGATAGTTTGATCTAAAATTCGCGCCTTCGCCATGACGATAATTATTTGAATCCTTCGTCGGTTTATTACCAAATCTTTTCCAGGTGTTATAAGAGGAATTATAGTTATTTTACACAGTCGAACTTACTAACTGGTCAAATCTTTTAAGAAGATCTAGTAATTCATCTATTGTGGTGACGTTTTCGATAATAATACGATTCATTACGTCTTCTTCAAAATGTTTTCCTAGGTTACTCACAATATCACTATCTGTAAATGGTGGATCAAGTTGTTTTGCTGCATTTACCTTTCTTGTGGCATAACTAACACGTGTTTGGTCCATGATGCCACGGTATTTGCCCGAGATTATATTGTCTCGTACTTTCCTTTGTTCTAATTCCCCCCAATAATGTTTTAGAAATAAATATTGAAAATCTTGAAAGCAATTAATGCCCTCTTCAACTATTCCAAACCAATTTTCCGCGTCACCCTTCATGACTGACCTTAAAATACTTTTAATTTTTGAAATGTCTTTTAATTTTGTTTGTCGTGTGTTTTAAGTTGCGTATAAATAACTTTGGATTTTGTTTGGCATCTCCATAGAATTTTGTTAATTTGTTAGAATTGAAGTTCAAATTCAATTCTTGCACTAAACCCCTCATATGGTCTTGCTCCGAATATTGATAATTATCAAAATTTGTGTCTTTTTCTAACCGTATTGTTTTTAAGAACTCGCGTGTATTTCCGATTTCCGACCGACACTCATGAATTTGCCGTTTACTACTTTCAATATTAGACTTTAAGATACTGTAATCTTTTTGAATACTTCCACATGTTTTTTCTAATTGTAGTTTTAAATTATCCTTTAAATTTTTTCCATTTGTTCGTGCATATTACAAAAACAAATCGATTTTTCATTGAAATAATGCATTTTTGAGTCAAATATAAAAATATCAAAAAAATAAATAACTAGAGCCAATTTGGAAAAAATATTTCTACCCTTATGCCCGGTTTCACCAACCTTCGTTAAGGCATTTGATCAACGTCAAACGGTTTTTCTCTCGTTAACTCATAAAAATCTGATTACCCATGCACAATATAGTTAACGTTGGTCAAAGTTTCGATCAAATTTGACAACTGAATATTCGTCCGTCAAATATTTAAACGGTTAGTTTAGATTTACTATTGACATTTGTGTTGCATTTTTGCAGTTTTTAAACGAAAAACTTTACCTTATTTAACTTAAAACTTCTAACTTAAGTTAGAAATGGCTGAAAATTTTGACGATTGATTTTTGACGAAAGATCAATGTTGGTCAAACGACTTAACAAGACGTCAAAATTTGATCGGCGTCAAAATTTGATCAGCGTCAAAATTTAACGAACGTTGGTGAAACCGGGCATTAGTGTTTTTTACATTAAATCTTTCTAAAATTAATCAAAAATCCAGGGCAACAAAACCACTGTCGACCAGTGTTATTGATTAAATTGATATTGATTAAAATGAGATATAGTGTAATAAATGTCGCCGTTATGTATGCGAAATTAGCGATACGCTGAAATGCCGATTGGAGCAGTATACGAAACAAAGAATCAAAAACTTTTATTATGCAAGGGTAATGATTTTAGATAATTTATGAGAATTTAAATTATGAAAAAAATCATTAAAAAAAAATTTGTTTGCTTCGAACGCGAAGGACCACTTTCGTTATTCCGAAAATGGGTTTTGTCTGTGTTATTTAAAGAAAATGATTGTCCAAAGTAATCAATATCAATCTCGTCATCATCGATGTCATCTAATATTGGTCGTGTATTGTTACAAGTTGGAGCGTTGCAATTTGAAGAAATTATTGAGCAGCTGAAACCGCTTTTTCGGCAACCACAGGCAGGCCCGCAATTTGCTTGATTTTTAGTTGAGACCGGTGATAAAATGTCCGCAGCCAGTTTCCATCCCCATTCTTCCGGATCATGGTGAAATCCCAGCCAACTTTGAACCTGGTGGTATGTTCGGAAAGTTCGGAAAGAATGGTAGCGTTTAGATGAAATTTGTTGACAACTTTGTGTTCTACAAGTGTGATTACTAGTATTGTATTGTTATATTATGCAATTATTGTTAACGAGAAATTTAACGAAAACTACATTTTGAATTTTTCAACTGACTGTATCTTGAAAAATATTGACTTTTGACAAAAAATCTTCTAACAAAAATAATAAGAAGTTTAATTTGCTACAAAAAAGGTTATTATAATTTTTATCGTCCGGCGTACCGTTTACGAAGTAATAATAAAAACGCGTTTTTCAAGATGACCGCTAATGCGAGTGCTATTTGAGGCCGAAAACCCGGTTTTACACATAGGGACCATCAACTAACATAATTTAATTGAAAAATCCCTTGCCAGGATTTTATGTTTTGCAGCACCATTTTTAGTGCTCTGGCGCCTGGACTAAAAGTATTGCAAAACATCTTTTTATTTTCTGTTATTTTGTAATGTACCATATTTCATAATTTTTTTTAGTCTCGTAGTGATAGTTTTTACCGCACTAGTGCTTTGAGCACTCTTTCATATGTTGAATTTCTAGTTCATGCTTGATAACTTTAAATTTTAAGTCTTCTTGCAACATTTTGCAATTTAAATCTCTTCTTTCTCTAGCCATTTTTTTTATTTCTTGCACAGCGTGATTTCTATTATTCTACAACAAATGAAAATTAAGAATTATTATAAGAGAACGAAGTGTTACTTACCTCGGAAATTTGTTATTTTCTTTTGGAACCCGTATTTTTTTCAGCGGAAGTTTTGCGAGGGGTTTCACTTTGTATGACCTGCAATAAAAATAAATTCATGTTTTTAAATCTATGGTCAATTATATTGTTTACCTTAGAGCAGGCTACTTGTTCATCTTCGTTGCTCATATTAACCTTCCCAGAAAGACATGGTTGCAGTTCCTTCCACTCAAGAGTTTCAGCAGTATTATCCCAAAATAAACAAAATATTGAAGAACGTGTATGTTAAAAGCACAATATTTTGACAGTTTCAGTTTTGTAATTCATTATTATTAATGGTCACATAAGATCATCTTCAGTTAGTTCAGTAGTACTTACAGAAATAACCACAACATGGTTTGGAATCGAATTAGTTCTCATGCGTGGCGAATTCATTTGGGATCATTTCGACAATGTCCAGAACATCTCGGTTTGGACTCGCCGGTTTCGGGCCACCACCAGTTCTGCTCAATTCACGCTGGTAGGTTAATATCAATTTTTTGGTTTCACCTTTGATTGTTCTCCATTGCTGTTTTAGTTCACTTAGAGTTCTCGGCCTGGTGTTCAATTCGTTGAACCTATTTATAACAAACAATTTTATCGAGGATAATAACGAGAATGCATGTCTCCGTCAATAACATGGTTTATTCTTACATATTAAAAACATTTTTCCAAGCATTAACTTTTGCTTTGTTGGTGTGAGTGTCTGTATTTTTAAAAGCTTTATATTAACTTACCCGGGTATATATATATTTGTATATATATATATATAGACGGTAAAAATCTTTCGGCTGCTTTTTAACAAACTTCTAGCTGTCCAATCAAGCTGAAATTTTAAACGTCGACTTGTAGCTCTAGACATTTTAATCTATCAAATTTTGAAACCGATCCGATCATTCACCGCAAAATTAGCACAGTTTCTGTGCAAATTTTGAAACAGATCTATCCACTACGAAATCAAGTAAACATAATATGTCAAAATAAAAATTTAATTCAAGTGTCAAGTTATTGAAGTATCGGGCTAACACATTTGCTATTTAAAGAATCTTATTATGAAAAAAGGTATTAAAATTAAGAAATTATTCTTTAATAGCTCGAAAAATGGAATCCAATGTAATATATTTAAAATTAAAAAAATATGTGAGTTTTGAAATCGATTTAAAAAAAAAGTAGAATATTCAATTCGATATAATATAATCAATTACACATTAAACTACTATAGTAGCTATAAAACTTAAAAAGCACAAAATAAAAATAAATTAAAAACAAGTTTATAAAAAAAAAACTTTATATTATGAAGACCAATGAAAGTACATTCTTCTATGTGTGCTCTTGCTTGGAAATGGTTAGAGTACCTATAAGTTTTTTGTAACATAATTTTCTTTTCAAACTTTAAAGCTTTGGTGGTGCCTTTCATATTACATACTTCCCTATAAGTAAGAAAAATGCATAGTAGATTTCAATCTCAACGAAAGTTAGACCAATACGAATTTCCAACAGCCAAAGCTGCTATGAATATGGGTCAAGATCTTTTCAATTTTATCACAAACAATATAATACGTAAAGCACCACCAAAGCTTTAAAGTTTGAAAAGAAAATTATGTTATAAAAAACTTATAGGTACTCTAACCATTTCCAAGCAAGAGCACACATAGAAGAATGTACTTTCATTGGTCTTCATAATATTAAGTTTTTTTTTTATAAACTTGTTTTTAATTTATTTTTATTATTTTCAATTACAGACACATCTTCTTTCATTAGCTCTTTGAATACATTCTGAAATTAAAAATTTCGGTGTTTGCATGTTTTATACTTGTAATAACTATATATTGTAATTACGTATTATTATTGTAATTATTAATTAAATATTATCTGTTGATTTTGATGTCACTTCTGGAGTTGGGCAAGGTTCCAATTTGACTCCTGTACTATTTATATTACATATTAATGACGTACAATCGGTTATCAGATATTCAGAATTCCTACTATTTGCAGACCATATGAAAATATTCAAAGTGATTTCATCTAATAACGACTCCGTGCTGCTTCAGGGTGATATTGATAGATTGCACGACTGGTGCAACAAGAATGGTCTGAAATTGAACATCAACAAATGTAAAGCCATGAAATTCACTAGAAAGAGAGATAACTTACTTTTCTCTTACAACATCAGTGACCAACTACTAGACAATGTGTCTGTCTTTAAGGATTTGGGAATTGTCCTTGATTTAACCCTCTCCTACACCTTTAATCTTGACTCAATAATTTCTAGAGCTAACAGGAAGCTAGGTTTTGTAAGCAGATCCACACATGAATTTTCTGACATAAGATCACTAGTTTTGATATATTCCGCTTTCGTGAAATCCATTCTGGAATATTGTACCACGGTATGGTGTCCTTCATACGTTACCCATATCAACCGAATTGAGGGGATTCAGAGGAAATTCATCAGAATGTTATGCTTTAAAAAACAAATAAATTATAGTTCCGAAAATTACAGTGACTTATTGGGTTACTTCGGTATGAAATCACTATCTGCAAGAAGATATATCTCTGATTTAATGTTAATCTTCAAAATACTTAACAGTTTTATGAACTGTGCAAATTTGCTGTCTTCGTTCGGAATCAAAACTCCTGTTAGGAACCTGAGAGAAAATTCAATTCTCAGTAAAAAATTTCATAGGTCCGTCTTTGGACAACATTCTGCAATGGCCAGAATGTGTCGTTTGGCTAATTCTCTCAGCCGACAACACGATGACTTAGACATGTTCACTGGTAATATTAAAAGGTTTAAGCAGTTGTTGATGGAACATTTATAAACGTTTTTCATGTATACTACATGTTATTGGCATTTGCCGTTAATAAAGTTATAATAATTATTATTATATTATTATTATTATCAGTTCTGTATTTATGTTATCAGTTCCCGGGGGTTTACAATTTTTCATCTTAGCCAATGTTTGTAGAAATTCCTCGTAGTCCGGTTCATGTTCCACTTCCATCTCCACATCTTCTTCTGTTATCTCTTCTCTTCCTTCCGTGTTTGTCTCGTTATTCAGTAATTCTTTGAAGTGTTCTCTCCATCTATTTTTTATTTCGTATTCTTCGTATCGTATTTCTCCATCTTTATCTCTCAAACCTCTTACCTCTCTTTATGTTCTTATCTTTTGTTCTTTCACTTTCCTATACAACTCTCTTGGATTGTTGTGGTTTTCTTCAATTTCTTTCATTTGATTTTCTATCCATTGTCTCTTCTTTCTTTTGCATAGTTTCACTGTGAGTCTTGCTCTTTCCTTGTATTCCCGTTCATCTGCTTCGTTTCTTGTTTTCATCCATTTGATTTTTGCTATTCTCTTCACTTCTACCTCTTCCTCGCATTCTTCATCAAACCATTCCTTTCCTCTACTACTCTCTTTTTTTCCTAACGCCATTTCTGCTGCTCTTATTATGCCCTCTTTTATATTTGTCCATTCCTCGTTCATATCCTTTCCTTGTTTCTTGTTGTTCACTTGTACTTGCAGCTCTTGTATATACTTTTGTTGACATTGTTCATTTCTCAGTTTTTCAATTGCTATCATTTAATTTCTTTGGTGTTTTCTTTCCCATATTTTTCTTGTTTTGCTTTTGTTTATTTCCATTATTACCAGGTTATGATCTGTGTCCGTGCTTGTGCCTCTGTACGATCTTGCGTCGCATATCTTAAAGGTTTTCTTCTTATATGGTCTATCTGATTTCCTTTATTTGTACCTGGTATCAGCCATGTCTCTTTATGTTCAGTCTTATTTTTAAAATCTGTTATCACTATTCTCGTGTCGCACATTTCAGCTAGGTTACTCAACCTTTCTCCGTTGTCATTTGTTACTTGATGGATGGTGTTCTTACCCGCCACACTCTTGATATATTCTTCTCTTCCTATCTTTGCGTTAAAGTCACCCAATATTACTAAATCATCTTTTCTTGGTATCTTCTCATATAGCTTCTCTATTTCCTCGTATGTTTATATCTTTTTTTCTATGTCTGCTTCTTCTGTTGGTGCATATACGTTTATTATTGACATATTCCTCTCGTTTTCCCTTATTCTAATATATGCTACTCTTCCGTTCACTGGTTGGAAGTCTAATATTTGTTTTGATTTACTTCTTTCGATTATAAAGGCTACACCATTTTTGCCTTGTTCTTTTTCTCCAGAGTATAACAGTGTGTAGTTCTTCATTTTCACCTCTCCACTCCCCTTCCACCTCGTCTCTTGTATGGCCGCCATTCCTACTCTGTATCTCGCTAGGTCACTCACCACTTCGTTCATCTTTCCTGGGCACAGTAACGTCCTCACATCACAGTCCTCTGTGTTTTACATTCTTTCTTTTTGTTTCTTTACTTTCTTTTTATTTTCCTTCTTCCTCTTCTCTTTTTTTATGTCGTTTTTCCATTTTTCCTTTCTCTTCGATTTGCGGTTCTGTCTTCTTTTAGCTCACCATTCATATGCAATGACACTGCATGAGCCTTAACAGTATCATTGCTTCCCCCCATTTCAATTTTTTTGTTGTTGCACCGGTCTGTCGGCCAACTCCAGCTTGCCCGCACTGTTGCTCCCTACATATGTCTTGTCATCTATAAATATTTTCTGATAAGCAACTCTTACTCTTTTCCCGTTTTTGGATTCACTTCTTGCAGTTTCCCATATTTTATCCTGAATAGTTCTTTCGCTTATCGTCAGGTCATTTTCTATATACACTGTTATATTGTTGTACATATGTTCATATAGAGGGCAGTGCAGGAGTTTTAAGTTATGCTATGAAAATGTACGCAGTTTCATGTTTGTTACAAAAACGGTAGAATGTCTGAATAAAAGTTTTAGTTTAATTTACAAAGCTAGTTTTAATACCACGAAGTGCTACCTAAATACACAACAGTTGGCGACGAGATTGTTCGAATCCATGCAAAATACAGAATTTTACAATATAAGAAGAAATTTGTTTAAGTTACAAGGTCAGACATTTTTGCAAGATAAGATACTACTACGACGTCCATTATTTTTACATTTTCATGATACGGAGAATACATATTTTAATTTTACAATTACAATTAAGTTTCTACAATTATTTTTACGTTATTAATGTGAATGATGGCTACTGCAACTACTACTACCGTACAAAATGTGTTTACCATCGAATTTTTCGAGAATACAAAATTTCAATGGGAACGATGGGTTAAACGAATGGAAAGTGCCTTTACTATTTTCAATATTGATGCTTCAAAAAAAGTATTCTATTTATTACATTATATGGGACCTGAAGCTTATGATATTCTGTGCGATAAGTTGGCTCCCGAGGATCCCAGTACAAAGCCTTATTTGGAATTGGTTGAACTAATGAAAAATTATTACAGTCCTGCTCCGTTAGAAATTGCTGAAAATTTTAGATTCCATCAACAGAAACAATTGGAAGGAGAAAATGTTCAAGAATTCCTCACAGCTTTACAGAAGCTGGCAATAAATTGTAAATTTGGTAATTATTTGAAAACAGCTTTACGCAATCAATTCGTTTTTGGGTTAAGAAGTGAAAAAATTCAAAACCGACTACTAGAAACAAGAGATTTACTTTTGGATGGAGCATTCAGCATAGCTGCCAGTATGGAGTTATCGGCTCGAGATGCAGCACAATTACATCGCCAGGAAACAGCGGTACATACAATAAATATCACACGTCCAGTGAGAAAGAAGAAAAATTGGAATTACAATACTACTTCTAGTACTACAAGGGGGAAGCGACAAGTTAATACTAATAATAATATTTTCAAAACTAACAAATGTTTTAGGTGTGGCGATTCAACGCATTTGGCTAACAAATGTCCAAACATTAATGTTATTTGCAATTTTTGTAATGTTAAGGGTCATTTAAGAAGGGTTTGTTCAAAAGCACTTAGAGCTAATACACATTTGGTAGATACAGAAGAGATTGTGGCATTGGAAACCACTGAACACCATCAATTTCGTAATAAATTTTATACAGACCTTATGTTGAATGGTCAAAGAGTCAAATTTGAAGTTGATAGTGGAGCTTCGGTATCAGTAATGGGTAAGATACAATATCAGTTACTTTTTCCAAATTTACCAATACAAAATACAAATTTGAAGTTAATTACATTTTGTCGTAAATCTTTAAACGTCTTAGGATATGTGATTTGCAGTGTTTCATACAAAGAGGTATTATACAATTTAAATCTGTACATTGTGGCAATTAATAGAGAACCATTACTAGGTAGAGAGTGGATTAGGCAGATGAATGTTAATTTATGGGATGAATACGTTTACAAGTTAGATTCCATTACAAATAATATCGCGGTAGAAAATTTAATTACTAAATACGAATCAATTTTTAAACCGGGTATAGGTAAAATTCAAGGATTACAAGCAAAATTACGATTGAAACCAAACGTTCAGCCTATATTCATTAGAGCTCGAACCGTACCATTTGCACTTATGTCCAAAATTGAGACCGAGCTTGATAATTTGGTAAATCAAGGGATTTTTACTAAAGTTAATTCGTCAGATTGGGCTACTCCAATTGTACCGGTAGTAAAAAATAATAAAATACGAATTTGCGGAGATTTTAAAGTTACGATAAATCAATTTCTACAAGTGGACGAACATCCCTTACCTACCATTGACGAATTATTTGCGTCTATGGCGGGTGGTCAGAAATTTACAAAAATTGATTTAAGCAAAGCTTATTTACATCTGGAAGTTGCTCCAGAGGATAGGCATTTACTTACGTTGAATACACATAAAGGGTTGTACCAATGCAACCGATTGATGTTTGGGGTTTCTTCTGCGCCCGCGATATGGCAAAGACAGATGGAAAATATTTTACAGGGTATTACAGGTACTAAAGTTTTTCTAGACGATATAAGAATTACGGGTGCAACTGATGAAATTCATTTCAAACGATTAGAAGAAGTTTTACAAAGGCTACACAAACATAATTTGCACGTAAAGGGCATAGCCCAATAAGATAGTGCAAAGTCCCCCGTCTAGGATTTTGACTGGAACTAGGGCATTTGATTTGGTATCAAAAAAGACCAAGCCCCCCAAATTTTCAGCCCGCTAGGGCAACCCTAGCGTCTGCTACCGCCGAAAAAGCCACTTTTCACCATTTTTACGATAACTTTCGCTAGAAATTACATTTTCACACCCGGTTTTCGGCATTCAAAGGGTGATTTAATGAAGAAGACGTCTGAATTTTTCAGATTTTTTGGGCTCCATAACCCAAAAATGACACCTATTTTAATATTTGGAACGTGATTTTCAGAACTTTCTCTCTTCCCGGCACAAAATTAAAAAACGTCAATTTTTGGCATTTTTTATTACCTTTCAGATGGTGTAATGTGAAAAAATTTTTATGTGGGACCCAAGGTCGAAAACATGTGAACTATGCGATTTTGCACATTTTTGCAATTTTTTTGATTGTTTGATTGATTCTCTTGCGGCCTTTTTTCGGAACATTGAGTTATCATGAGGTTTACGAGACATTTGAGCCCTAGTTCCAACCCCTCGTGAACGATTCTGCCCAAAAATGAAGCTCCAAAATCAATTCAGCACCATAAAAACCCCTCAACTCCCACATGGGGTTTTTAAGTCTGAGAAGTTGAGTTTAGCGGGCGAGTTTAAATGAATAGATCGCATTTGTACCTGACTTTTTTCACCCCATATTTCCCAAATGTTTCTTCTAATAGTGTTTAATTGTGGATTTGGGACAATCGATTCATTTTGGGAGGGAAATGCAGTGACAAAATTCATTTTACATGATCAATAAGTATACATGTTGAGAGATTGGCATTGGCGGGCAATTCAAAATTTGAACTTCAAATGAATAATCCATTGTTTACTTGAGCTTTCTAAACTCCAATTTTAACATATTGGAAAAATTATTGTGGTAAAATGGACTTTTTCATGGCCTTTGCCTATCAAAATGAATCAATCTTCTAAAAAGTCAGGTACAAATGCGATCAATAATTCATTCCAACTCGCCCGCCATACTCAACTTCTCAGACGGTAAAACGCCATGTGGATTCACCCTTACCGTCTCAGAATTCACCAAAACTTTCGATGTCTATTTGCACAAATTATGGGGATCAGAGAGTGGGAGTTGAGGGGTTTTTATGGTGCTGACTTGATTTTGGAGCTTCATTTTTGGGCAGAATTGTTCCCGAGGGGTTTGAACTTGGGCTCAAATGTCTCATGAACCTCATGATAACTCAATGTTCCCAAAAACGCCGCAAGAGAATCAATAAAACGGGCCAAAAATAGGCCAAAAATGTGCAAAATCGCATAGTTCACATGTTTTCGACCTTGGGTCCCACATAAAAAATTTTTCACATTACACCATCTGAAAGGTAATAAAAAATGCCAAAAATTGACGTTTTTTAATTTTGTGCCGGGAAGAGAGAAAGTTCTGAAAATCACGGTCCAAATATTAAAATGGGTGTCATTTTTGGGTTATAGAGCCAAAAAATCTGAAAAAATTCAGACGTCTTCTTTATTAAATCACCCTTTGAATGCCGAAAACCGGGTGTGAAAATGTTATTTCTAGCGAGAGTTATCGTAAAAATGGTGAAAAGTGGCTTTTTTGGCGGTAGCAGTGCCTAGAGTTGCCCTAGCGGGCTGAAAATTTGAGGGGCTTGGTCTTTTTTGATACCAAATCAAATGCCCTAGTTCCGGTCAAAATCCCAGACGGGGGAATTTGCACCATCTTATTGGGCTATGCCCTTTAGAAAAATCGGTATTCTTTGCAGACAAAATTGAATATTGCGGTTACCTGATAAATAAAGAAGGTATTCATAAAACTAAAACCAAAGTCGAAGCAATACAAAATGCACCTATTCCTACGAATAAAACTGAATTAAAAGCATTTATCGGTTTGGTAAATTACTACGGTCGTTTTTTTTCAAACTTAAGTACAATTTTGTTTCCACTAAACAAATTACTTCATAACAACGTAATATTTGTTTGGGATAACAAATGTCAGAGATCTTTTAATTTAGTTAAAGAGAAAATGCAATCAGCGGACTTTTTAGTTCATTACGACCCTAAACTACCATTAGTTTTAGCTACCGATGCTTCTTCTTATGGTGTAGGAGCGGTATTATCACATATATACCCAAACGGAACAGAACGTCCTATACATTTTGCTTCGCAAACTTTGTCAGTTACGCAACAAAAATACCCACAAATTGACAAAGAGGCTTACAGTATAATTTTCGGAATACGCAAATTTTATCAATATTTATATGGAAATCGATTTACACTTTACACAGATCATAAACCGTTACTCCAAATTTTTAATCCCAAGAAAGGTTTACCCATACTTTCAGCATCACGTATGCAACATTATGCCATTTATTTACAAGCATTCAATTACGACATTAAATATAAAAAAAGCGATGCTCATTGTAATGCAGACGGTCTATCTAGATTACCAAGTAAATCGGAAAATTTGGTTATTGATTTTGATGAACCAGATTTATTTGAAATAAATCAAATAGAAACATTACCGGTTACGATTTCAGAGTTAGCGTCGGAAACTAACAATGATGTTCATTTGAAAATGTTACTACAGGCATTACAAACGGGTAAAAGTATTGAGAAGGGTTTTAGATTTGGTATCGATCAAAATGAGTTTTCCTTACAACAAGGTTGTATAATACGTGGACAAAGAGTAGTGATTCCAGGGTCATTACAAAAACGCATTTTGTGCGAATTACATGCTGCACATTTCGGAATCGTCAAAATGAAGGGTTTGGCTCGTAGTTATTGTTGGTGGAAAAATATCGATTCTGACATAGAAAATTTAGCTAAAAATTGTTCACAATGCAATAAAATCAGGAATAATCCTACTACTGTTCCTATTCATTCTTGGGAGAATGTGGATATTCCATTTAAACGGGTTCATGTAGATTATGCGGGACCATTTTACGGTTCTTATTATTTCATATTGGTTGATGCTTATTCACGTTGGCCCGAAATTGTTGAAACGAGTGATATAACTTCAAATACTACAATTAAGATTTGCCGAGATATTTTCTCACGTTTTGGTATACCAGAGAAATTAGTTAGTGA
Organism: Cantharis rufa; assembly: GCA_947369205.1. NCBI lineage: Eukaryota > Metazoa > Arthropoda > Insecta > Coleoptera > Cantharidae > Cantharis > Cantharis rufa. The sequence continues at coordinate 28,586,852 of OX376305.1, read as the reverse complement.
CAATGGTAGACAATTTGTTTCAACCGAATTTAAAAGATTTTTACAATTAAACGGAATTAAACATTGTTTAAGTGCTCCCTACCATCCTGCCACAAACGGATTGGCTGAGCGATGTGTACAGACACTGAAACAATCGATTAGAGCATTACAACCAGATAAAAGAAATAGAAATAAGGTTATAAATCAAATGTTATTACAGTACAGGCGTATGCCTCATAGCATTACTAAAGTTTCGCCATCAATGCTTATGTTCAACCGAGAAATACGAACTCGTTTGGATTTAATAAAACCAAACGAAACCAAATCTGATGAAACAGATGAGACAATGCAATCACACATACCTATACGTAAATTTGATATTGACTCGCGTGTTTCTGTGCGTGATTATTGGCACGATGCAAAATGGAGATTTGGTAAAGTAATTGAACGACTAGGTAAATTACATTACTTAATAAAGTTAGATGACGGAAAAATTTGGAAGCGACATTTGAACCAAATAAGATTAATTGGTCAGAATACTCCACTGTTGCCTACAATTGATTCTTATGTTCCTAATATAGAGTCGGGATCAGAAGAGGTGCAGTGTCCTAATACTTCTGTAGCTACTGATCAAACGTTGATAACTGATACTGTTTGTAGCGGTTCTGGTGAAAATGGGTATGCGAATCGGTCCATACAAATGCCTATAGATAGTGAGCCAGTCATTTTGAGGCGTTCTGCTAGGGTTCGCAAACCTGTTGACCGACTGCAAATGTAAAAATGTTATGAGGGGAGGAAATGTTATATTGTTGTACATATGTTCATATAGAGGGCAGTGCAGGAGTTTTAAGTTATGCTATGAAAATGTACGCAGTTTCATGTTTGTTACAAAAACGGTAGAATGTCTGAATAAAAGTTTTAGTTTAATTTACAAAGCTAGTTTTAATACCACGAAGTGCTACCTAAATACACAACATACACTTTGGTTCCTTTCAATTTATTTTTGTTTTCTATTACTGCAGATTTTTGATTACGGTTTTCCATCCTTACCACAACTACTTGCTTTCCAGTTCTTCTCCCTATCTTAAATGCATCGATTACTTTCACCTGTACTTGTAGTCGGTCCTTGATAAATTCTTCCATCTTCTTTCCTGTTATTTCTCCTATCTCTGGGAAGTTCTTAACAATGACATTGTTGGCTTGGCCTTTTTTTTCGTATTTTTATACTTTATTTTTCAGGTATATTATTCTTTGATCTTGTTCATTCATCTTGATTCCTACATCCGCCATCTCTTGTTTCAACACCGTTATCTCATTGCTCCATTTCTTCCAGTTTTGTTTTTATGTCCTTCATATCCTGGAATCCGTTGTTGACAACTCCAGTCAATTTCTCCAACAACACTTCATCCACTTTTCTTTTTCTGTGTGTTCTATTTTCTGTTTGTTTTTAGTTGGTGAATTTACTGTTCTTTTGCTTCTTTGGAATATTTCAGTTTCTTCTTGTGTTTCAGTCTCTGTTTTTTCTCTACTTGATTCTTCTTCTATCTTTCTCTTTATGTATTCTTTAACTGATGAACAGCTATCTGATCTTGCTCTGTATTTTTTATTTCCACTCATTTACATTCCTTCGATGCTTTCACACAATTATAGGCAGTCTAAATTACACCAGCAACCCAGTACTCAGTTTCGTTGTTACTTTATATTTTGTGTTCTGCGATCAACACTTTCACCCGGTTCGACACCTCAAAGGTAATCGTGTTACTTAACGCTTTACTTTGCTCTTAATAATATAATAATATTAAACGATAATATGTTACTATCTGCTGCTTTTCGCTTGCACACGACTATATTAGTTCGGTCGTATTATAAAATTTTATGCTTACCTAGCTTCACACACATTCACTTTTTCGATGCGGTAGGACTATAATATTGTAAACAAGCTTTTCTACAAATTTCAAATTATAACCTTGTCTCTGTACCTCGTCTTCTGGTAAAGAAAATAATCTCTTCTGATTCACCGAAAATTCCTCTTCCTCTCACACCGTTCAATCACCTTATCTTCACTGATCTTGCCTCCCAAAAATCGTAGAAACACACACCACTACTATACAATACGTACCGCAGTAATCAGGGCCGTCTCTAGTATAGTTATAAAGAAAATATAGTTATAATAAGTATATATAGTTATAAATATAAAATTAATAAAATATAAAATAAAATATAGTTATAAAGAAAGTTATAAAGAAAAAAATATATGACCTAATAATAAAGGTATGGAGAAGTGAAAAGATGCCACATTAATGCCACAGAGAAGCGGGTCTGATTCCGATATATAAGAAAGGGGACAACAGAGATTGTCAGAATTACAGAGGAATATCGTTACTTAATAATGCATATAAGATCTTGACAAGATTGATACATATAAGACTGCAGACATACACTGAAAGAGAGATAGGAGACTACCAACAAGGTTTCAGACCCGGAAGATCAACGACCGACGCATTCATTGTTCATAGTAACACAAATTATGGAAAAAACACATGAATATGACATAGATATTGAGGCATTGTTTATTGACTTTAGACAAGCCTTCGATCGAGTAAACAGAGACCAGCTAATAGAGGAAATGAAAGCATGGAAAATCCCTAGAAAACTGATAAGCCTGATACGAATGACACTGAACAAAACAACTGCAATAGTGAGAACAAAAATGGGCAACAGAAGAATTTTAGTTTAACAGCGGAGTGAGACAGGGGGATGCCCTGTCATCCACCCTATTTGGTATAGTACTGGAAGGAATAATAAGGAGAGCAAGGTGCAATGGAACAGTAATGAACAACGAAGTACAAATAACAGCATATGCCGATGATCTGATTATCATTGCAAGAACACACAATGTACTGGTGGAGGCCTTCAATAATATTGAACGAGAAGCCCGCAAGGCGGGGCTGCTGGTAAATGAAGACAAGACCAAAATAATGAAATGTAATAGAAGAAGAAAAGGAGAACTAAAGGCAACAAAGATCATAGACTATGAGTTTGAGGAGATCAGAAAATTCAAATATCTTGGAATCCAGATAAACGATACAAACGAAAGAGGAGAAATAGTAAAGGATAGAATAATGGCAGGAAATAGAGCTTATTACAGCAATCAAAGACAGGAACTTGAGAAAAAACACCAAGATCAAGATTTATAAAACATTGCAACAACCTGGTTGCAACAACCTGTTGCAACATATGGAGTCGAACTGCTATGCCTAACAGAAGCGGAAGAGGAGAAGCTTAGAGTGTTTGAGAGGAGAATATTGAGAAGAATAATGGGTCCGGTAAAAGTGGGCGAAGGACAATATCGAAGAAGAACTAACAGAGAGCTAGCAAATGAAATAAGAGATGCAGATATAGTCAGACACGTGAAGGCATTGAGATTTGGATGGCTGGGACATGTAGAAAGAGCGGGGGAAGAAAGAGCAATTGCAAAGGTGATGAAGTGGAAACCTGAGGTGGACAGGCCGAGAAAGAGATGGAGAGATGACACGATTGAGGATCTGAGGCAGATGGGTGTAGATGACTGGAGAGGAAGAGTGCGGAATAGAAAGTTATGGGCTAAGGTCGTGGAGGACAGGAGAATTTGAAGGATGACATGATGTGAAGAAGAGAAAATGGGGACTAATCCACCCCAACAAATGGGATTCAAGACATTGGAAAATGTGGCAAAATTCCCCAAGGAATGTAAAGCCAGAAAGAAAAAGAAGAATTAAATATTATATATTACTTGCTTTTTCTGTTTGTTCCCAATTTTGTGCTCTATTCCTTTTTAGTTTGTCCATTTTTTTAACTTCAAAATACCTAAAAATCTGACAATTGCATAAAAAGTCACACTTATATACGAAAAATGGCAATTTATGTTGTGTATTAAGGTAGCACTTCGTGGTATTAAAACTAGCTTTGTAAATTAAACTAAAACTTTTATTCAGACATTCTAGACCCGTTTTGTAACAAACATAAAACTGTATTCATTTTCATAGCTTAACTAAAATTCATGCACTGCCCTCTATATAAACATATGTACAACAATATAACATTTCTTCCCCTCATATCATTTTTACATCTGCAGTCGGTCAACAGGTTTGTAAACCCCAGCAGAACTACTCAAAATGACTATAGGCATTTGTATGGACCGATTCGCATACCCATTTTCACCAGAACCGCTACAAACAGTATCAGTTATCAACGTTTGATCAGTAGCTGCATCAGTAGCTACAGAAGTATTAGGACACACTGCACCTCTTCTGATCCCGGCTCTCTATATTAGGAACATAAGAATCAATTGTAGGCAACAGTGGAGTATTCTGACCAATTAATCTTATTTGGTTCAAATGTCGTTTCCAAATTTTTCCGTCATCTAACTTTATTAAGTAATGTAATATACCTACCCGACTAGAAATTGTAGTTAGGTGGTGATTAGGCCCGAACTAGGCATGCCGAATTTCAAACTCGGGCCAAGTGAGGCAGCCGCATTAGGCCCGTATTACGAACGTAACGCAGGCGCAGTTGCGAGTCCCTACCTAATTAGGCTTCCTAACTAGGCGGTGGTTTGGAAAACCAAACTTGCAGGTGACAACCTTAATCTAATGTGGCCCGAATTCGCTTTCCTAATTAGGCGGTGGTTTGGAAAACCAAACTTGCAGGGGACCACCTAAACCTAAATCTAAAAAATTTTTTTTTTTTTTTTTTAGGACAAACAGAAATACGATATTATATTGCACGAGCTAGATTTAATATTTATTTTAAAAACCTGGCAGAAATACAAATACAATCATTATCTTAAAAAATATAGCAATAATACAACAATAGCTCCAATTTTTTAAAATTAATTCGTAAAAAGTAGGGAAATGGGTGGATATCGATTATCGCACTGTAAATACAAAAGCGTTTTAACGAATTTTTTCTAACATACATAATTTTTACAATAATTTCATATGTTAATAACTTTACCATATTAAAGGTTTAATATAAATTAAAATTAATTTTAATTTTAAACAGCGTTGACATGGGTAGTGAGTGAATCACGTACGTGTTCCACGATGCATGAATTTACAAATTTTAATTTTCACAATTCCTGAAATATAAATCGTAATTTTTCACCACTAACTGTTAAAACTGTTATATGCACACCCGTGTAAACCTTCGCCACGAATATAAAAATTATCAAATGGTGAAAATTAAAATTTGTAAATTCGTGGAACACGCACGTGATTCAATCCATGTCAACGCTGCTTTAGCATTATTTCTTTCCTGTCATTCTTGTTTTGTACATTTTTGTTTTTTCTATCATTTAGCCCACTATTCCAATCACCACAATGATTCAGTATCGATGAAATACTATCGTTGACAGCTTTGTCACCCAACGGATCATCTTCAGATTTTGAAAATCTTTTAATTAATATCCCTGAAATATAAAGATATTTAAATAATAAGATATTGGGTATAACGGACACAATAAAACTATAAGGTTATTTTGTCAACGTTTCGAAAGATTTATTCTTTCATCATCAAGACTATAAAAAGAACATAATTATAACATCGGTAATAATAACTAGCAAAACGTAATCATACCTCCATAACCAGATAATAAATAATTTTTAAAAAACTTTGGTGACACTCAAACAAGTTAACAAAATTAAAGAATATATAAACTATAAAATACTAATATGAAATATAAATAAAATCTAACACTTATAAAAAATACGTTCAATAAAAATTGACATTGACAATATTATAATCACCGCCACTTAAAGTGTAGTAAAATAAAAATGGGGTCAACGCCATCTAACCTAGGCGACCGGAAATAAAAATTTAAATGAACGAAAAAACACGAAGATTAAGGAGGTAAACGTACAAAAGATAAAAAACAAATAATAAGAAACATAAATCGTTTAAGTATAGTGCGGTAACTTTCACCTATTTGGAAAAAATCACATTGTTTATTTAAATTGTCTTCTAATGTGGAAATGTATGCTGCCTCCAGAAATATGCGTTTTCCATAGTTAGGCTCAGATGCTAGTATTTGAACATTGGCATTATCGAAAGTATGGCAGGTATTTATACAATGTTCTTTTTTTTAGAGTTATATTTAATATCATAAATATGTTGTTTTAATCTAGTTCTTAATAATTGTTTAGTTTGTCCAACATATTTTTGGCCGCATTCACATTTGATGTTATAAACAACGTTAGCCTTATCTAACAATGGAACAGTATCTTTAATTTTTGAATATAAAATCTTTCCTAATTTAAAATCATTATAAAACGTAAGCTTCATAGAACCGTTTTTGACAAAATCTTTGGTATGTTGTAACTTGTTCTTAAGCATCGGATGGTAAGTGATTTTATTATATTTTATACCTTCTGGGTTCTCCACTTGTGTAGATAAGTTAATCTTCAAGGGCACTTTCTTCTGGAAAAGCGCACAATCAATAAGTCGACTTGGGAAATTGTTAATCAAAAGCTGCTTCTTGAGATCATGGAGTCTAATCCCAATTAGCTCCTCCGGTACACACGTCAGGATACGGTTTTTTAATGTAGAGACCACACTCATTTTTTGGTTAATTGGATGAGAACTATTAAAGTTTAATAATCTATCAGTAGATGAAGATTTTCTATATATATCTGTTGACAAGGTTCCGTCTTCTCTTCTAATAACTTTGAGGTCCAAAAACGGAATAGACTTCTCAGATTCTAATTCGTACGTGAACGTAAGTAAGTTATCATGTTCATTTAAAATCTCTATACAGTCATCAACTCTATCTTTAAGAACAGCAGTTAAAATATCATCAACATATAATAAGAGAAAGGGTACTTTGAAATCAATGCTACCTAAAAAGTTAAGCAGCAAGTCATTCATGACAAATGCTGCAAAAACAGGTGAAGAAGAAAAATGCACCTATTGCACTACCTCTAAGTTGTAAATAAATCTCATTATAATAGTTAAAAAAGCTATTGTCAAAAATTATCGTAACCAATTTCAAAAATTAAGTTAGGCAGTGCCTCAGACTTTCCTGATTACATTTTGCCATTTTTCGTTTTGCCTCATGTGGCCCTGGCGTGGTTAGAGTTAGGTTTGCCTAAGTTAGGCATGCCTAATTCGGCCCGAATTGATCTTTCGGAAAGCCTTACTACAATTTCTAGTCGGGTAGTCGTTCAATTACTTTACCAAATCTCCATTTTGCATCGTGCCAATAATCACGCACAGAAACACGCGAGTCAATATCAAATTTACGTATAGGTATGCGTGATTGCATTGTCTCATCTGTTTCATCAGGTTTGGTTTCGTTTGGTTTTATTAAATCCAAACGAGTTCGTATTTCTCGGTTGAACATAAGCATTGATGGCGAAACTTTAGTAATGCTATGAGGCATTAAAAAAAAAACTACTCATTTAGACTAGTTCACACAAGAAGTCAACTTCGATTATCAAGTTATTCAGTTTAACCATCCCGGGGACTTCTTGATTGCGGTTGTCGAGACTATATGGGCATATTTCGAAGAGTTAATCTCTCTTTAATTTTCAATTGTATATTGTTTAAACCTACTTACGAGGCTGGATTATTTGTATTCGCGATTCCAGCTAAGTGAAGCGACGTCTAGCGGAAGAAATGTGAACTAGTCTAAATGAGTAGTTTGTCATAAATTTACTTGTATGTTATGGTCATTTATGGTGTTATAATAGTTTTTAACGATGAATACTTTGAAAGTGCTTGCATTTGGAAATCCATTTGTTGTTAGGCGAACGAGGAAATAATTGATAACAGAAAAGGGTGGATGAAAAGCTTCAAAATGGGAAAAAAGGCTTCAAAATACATGGTTGTGTGCAGTAAACATTTCAAATCAGAAAATTATATTTTATTTATTTATACTTTTTAATTGTTTAATTTACAAATTTCAGGATGGTTCATATTTATTCCCATGTTCCACATATTTATTTGTAAATTCCTTGGAAATGAACCGAGTTTTTGCTTGTTTACCCCAATCATTTTCTTTATAGATAGCACGTTGTACGTGGAAAAAACAAAATCGATGTTACTTATTCTTAAATTTACCACATAGATTTGAATGGACCATCGACATGGGCTTCTAGGAACTTATTTTCCACTTCGTCAACCGTATGTATAATGCAAGGGAAAAATTGGGTAATCGGTTAATCATTCTTTGGTATAAATCTTTATCGGCATTGATATTTTTAAATTAACTTTAATGTGAATGTAGCAACAGTATTTGGTAACATCTTCTACTGTTACTTGATATTTATCTATGGCTCCCTTTTTCATGTTAGACCACAAACATATTTTGTCGGTTTCCGAGAGCTTCTCTAACTCGTCTAAATTATTCTGAAATCAAAAAAATTACAAATAAATAAACCATCTTCAGTTAAACTTAATCTTACCTGCTGCAATATATTAAAGCTCCGACTACATGCTTACAGCATTCCGATGCTCCAGCTTTACACGAACAAGAGAACTTGGATATTGACAAACTTTTTTTTATTAACTGGCACTGTCACTCCAATAGGCGGTGAAGACAAAGCTGTAGTTTGTAGAACTAAGCTATAAATGTAGTAGAATTTGTCATTACAATATGCTTAGCGTTTGCTTAAGCTTCCCCGTTACAAAAGCTTCTAAACGCACTACTTCTACAGAATTGCAAAATACTGTTTATTGTTAATTGTTTATTCATATTTAACTATTATTTAAACTTAAACGAACAGGGTTGATAGTAAATAGGGATAAACCACTTCTTTTTTTAATTCCACTTTGACATCTTTTGGATACTTCTTATTTCCTTAAATAGTGAACAACAAACAACCAACCGTGCTAAAACATATAGGGGGACATACGACATGATGTATGCTTCATGGCACAAACCACAACACGTTTATAAACACGTTAAAGTGTTTTTTATAATGTATAATAACCTTGTTTATGATAGGAAAACTTAAAAGTACTCATTTGTAACGGCCATTTTAAATATTTGGTCACGTGACTTTCCTTAATCGAAATCGCGAATAAGTGCAATCAAGGGGAAAATGGTCGCTATCAATTATAATAATAGAATGGTTTTCATACCGTTAACACACACTTTGGATATTTGTGTGTAATAATTTACAATTTTTTTTAAATAAAAAAAAGTTTAATTTAACTTATTTATTAATTACAAAATATAGCAATATTTACAAATTATTCTTGATTATCTCCACGTGTCCTTTTAGTACTAAAAAAAATTAATCAACTAAGTTAAACAAACTTTGATTGCTTTAATTACCGACTCATACTGTTTCTCAACAGTTTCTTTACAAATGCTTCAGCATCCTGGAAGGTAAAATTTAAATTTGCTAAGCGAACTACTTGATAAAATATGTTTATTATATTAACATGCGTGCTAAACTCAATTTTTTTTGTCTTTATCGTGCGTATTGCCCGTCCAATTACACATTGTTATAAAATTTCTATCAAAAATAGTATCAAAAATTGTGTAGCACACTTTACTGCCTTTCAACGTTCCTGTCTTCCCACATAACAAGGCCAAAAATTCTGTCAATACCACCCTGAATTCATTGTGATCCAAATCGGCTTCTAGTTTTTGAAGATTTTCTAAGTTATCAATTGGAAGCCTACTTCGAAGTAAGCCGAAAGCTTGTTCATATTCGCTGACGTTGGACGTCATAGCAGGCAATGATTTGCTGGCGCTATTTGCATTAAGCACGCCAATAAGTTGCTTATATAAAGTTTTTAATTCAGCAAGGCTATCGTTAGTATATTTCTGATTAGCCTTAATTTCCTGAATATCCTTTTCCATACCCTTTATTCGGTTTAGAAGGTCCGTGTCAACAACTAGGATATCATTAAGTACTACCGACTGATTATCGTCCAGTACACCAGTCGGAGCAGTCACATTATCTTTAATCTCATTAATAGAAGAAGTCTACTTAAAAAATTAATTTGTAAAATCATAATAATTAAAAAATAAAAACTATAATTTACCGTAGGTACAACACTTTCTGCATCGATATGTGATTCTTCTGTTTCTTGCTCATTCGAAAACTAAATATGAAATTCTACTATTATAATTACAAAAGGAGAGGAAAATATAATTACCACAATATCTTGCGCTAGCTTATTATAATCATTACTTTCCATTTTACCATAACCCCTGGACGTTCTCTTACGTTTCTTTGTTAAATTGGTTTTTCCTTCAATGTTGCTTTCTCCATCTTCAGTGTCGGATAACAAGCACATCTTTTTTTCTAATTGTAATCCTTCTTCTAATGTTGCTAATTATTTTTGCGAGCTATTAGCGCGCTTTCAGCGCGCCATTTTAGCTTGCTGCCAGCAAGCTATTTTTTAGAGCTATTATAGCGCGCTTTCAGTGCGTCATTTCAGCTTGCTGCCAGCAATCTATTTTTAAGAGCTACTATATAGCTGATTAGCAGCTATTTTGCTAAATTGATCACCGCTGGCAAAATAGAAATGAATTGCTTGCTTCCAGCAAGCAAATAGTCAGCTATTGAATTTCGCAGCTGCTTTTCAGCTAGAAATGCTGCTTGGGTATGCAACCCAATATACTTCCCATGACTGACAAGTCAGACTTTTCGGGTCAAGTCAGACCCTTGTGGGACGCTGTGGAACCATATCGGTGATCAGTAAAAGTCGGCATAGAGAACGAAAAAATTATTCAGATAACCTGAAAATAAAAAGTGTGCGGTTATCATAGATAACGTTGGTCAGAAAAGCGAAAACAGGAATTCCGTAGTTGGAAAATAGAAAGTAGGTCACCGTGCTACGTGCGACTTCGTTGTCCATATCGGTGGTGTTAAATAATCAGGTAATGTCATCCTTTTTGTATTTATTCTTAAACTTCTTTAAAACATCTTTATAACCTATATTTATATATTTGAAGTCCGTTTGTTTGTTTATGTTATTAGGTATCGTTGAAATATACGCAGCCTCCAAAAACGTGCGTTTCTGGTAGTTTTTCTCAGTCGTTAGAATCTCCACATCATCTAGGGTGAACTTGTGAGACGTGTTTAAGGTGTGTTCAGCCAAACCTGTTTTATTCGATTTATGTTTAATGTCTTATAGGTGTTGGTGGACTCGATTTTCTAATATTTGTTTTATTTGGCCGATGTAACACATCTCACATTGGCATTTCACTTTGTACACCACATTTGCTCTATCTGGGAGAGGAACTCTATCTTTAGTTCTTGAATACAAGATTCTGTTTAGGTTGTAAGTATTATAGAAAGCGATTTTTACCCTATTCTTTTCTGTTACCTCCTTAAAAATATGTTCTATTTGATGTTATACGAGTAAGTATGCATGGTAGTGATTTTACTATATTTTGTTACAGGTTTGGGATCTTCTTCATCTAGTGTTTATAACACTCATCTTTTGATTCGTGGGGTGTGATGACGCATAATTTAAAATTCTGTCTGTAGCGGTGGGTTTCCTATAAATATTTTTCGTGAGGCTACCATTTTCCTCTCTTATCACCTGAAGATCCAAGAAGGGTAACGACTGGTTGGACTCTAATTCGTATGTAAAGGTGTGTCTCTCATCGTAGCTATTGAGTATATTTATACAATTATATATTTCTGTAGTTGGAACTGCTGTGAAGATGTCAGCCACATAAAGAAGTAAGCATGGGATCTTATATTCTACTGTACCGAAAAAGTTGCAAAGTAAGTCATTCATTACGAAACTTGAGAAAAATGGTGAACAAGGGTCACCCATCGCGGATCCTTCCAGTTGAGAGTAGAAAACATGTTGGAAACTAAACTAGCTATTATCAAATATAATAGCTATCAGCTCGTTGAACTTACTCATGAGGTTGGAGGTGAAAGGGGAAATCAAAATGAAATATTATCATAATCGTGTTAAGTTAAAAATCAAATCAAATCGCAGTTATTATTAATCGACGCGATGACTGGCTCCTTGGATATATTCGTGAATAAAGAATTAACATCAAAAGATATTAGTACGTAATTATTCGGAACGACTGATTGCACTATTCTTTCTTTGGCCTCCTTCGTCTTGCTGACATTGAAGGGAAGGGTAGGTACTACATTTCTAAGCATGTCATTTATAAATTTAGCCAAAGGTATGGATGGTGAGTCTAAACAGCTGATGACCGGTCTCAAGGGGGTGCCTTGTTTGTGGGCTTTAGGAAGACCATATATTGTGAATAGTATTTTGTCATCAACTTTCCCGTGATGTCATAAATATACCCTTCGTTGTACAATTATTTTATTTTTCTGTTAAATCTACCTTGAATTAAAGTGGTAGGGTTTTTGTTTAATTTCTTGTACACCTTTTGGTCACCAAACATGGTGTTCAGCTTGTTTAGATATTCATTCCTATTCATGACCACCGTGGAGTTTCCCTTATCGGCTTTGAGGACCATCAATTCCGGATGTTGTTTTAAAAACTTACAAGTGGACCAAACTTGTTTCTTGATGGGGTCTTCCTCATCCTGTCTCTTGATAAAATTATGGGTCATATTTATTAGGTTAGATCTTATTATTTCTTTCTTATTGTCAGGTACTGTAGCAAGTTCCAATGTGTTTTCTAGTTCAACTTCGTATGGGTGCGGTAATAGTGAATTTTTTTGTATAGGTTTTTGTGTATAGTTTTTGTGACTATATTCGGCAGTTCCACGTCTGTGAGGTTTAGAACCCCCTCATCATTTCCAAGAGTGTTGATTTGGCATTGTTGATGAGTGGGTGCCCGAAACTTTCTGCACATTTTTCCTCTATTGTCAACAAATTTCTTATTGTAATTCCATCTTTCTATATCTATGAATTTGTCTATTATGTTGTGGGGGACCCTAGATTTTAGGGTGGTAATATGTAGCTTTATGTCATTATTTATGAATTTGATATTTTTGATGGATATTTTTATGTGTATGTTAAGGATGCTCTGCCGTCATAAGGAAGAACACCGTAACCGTGAAAAAGTTGAAACCGAGATAAACGGCAAAAACATTTAAATGCAATGCAATAAACATAGCAATAAATGCAATTTAAGAAGCCTTTTTTACCTTTTAATGAGTATTTTTCTGTTTTTTATCGTATTAGATCGGTAGAATAACGTATCATTATATACTAAGTTGATATTAACTCATTTTTCAAAAATTTCCGACTTACGGTGTTCTTCCTTATGACGGCAGTGCTATTCTTGAACTTTTTTATAAAACGGTCTGCTCTTTTTAGGGTATCTCTGTCTGGTATTAATTCTTGGGAAATGCACGCAACTTTCTTTTGTATTAAGGATGGGTATACACCTGTCGCACGGCAACGGAGCAGGAAAATCCTTCTGTTTGATGCCTTAGCTAGCTTGTTAAAACCTATTTTAATTGCGTTGAGTGATGTAATCATGTCGGAACCATACACTGTCTCCATCTCGCTCAAGAAACCCATGTGTGTAAGTATAAACAAAAACAGTCTTGATAATGGACCAATATTTCCGAAACGTCGGCAAATTAAAATAGTCATTTGATTTAGAAAAATAGTCCCAGCAAACCTGAAATCCATTTTTACTATTATAAAATTGGGTGAGAAAACTCTTTATATTTCTGTAATGCATGTAAAAATTCTTGCGTAGTATCACCTTCCGTTTGCTTTCTACTTTGGAACCTGAATATTTCCGCAATTTCCAAAGGAGCCGGATTATAGTAATTTTCCATGAAATTAACCAATTTCTCGTACGACTTGCTCATCGATTGTGCTGGTGCCAATCTATCGCATAGTGCATTGTAAGCTTCCACTCTCATGTAATGAAGTAAATACATGTTTTTCTTTTGTAAAGGTACTTAAAAAACCGTAAAAGCCATTTCCAATCTTTGGACGCATCTTGACCATTTTGTAATTATACTATTGAACGTTTCAATATTGAAATTTGTATTGATGATTGCGGTTGCATAATCTTCTGCCATTGTAATCTCGTAATAATATTGATAGTATAGTAACTTTTGTATGTGCCTACTTATCGTAGTATCGCCGCTTAATATATCTTGCACACGTGTAGTTCTTCTAAAATTGTAACTAAAATTTGTAAAATTTTGTATTGTAATTGAAAATAAATTATCTTCTTACATTAAATTCGCAAACGTCGAACCGCACCTGTATTGTATTGTAATTGTAATTAGTTGTAATTGTAATTGTGATGGTAACCACTTCCATAAAAAAAGTATCCCGATTGCACAGCTGCGTAAATTGTAATGTTTCGTAATTTCAGCAAATTTTTCTTGAACACATATCAGCATAAGCAGTAGCATCCCATCCTCGTCGCCAATTTGTTGTGAATTTGTACTTTCAAACAATTAAACTTTTAATTAAATAAAACTTTATTAGTAGGTAGTACACGTGTCGTTCATTTTGCAATCATCGTCCTACCTAATTAGCATGCCAGCCTAAACTTTACAAAACTAAAATATAACTAAAACGAATGCAAACACAACACTTATTATAAGAATTTTTTATAATGCGCCCATACAAGTTTAATCGCATTAAACTCGCAGTGGTAAGGAAGTAATCGAAAGACCTGTAAGATGTCGGTTTTAAATTTTTGAATTTAGCGCCAACATCTCATCATCGATGACACGGAAAATCGTCTATAGACCACCACGTTGTAATATTACCTACCGCATGCCATCTAGTAACAAGTTCTTTCTTTCGATGTAAATACAATTTGATAAACACTACTGAAACAAACAGATAATCGCTCCGAAAAAGGGAAACGATCATAACTCATAACAAATAAAACACATATATTTGGGTTATGTCAAATCTTTATTTATCAGATTATTTCTGTTTTAAAGGGTAAAGCCTGAAGCAAAGATTAAACGAAGAGTAAATTTTCTAACACCCTGTAGATAAATAACACGGAAGTTGATTAGAGTAGGCAACTGATTGGTGTAACTTTATATTGTAAATTTCTAAAATATAACAATTCAGGGTAAGATTTGGTTTATTATAAAATTGACTGTTGTGTGGGGAGTTGGGTCAAGAGCATGTTTGTTTTTATATTATAGATGAATGTTTTGTAGCAGATTTGGGTCACGGTTACATAAAGTTCGTAGGCAAAGTAATAAACCACCCTTAAGTTAAAAGAACCTGCAAAGTTTTCTATGAGTTTTGTAACGCAATCAAACCAAGCTGATAATCGTAATTTCAAATTGGAATTAATCACGGATTAAAGTTGAATTTGGCATAACACCTTCTGAGTGCCTGCCGGGTGAGAGTTGGGCATTTTCTAGATTTTTCTTCTAGGTTCATTCATGTCACTTTCATGTCACATTCTGACATTTCAATTAGAAATTACAATCACAGTGGATTTAATATCATCAATATTTGTATGTATTTCAATTACAATGGACTTTAAATAAAATATAACTTGTGATCATTAATATAATAAAGAAATACCATTGTAACTAAACTGCCATCCAACTACATAGCGTCAAAACCCATTACATTAAACTAAAAAATATCGAACAAAGGAACACTCTGTTTAAAAATAGTTAAAAACTGGTTCGGCAAGCAAGAATGCTGCCCTTGGTTGTTGCGTATCAAATCGCACTCCTCGAACTATTTATAAAACCAACCACTTGTTAAATTACAAATATTTATGTCTGTTACTTTAAAGCAATTAATTACCATTTACCAAATATTCTACCAAAATCTAATTATATTAAATAATTCAAAAACACCCATACATATTTATTAAATTTATACCAACAACCGTTAATACTCTAGCAAGTTTGAAAGTTACCCTTTGTTTAAAACACGAATTTAAGTTACCAAAATTTACCTAATTATTATCTGACATTACTCAAATATACCTAATAACAAAACTATTTCTACATGTAAGATCTCTTACCTAAATTCAATTAATAAACTGTTCACTACACTGAATAAAATAAAATTCAAAGATTCTGACACCTGTTGCGGTCGAGATCTAGAATTCGAATGCTTTTGTACCGTTATGTTTTAGTGCGTTAAAATCTCCCCCTCTTAAAAATCATAGATGCTTATTGAAAACAGATACGTAACTAAAAATGAAATCTGTATATGCAACCAAACAACCACCAATGTTTAAAATATTTATTTTCTTACAGATTCGTCCCCAAAGTTTTATGTGTGTGCATGGAGTGTACTCACAGAAAGCTTTCTTGACTACTGTAACTACGTTAATACCTATCTGATCTAACCAAACCTACTACACCCGTTTACCCTAATATCCCATTACTACTCCGTAACCTTGCTTCAGTTTCACACCTGTGTAGATAGTTCATAGCAGAAGGCAACTACCATTTAGTATAATAAAAAATATGACTGATTTCTAAAGCATAACTACGATGCAACCAACACCAAAATTAAAATGTATGAAACTAAATAGCAGCTAGACGAATCAAAACTACCAAAACATTCGCCTTAGAACCAAATGTTGACATACCATCTTTTCATTCTAACAATGTTTTTACAAAATTGCAATTGAATTGCCCATAAACTATAAATAACGTGCACTAAACCTACTAATATCTTTTAAAATTTTAACTAACATTATTATTATTACTAATCAACACTAAATAACTGGTAAAATTTATAAATAATGTGAAGTCGAAATCGACTAAAAAATTTTAAAATTATAATTAACTTAATATTAATATCTTAAACCAAAACCACATATAGATAATTCATGCACCAAAATCCTTTTTACCCTTTTCTATCTGATTTTCTATCTGATTTTCTCTCTTTTGTTTTGTTTTTCCAACAGTGATACCAAATTTTCCATCGTCTCCTTGTGATACCATGTTAAGTCACTAAAACATAAAATACAGCAGTATCTCGTCCCCAAATATAACACCTTTTAAACATCAAACAAGTAACATATCTTATTTATTTTATACCTAACCTACTATAATAAAACTTCAAATTATTGATATTATAATTCCCTTTAAAACTACCATCCTCATAACTAATTGAATATACATTCGGATGTGGTCGATGTATAACTTTATAAGGTCCTGAATATAAACTACAAAATTTCCCAACAATCTGATAAGCCGCCTCAGAAATCGGGTTCTCCCTCAACAACACTAAATCACCAATGTCCAACTCATCATTGTAGGTCTTAAAATACTTCTTCCTTTCTTCCCCTGCTTTAATTAAATTTTCCCTAGCTTCACATCTAATCTGATTTACCGTTTTACCCATCTCCCTAGGAATAAATTTTCCAACTAATCTCGATAAAATGTTAGGTGGATTCTGCCCATGCAAAATCTCGAATGGTGAAAACCCAGTTGATCGATGTGGTGTTACGTTGAATAATGTCTCAATGTTCTGTAAATGACTAGCCCACCCTGAATGTGAATTTTGACAATAGGTCCTGAAAAGTCTCCCTAACTCACGCATTACCCTCTCAGTCGGATTAGAACCTGGGTGTCGTATCGATGAAAAGGTATGACGTATACCATGCAACTCTAAAACTTGCTTCCATTTCCGTGACATAAATTGCGTTCCATGATCGCTAAGAATAACTTTAGGTTTGATGATCTTTGAAAAATCCTTAACTATCTTTAAAGCCGATACTAGTGCTTTTGCACTCCTTAATGGGTACAACCTAACAAACTTAGAAAATGCATCTATAACTACAAAAATGTACACAACATTCCCCCTACTAGCAGGCAAAGGTCCATAATAATCTACCGTAACTAAGTCTCCCACATTATCTGCTATAACTGGATGCATTGTCCCAACTAACCTTCTCTTAGGATGTTTAACCTTTTGACAAATATCACAAGACCTCACTAATCTTTTAACCTTATCATACATTTTTCTAAAATAAAACTGTTTTTTCAAAACCTGTACTATCTTAGTAATACCAAAATGACCAAAAAGTTGATGCACATTTTCTATTTCTTGTTCTGTAAATATCTCTGGTACAACTAATTTACCTCCTAAATCATTTTTACTTTTATAAACCAAAATGTCTTTAATTATACAGTAATCTTTATTCTCTACTACCTCGTCCCCATTCAACAAACTCATAAAAATAGGACCTATATGTTTATCTGCAAGTTGCGCTTCCCTCAAACTCTTAAAAGAAATTTCCAATTCACTCCAACTATCAACTTCAAATAAAGCTGCGTTAAATGACTTCCCAACACAAGCTACAATAGGTTGATTCTTAAATCCAACTAAATGGGAACTACCTGATATTGGAAATCTTGAAAGTATATCTGGTACGACATTATCACAACCCTTAACATGTTCTATTTCGAAATCAAATTCACTCAAGATTAATGACCATCTTGTTAACCTATCATTCAATAATTTACATTGCTTAAGAAATTTTAATGCATAATGATCTGTCCTTATAATTACTTTATGTCCCAACAAAATTGTCCTAAATTTCTGTAAACCAAAAATAATTGCCAATAACTCTTTCTCTGTAACTGTATAAGATAATTCTGGCCCATGTAACGTCCTACTCGCAAATCCTAGTACCCCATGTTCTACCCCATCATCTAGTATTTGATAAATCACCGTACCCAAAGCCAAATTTGAAGCGTCAGTTTGGAGATAAAATATTTTCGAAAAATCGGGAAATCTTAACATCACAGTTCTTAGGAATAATTTCTTCGTTTCCTCAAAAGCTTTCTGCTCTCTCTCACCCCAACTCCATTTACTATCTTTGTTTAGTAACCCTGTAAGTGGTGTAGTGGATTCGCTATATCTAGCTGCAAACTTTCGGTAATAATTACATAATCCCAAAAATCCACGTAACGTCTTGACATTATGAGGTTGAGGAAAATTTTGGATCGACGCTATCTTCTCTGGATCTGTAGTTATACCTTTTGTTGACAAAACGTGTCCTAGAAACTTAACTTCTTCTTTAAAGAAACACGTCTTTTCGATATTAATGGTCATTTCTGCATCGGCAATTCTTTGAAGTACCATTCTAATATGCTGTAAATGTTCCCAAAAAGTTGCTGATACTATTAGTAAATCATCGACATAGTTAATTGTAAACTCTCTCACTTCTGGACCTAAAATAATATCCATCGCTCTCGTGAATGTTCCTACCGAAGTCTTCAAACCAAATGGGAGAACCTGATACGTATACGATTTTCCTTCAAAAAGAAATGCAGTGTATCTCGTACTCTTTGCATCTAGTGGAATTTGCCAAAAAGAAGATCTGAGGTCTATCGTTGTCATATATCTCACATTTTTAAATGATTGGAAAATATCTTCTGGTGTTCGAGGTGCTTCTGTATCAGCAATCATTTGTTGATTTAACCATCTCGCATCAAGACAAATTCGTACACTACCATCTTTCTTCTTTACTACTGTCATCGGACTAGCAAAATCGGATGCTTCTCTTTTAATGACACCCATTTTTAGCATCTCATCTATGGTTTTTCTAACCTCAGGTCGTAACTGATGTTGTATCGGATACGGTTTCCGAACAAAAGGTGTCTCGTCATGCATGTGGATAACATGTGTGTATTTTGATGTACGTCCTGGAATATTACTAAAACTCGTTCGAAATTCTAATAATAAATTGAATAATTGTTTCGTCCCCACATCATCTAAATTTGATTCCAACACTTTATTTTTCAAAATCACTTCTGTTGTGAGCCCACTCATTTCCCTGTTACTTTCATTATTCAGTGACTCACCCAAAGTTACCCCTATAACATTGACCTCAACTTTTCTCTTCTCGACAAACTCTGTTATAAACTGAACCTTCTGTCTCCTCTTTTCTAATTCAAAGTAATAATTCCCATCATCAAAATTAATAATACCTTTCACCCGGTCTATCCAATCAACCCCCAAAATTACAGGTCTAATTAATCCTTTAACCACAAGTGCAACCTGAAATGAACTACCTTGAACTCCCTCAATATTAAATTCTAACAATGTCTGCATCCTAATTCGTTGGCTCTGTTGTCCCGTAGCCATTCTAAGTTGCGTACATGTGACTGGTAAAACTGACAACATTCCCTTTGACCTAATCTCGTTAAAATATGCTTCATCAATACAAGTTAGCTCACACCCACTATCTAATAGCGCTAACAGTTTAATCCCTTGACAAATTAAAACAATATGTGGTAAACCTTTAGAATTATTTTCCCCATTCTCACACATCGATAAAGCATTACGTATTCCATTTCGTTTACCCAAACTACTTTCAATTTTCCACCCTTGCTTAGCTAAAATATCAAAACCTTTCCCATACTTGGCTTTAAGTTCGTGGTTACCTAATTGTCGTTGTTCTAAAATCTTGCCGATACCTTCAAATTGTTGTTCGTCCCCATTCCTAAATTTTACCAAAGCACCTTCTTCAATAAAAGTTTTAAATTGATATGGTAAAGGGGTTTTCATCTCTACAAACTGGACAACCCTTTCCTGTGCAGTTTTTACTCGTTTCCCGAATAATGACCTGGCATTCTCTGATTTTCATTTTTCGATTGCTCAATCGCCATTAATGGTCGAATGTTATGATTGTTACTTATTGATGGTTTTGGTCGCTGGTAACTCTGCTTGCGTTTTTCTTTTATTTCTTCTTCTTCTTCTTGTGTCAATAGTTCAAGTGCCTCTTCGGTTGTTTTCCTTTGACTCACTCGCCAAGCTGTTCGAATTTCTCTTGGAAATTGTTTCATAACAGCATCAATTCCAACTTCTGCTGTGTTAAACATTTCTAGCGTTCGGATCTCTGCTATCTGCATTCCGAAATAAGCACTCATACTTAACGATTTCCTAAGATCATACTGCATTCCCATGACACGTTTCAAACAATTCATCTGTTTCTCAGTACTCCAAAAGTATTTTAGGAAATCGGTCTTAAATTTCGCGTAATTATTCCAGTTTCTTCTGTTTATTTTGGCCCACACTTCTGCACCATGTCTCATCGTTGACAAAACCGCTATTAATTTATTATCCCCTACAACCTTTCTTTTTCCCCAAAATTCCTCAAACTTTTCTAAAAATATACATGGATTTTCTATTCCTCCTCTAAATTTTGGTTTTATCGTTGTAAATGGGTTATATGGTGAAGCCATGCATCCTAAAGCTAATTCCCTCCAACCTATTTCTGAAGATCCTTCCCTTTCACTTACTCCATTACTCACAACTGAATTTTCCCCGTTAACCTCAGAATTAATTGAAAGATCATTATCATTCCCTACATCATTATTAACTACATTGACAAGAATTGGACTCACCGATGCACTGCCTTCCGACCTTGTTCGGCTATTGTCACGGTCCTCGATCATCCCCTTGATCAAATCCGACAAGCGCCTTTCTCGTTTCTGCATTTCAGCCATCTCCCTTTTCTGCTCAGTCACCATTTCCATCAGTGAATCCAACTTCTCCAACATCGTCTGGTCAGTCGATTGCTGGCTACAACTTCCCTTCCCTGCACTGCTTTTTCTAACTCGCTTCGACATCTTTGTTAGGATTTTCCAACACAAACAACCTAAAATATCCCAAATTAATGTACTTCACCTTTAATTTATACCCAATTTTAGTTTTGCTGGAACCATAACGTAGTCAATGTACATCGTCCCATTAATCATTTGTAATGACCATCCTGCTCACTCGGTACCAAATTGTCTCTAACTGTCGAAATCTTGGTTTCCAAATTGTATCCCACAATCGAAAGGATCCTGGTTACCAAATTGTATCCGACAATCGAAAGTATCCTGGTCACGGCACCAATTGTAAGATGTCGGTTTTAAATTTTTGAATTTAGCGCCAACATCTCATCATCGATGACACGGAAAATCGTCTATGGACCACCACGTTGTAATATTACCTACCGCATGCCATCTAGTAACAAGTTCTTTCTTTCGATGTAAATACAATTTGATAAACACTACTGAAACAAACAGATAATCGCTCCGAAAAAGGGAAACGATCATAACTCATAACAAATAAAACACATATATTTGGGTTATGTCAAATCTTTATTTATCAGATTATTTCTGTTTTAAAGGGTAAAGCCTGAAGCAAAGATTAAACGAAGAGTAAATTTTCTAACACCCTGTAGATAAATAACACGGAAGTTGATTAGAGTAGGCAACTGATTGGTGTAACTTTATATTGTAAATTTCTAAAATATAACAATTCAGGGTAAGATTTGGTTTATTATAAAATTGACTGTTGTGTGGGGAGTTGGGTCAAGAGCATGTTTGTTTTTATATTATAGATGAATGTTTTGTAGCAGATTTGGGTCACGGTTACATAAAGTTTGTAGGCAAAGTAATAAACCACCCTTAAGTTAAAAGAACCTGCAAAGTTTTCTATGAGTTTTGTAACGCAATCAAACCAAGCTGATAATCGTAATTTCAAATTGGAATTAATCACGGATTAAAGTTGAATTTGGCATAACACCTTCTGAGTGCCTGCCGGGTGAGAGTTGGGCATTTTCTAGATTTTTCTTCTAGGTTCATTCATGTCACTTTCATGTCACATTCTGACATTTCAATTAGAAATTACAATCACAGTGGATTTAATATCATCAATATTTGTATGTATTTCAATTACAATGGACTTTAAATAAAATATAACTTGTGATCATTAATATAATAAAGAAATACCATTGTAACTAAACTGCCATCCAACTACATAGCGTCAAAACCCATTACATTAAACTAAAAAATATCGAACAAAGGAACACTCTGTTTAAAAATAGTTAAAAACTGGTTCGGCAAGCAAGAATGCTGCCCTTGGTTGTTGCGTATCAAATCGCACTCCTCGAACTATTTATAAAACCAACCACTTGTTAAATTACAAATATTTATGTCTGTTACTTTAAAGCAATTAATTACCATTTACCAAATATTCTACCAAAATCTAATTATATTAAATAATTCAAAAACACCCATACATATTTATTAAATTTATACCAACAACCGTTAATACTCTAGCAAGTTTGAAAGTTACCCTTTGTTTAAAACACGAATTTAAGTTACCAAAATTTACCTAATTATTATCTGACATTACTCAAATATACCTAATAACAAAAATAATTTCTACATGTAAGATCTCTTACCTAAATTCAATTAATAAACTGTTCACTACACTGAATAAAATAAAATTCAAAGATTCTGACACCTGTTGCGGTCGAGATCTAGAATTCGAATGCTTTTGTACCGTTATGTTTTAGTGCGTTAAAATCTCCCCCTCTTAAAAATCATAGATGCTTATTGAAAACAGATACGTAACTAAAAATGAAATCTGTATATGCAACCAAACAACCACCAATGTTTAAAATATTTATTTTCTTACAGACCTCAAGTTATTCTTGGACTCATGGATTCTGAAACTTGTTCATGGAACTTTCGCTATAAGGAATGTTATTTTTTGTTAACCAAGCTGCAATATCTGCTTTCTTTCACACCGAAGTAGGCTGATTTTCTGTTAATGTGGAGTGCTAAGATACGTTGTCCATTATTATTAAACAGGGTTCTTCAAAATTGCATATAAGTTTTTCTTTCACCCATTTCTTGAATAAATCACAATTTATTTCTCCATGATAATCCTCTTTCTGCGATTTTGATGCAAAACCTTTAATTAATTAAAAACATTATCTACAAATTCAGTCTCCGTGCCGGCCTGAAGAACAATAAACCCGGTCTACGACGTTTCGGCGCGAAGACGGTTCGGAGCGACCCGATTTGGAAGACTTCGGCGCGAGAATAAAATATTTGAAAAAATTTATCCAGGAAGGTTGCTTACGAGTATTATTATGTGTGTAGCAACAATCGCTCTCAAATTTTTGCCACAATGCCACTTGCTTAATTGTAGATGTTATTACACGTATTACCTAGCCTTGTTACTTAAAACGCAGTTCTTGAGAAGCGTGGGTGTTTCGAAAAACCTCGTGGATTCGTAACAATGTACTCAGATATCTTATCAGCTAAATGAAAAACCTGATGTTAATATGGACGCCAGTCAATACTAATAAAACCTAAAGAAACGAAGAGTCGTCTTATCGTAAAAACACAAATAGAAAGAAAGATGTTGGCGACAGTGTTTAATTAATTCACTGGTCTTACATAGAACGTACACATAATGATCAAGATAAGCTGTTATATAATTGAAGATTATAATATCAGAAAACAAAATAAAATATATAAGGCAAGTAAAATACTGACATCCACCTAAGGGGTAAATTCCGTAATGTAGCAAAAATACAAGTGATCATCCCGGAGGATAAATCAACAAAACGAAGTTATGCTGTAGCAGAAATTAATTGCACACCGGAATTCATTATCTCGGTTATAATTGATATTAAAAATAGAACCTGGCATACAGCATCATTAATAAATAAGTAAATGTATTGTTCATGTTTACTTCAGTGGACTGTACTTTTACTTTTTGCTAATCTTTAAAGGTTCAATAAAATCACACAAACATAAAATAAATTTAATTTCTTAATGATTCTTAAAGGATGCTTGTTGTTACATTCGTAACTATTCTTAAACTAACTAAAAACTACTACAAAATAAATTTCTGATGTCAACCAAGTTTTTATTGCTCTAGTTTCTAAAATGTATTTAAAAACATAATTAAATTTTTAACAATCACAACTTCGTAAAACTATTCAACTTGTGGATTTGCGAAAGAATGTTGAATTTAGTTGAAATCTAATTTTAAACTTATACATAATGTTTGATACTGTTTTTAAATCTTGGTGAATCGGAACCCGTTCTTTTCTTAACATTAACATTTAAAATTATGTTATGCCGGAACATGTATCTCTAAGAGACTTACCCTGAATGCAATGCTACCAATTTCACGACTAGGCAAGTGTCTCTCCTTCGAATTCAATATCCTCACTTCATTATTACGTTGGTCCACCATCCAGGAATAAAAGTCTACAAAATAGAGAACACAAAATACTTATTAAAAAATCAACATGCTTGCCTTTTCCAAGACTCGTCAAAAGAGAAAGTGTGACTGCAAATTCAAATTAATCTCTACTATCGCATCTTCATAAACCTAACATCTGCTGAAAGTCGAAGTCTCGCATCCCAAATAAAACATACATCCATGTCTACGATCGAACGGAAACGTAACAACTAAAGTCCACGAAGTCTGACTCTGCAATCCCATAATCTCGACCCCTTAGGCGCAAACGAATTCATAAGGAAAAGCCTCTTACGAATTTTACAAAATCCCTACCATCGGTATCGAAACAAAAAAATAAAAAAGCTAATTATTCTTCGGGAAATTGCTACCACTTAATTCATCCACTTCACATCTTCCAACAGATGGGTATTCAAAACTTAAGCCATCGCAACATTAACAACCATATGTTGAATACGGAACAGATTTACAATTCTGATAACATCACAATGTGCGACGACCATATTTATATTTCCAAAACGAATAATTATTATTAAAATGAATTAACCAGTAACCTGGGTGCTAAATGTAATTTGTTAACACAAATTAATTAGATGGAAAAATTATATATACCCCTTATACGGCAAAACTAAATTATAACACATATACATAACGAAATTAAAATGAACTCAAACGATCACCCGCAAATCTTTGAAGAAATCTACGTGTAATGGCGTTCCAATTGGTACCTCCGATAAGTTACCAATCCCAAAACACAAAAAAACACAGTGGCGTTTCAATCGCGCAGCTTGTAAAGAAATTGTAAATGACAAAACGCCTTTTGTCATGTTACATGATGTCATAATGACAACAGTTGACTTTGTTGCTAATATTGGACAATTTGCATGATTTTTAATTTTAACTTATAACTATTCTACATATCAACATAATTATGTAATGTGTCTTAATTTTTTTAAATTCGGTGCACAAATAAAGCCAGAAAAAAACATTTAAATTTAAATGTATTTCTGTAGCGCGAAAACGTATTAATAAATAGGCGGGCTGAAATGTAAAATCTTCGCATTATGACGTTATTTTAGTAACCAGAATTAGTTCATAGATAAAAGATTGGTATAGATACACAACTTTTACTGGCGTTGAATGCAAATTTGAATACCGTTACCAACATAAAAACACGGAAAATTTAACCTAAAATATTAAATAAAAGACATTTCGTCTTAATGCAAAGTTTACACTGGGTCTAATTTAAATTAAATGGTAACAGTAGGGAAATTGTGCGGGTGTATTGGCATACATGTAAGATGCGTTTTGTGTTTGTGACGTCATCACCTGCTTTCGATCACATGAATTTTTCAAATAAATTCTGATATTTCATAAATTATTTGCAAGCTAACAATACAGAATTTTGAAAAATTACTCGAATATTCTGATTATAGATATATTGAACGCGATAAATGCGATTTTGAAGTGAATTTGAATTTCATGCAAATTGTCCATTGTGCATGTATAGATTTAAATCTGATATTGAACCATTGGGTTTCTGAAAGGAATCTAACCTAGAATTAGCAGCATTTAAATCTATGTTGAGAATGTTACTTTCTTTGTGGCCCACGAAAAAAATCAAACCGTCGCCGTCGTACCATTACACCGTTGGGCTAGAGTTCGGGCTTAACTAACGAATCAATCGAGAAACTATCGAGAGATCGGCTCCAACTTTAAATGATGAGATATCGTCATATTATGTATTAAACTTCATACCTGAGAAGTTGTGTGAAGGAAAATTATCTTTCAAGAACTATATTATATTACTTTCGCTAACACTAGCAGACACCCGACCAATGTAGAACCAACATTTTTTGGCAACACCCACGAATTCGGAGGTAGCATTAGAGGAACCGGTGAGAGTGTTCGAGGATTTTCTAGGAATACCTGCGATATGATTTAGCCGATTCGCATTGGTAACAATCGTAAAGTCGTTATCGACGATTCCATCAACAGCCACGCTAGGAGTATTATCCTTTTTGATTACCACGTTTTTACGCCCGGATTCATAGACGATGCCTTACTTACACTTAGAACGCTACTTATAAAAGAGTCCCTTACTATCTAAGTAACAAGTTTTTGTCAATGCATTTCATAGTCGCTACTTCGTGAATACTCGGAAAAGTAATACTTGATCAGGGATATCTGGTAACTTTTATTATTTCGCATGTCAAAGTAGTTCGATTTTGAATCTAACCTAACAATTTGTGTTGCATTAAAATTTGTGTTTTCTTAAAATTAATTTGTTAATTAAAATGGAAGATTTTTTTGAATACGTGGAAATGGTAGAAGATGATGAACTACGTTCGGATCGCATACCAAAGCGATATATTCGTGATGGAAACAATCCCATCGAATACTTTTCGGAAAGTGACTTTCGTGCGCGATATAGATTTTCAAAACTTGGCGTACTATCTATTATTTTACCTCTGATAGATGAAGATTTACGCAAAGATAGTAATCGTGGTTTACCAGTAGAACCACTGTTCCAGTTGTTAATGTGTTTGCGTTTCTATGCAAGTGGAAGTTTTCAAGTAAGTAGGCATAGTTAAAATTTAAATTTTTTAATGAAAATAATACAAAAACATTGCAGAAAGTTCATGCCGATGTAAGGTGTTTTAGCCAATCTTCTGTATGCCGCTTTATCAAGCGTGTGTCAGGTCTTCTTGCAGAACAAACCAAAAATTTTATCAAGTTTCCAGAAACTCAAGCGCAGCAAAGAAAAAATATCGAGTTATTTTATAACATCCGTGGGTTCCCATCAGTTGCCGGATGTGTAGATGGAACCCATATACCTATTGCAAATCCCGGAGGAGAAAATGGAGAAGTTTTTCGTAATCGCAAGAGATATTTTTCTATAAACGTGCAGGTATTATATTGATTTAATTTTTAAAACTGACATTCGCTAACTTAAAAATTTTGTAGGTAGTTTGTGGTCCAAACTTGGAAATTTTGGATATGGTTGTGAGACACCCTGGTTCAACACACGATAGTGTAATATTTGACAGAAGTGCAGTTCGGGTTCGATTTGAGCAAGGTCAGCTTATGGGACTGTTATTGGGAGATAGTGGCTACGCATGCAAAAATTATTTGTTAACTCCTGTATTGCGACCAACTACTCCTCAAGAAGTTGCATATAATTCTGCCCATATATCCACAAGAAATGCTGTTGAGAGATCAATTGGTGTTTGGAAAAGACGCTTTCCTTGTCTTCGGCGGGTTTTGTCCACAAAATTGGAAACTTCTGTTGCTATAATATGCGCTACCGCAGTATTACATAATATAGCAATTAAAGAAAGGGATGAATGTGGCAAAGAAGAAGTAGCTAATGACAATTTACCTTATGTTGGAAACCCTGAAATAACGGACAATAATTTAGCTTTTAGAAATGAATTTATCGTAAGACATTTTTAGTGACTATTATTTAATGTAATGTTTGTAATGTAGGATTAACGTTTAGTTTATTAGTTTAGCTTATTATTTATATTAGTTTCATAGTTATATTAGTTTCATAGTTATATTAGTTTATTCAGTTTATTAGTTATATTTCTTTTTATCGCTGCACGGGTAGTGCTTCAAGGTCTACTTTGCACTGAAGCTCTAGGCTTATTGTGCCTTGTTTTTCCATTAAGTTGTTAAGGAAAGTTGTAAGTATTTCGATCCACAGCTTGATGTTCACCAGAGGGCTGAGTTTAAAAATTCTGCCAAGTCCGGGATTTGAACCCAGAATCTCCACTCATAACTTCAACTACCGATCACATCAAGCCACTGCTGTAGTCTTTTAATTACATTTACTACATTAATCAATTTTCAAATGGCACCAATGAGGTTTATCTTTATGGCTGAACAAACATTTTTGCAATAAAAACAACAAAGTCTTATCTCCGAAAACTATGCTGCTGGAACCCAGACAAAATTAAAAGTTTTGTAATATTTAATATAATATTAGATACTAGCGTAAAGCCAAAGATAGATCTATGGGCTATGGGGAAGGCAACGGGAAACCACCCCAATAATTAAATTCAATAGTACGTCACCTTGGCTTCAGCCAAGTGATTGCCTACGCACTGCATAGTACTTGAAGAAGGAAGAAAATACCGCTAATATAGAGATACCAAAATAAACTAAAAACTGAACTAAACTAAAATAAGAAATTACGTAAACTATTAAACGAAAATTAAAATTACTTAAACTATTAAACGAAAATTAAAATTACAAACTATTAAACGAAAATTAAAATTACAAACTATTAAACGAAAATTAAAATTACAAACTAGTCAACGAAATCTAAAATTACTAAAACTATTAAACGAAAAGGAAAAATATAAAATTTGAAAAGGAAATTGAAAGGAAAACTTTTACAGCTCTTGTAATTTCTTCTTCCAATATTCCAATTCACATTTTTTTGCATCACGCTCAAATATTCGAGCATCGCGATCTGCAGTAGCTGCTTCCAGCTTCAGCTCATGTAGCTCTTTTTGCTGCGCGATGCCTTCTTTGAGCTTCTGAATTCGAAGATTTTTTTCCGAATCCAAAGAACTTATAACGATTGAAAATCGTGATCGTTCGGGCATAAGTTCTGCAGCATTTTCTAAAAAGATATAAATGTACTAAGGAATAAACAGCGGTGAATAGAATAACCAACATCGACAGTTTATAGCAATATCTTTTTATCAATAAGTTTAAATTTAATTTAATATGAAAAAATATTTTGTAGAGTAACATTGATTGTAGTAAAAGAGTAAAATAATAAATATTAATGAAATAATCTAACAATAAATTATTAATACCTTGATCGTGTCTGTCTAATCCTCTTATCAAAGGCGGAGGGAATACACATGCTTCTTCAGGATCTAATAGCATATCTTCAATAAGCGAGTTTTCTAGAAGAAAAATTTTATTGTAAGTTTAAGATTTATTTTTTCAATTACAATAATTAGGTACTACAAAACCTTCTATGCATACGGAGCTATAGCTCTCCGTGGATGTACTCGTATGCGGTACATCCTTTTGCTTAGGGGCCTTTGGAATTGAAAATCTTGCCCCTGAAGCAGCACGCATACTTGCATCTAGATTTTCTAAAAAAGAAAAATATATCGTAAGAAATGAAAAGTAAATAATAGATATTAATAAAATAATTTAACAATATATTACCTTTGTTATGTTGCACCCTATTAAATTCGTACGCTGCAGTGCTATCTGTACTACAGTTTATTTCTTAGTTTGAAAATGGAGCTACACCACCAACTAACTCATCGAGCTCCATATCGGGCTTCGAGATTTTTAATGGTGGTCCACCCCCTGTTTTAATATAAGTTAGTATGAATAAAATTACAAAAAATACTAGTCAACTTCTAGTTAAAATTATTATTAATTCACAAAACCTACCTGTTGCCAAATAACTGTTTCTCTCCGCTGTACGATTTTTTCGGTTTCTAAAATATCAAAATTAAAAATAATATAATCAAATGAAACGGTAAGTATATTTACTTCTGTTTTAAATTTTCCCAACATCTCTTCAATTGCTGGTGTGTTCTTTTAATATCAATCTCTGGTTGAGAATTGTAACTGTTTTCAATTCTCAACCAAGCCTCTTTCTTCCTCATTATCGACAGCATTGGTGCGCTTATTTTCAATTATGTTTTTGTAGTTATTAACAATATTAGTTAATAAGATTTTTTCTTTATAGCCGTAAGCTATAAGCTGGATTTGACTTAATTACAGGAAAGGTTCTACAAGAGGTTTCTGAAAAGTGCCTAAAATTGATCACTTTAATTTTTAATGCAATACTAAGGTTACACTACTTTCCAAACTTGTGGAAAGTGGCTCAAATAATGATGATTCTTAAACCTGGCAAGAAACCAGAAGATGTCAAATCATATAGGCCTATAAGTCTGCTACCAATGCTCTCCAAAGTATTTGAAAAAATATACTTAAAAAGATTAAAACCCTTACTCGAACAACAAAATATTATACCAAATCACCAATTTGGTTTCAGAAACAAACATGGTACTATAGAGCAAGTGCATAGATTAGTAAATATAATTAACAACGATTTTGAGAAAAAAAGATTCTGTTCAGCTGCATTCCTGGATGTGAGCCAGGCCTTTGACAAGGTCTGGCATGAGGGTCTATATTACAAAATTAAAAAAAATTTGCCACACCATCACCTTCAAATATTAAAATCTTACTTGAATAATAGGCACTTCCTGGTAAAGCAGCAGAACGAGTATACAGATCTATATCCCATCACATCAGGAGTACCTCAGGGTAGCGTATTGGGGCCAGTACTTTATCTAATCTACACATGCGATCTACCAACTACCCGTGTAACAACGGTAGCCACATTCGCGGATGATACAGCAATATTGGCATCACACTCGGATCCAAACAAGGCGTCCAGAAATCTCCAATCCAACCTGGACAAAATACAAAGATGGTTGCGAAAATGGCGGATCAAGGCAAATGAAACCAAATCAGTCCATATTACCTTTACCTTAAACAGGCCAACATGCCCACCAGTTAAGTTAAACAACCAACAACTTCCCCAGGCTGAGGATGTCAAATATCTTGGCATTCACCTGGATAGGCGTCTGACGTGGAAAAAACACATACTCACTAAACGGAAGCAGCTCGGCATCAAATTAAGCCAAATGTACTGGCTGATTGGCAGAAAATCACAACTTACTCTAGAAAACAAATTAATACTCTACAAAGCAATTCTGAAGCCTATATGGACCTACGGCATACAACTATGGGGCTCATCAGCCAATTCAAACATCGAGATTGTACAGAGATTTCAGAACAAGGTCATAAGAGTGATGGTCGATGCACCTAGATACATAACAAATGAAGTGATACAGCGCGATATACCATTAACTTCCGTTAGGGAAACAATTAAAACATTCAGTGCTAAATATAGTGAAAGACTGCTACATCATCCTAACGCATACGCAAACAAACTACTGGTGAGCACTAGTGAAGTTCGCAGATTAAAAAGATACCAACCTACGGACCTAACAAACAGATATGTATAAGTGAAGTGCAAGTGAAACATAAAAACTGAAAGTATTAAATAGATATTGTTCATTGGAATAATTTTCTTTCATGTTATTGTTCATTGTCAGTTGAGACGCCTAATGCCTATCAGGCAAATTGCTGTATTCTTGGAGTTAATAAAAAAAAAAAAAAAATAGCCGTAAGCATGCTTACTATCACCTTCTAGCAGAAGAATATAAAAGACATCCTTAGGATTAAAATGAAAATGCACATTTATATTTTTAATATTTTTTTTAGTAAATTATTATTTTACAATAATTTAAATTATTAGATATGTAACTTACCCATTTTAACTTTAAAATATTTATCAAAAATCACTTCAATAGCACTAAAAACTCACAATAAAAATTCTCAATTGCCGCAAAATAAAAAATTACCTGTCAATCGCTTACTAAATATTACGCAAGTAACCTAACTTCCTTACTTGGATTTTTCAAAGTGTTCCCGCCCCCTAAGTATCGGTTTGACGTCTATGAAATACAAATTCGATACTTACTACTCAATACTTGATACTTGTTACTTGTTACTTGACTATGAATCTGGGCGTTAGTGGCTTCTACTTGAGCTTCACGTATACTGCACTGTTAAATGAGTGAATCTTTTAATAATGCATACTTACTTTGATTTTTATGTATTGAATACACACTTATCTAACCTCCGGTTCCATGTAGAAATATCAAAGCAAAGTTAAAACGATCTTTTAAATGGTTCTGAAAATAATCTCGAAAATTCTAGTTGAATATGAAAATTTATTCTTTATTGAATAAACAATTGAATTACAATTATTATAATTGACCTTTATTAAATCGCAAATTTCACCGCATTAGTTTTTATAATGATTGGTGTTCCGCAAATATCCCGTACTCACTAAATAATCTGGGTTGTTCAAACCTGTCTCTTTCCTCGTTAAACTCGACCCGCAATCCTCGGTCCTTAAATGGTTTGTGAATTCTTCTTCTCCTACTTCACGTCAAATGGAACAGCTTTTCCTCTCGTTCCAAAATTTTCTAGGCCACGAGCCAAAATCTTCTATCAAATAATTCTTCCAATTGATTATGTAAATTTGTCCAAATTGAATTTATTGTTGTTGTTTCAAAAATGATTTTTGTTTATTAAATTTTCTTTGTGAATCACTCCACTCTTAGAGAATATTTCCACTCGACCTTACTGGTCCACCGTTTTTCATTCACTGACTTTATTTATCCTTTTTCTCCTGATCAATCCGTTGCCACAACGATTCATTTTTTTCTTCATTCAAATTTTATTTTTGATAATGTGATTTAAATATTATTCGCTTGCGTATACCCGCACTGATGCACATCGGTCGTTACACTCAACGTTGTTCAATTTTCAATTGTTTACTTAAACAATAAATTATTTTGATTTGAACTTAAATTGTTGAATATCAAATATTAACTTTCTTTGAACTTTCTTACATTTTTTTTTGAATTAAATTAAAACTGCTGTGAGCTTTATTGCCCACCTTTATGAACACTGCAATACATTTGCTCACGTATTCTTTCGTTACTACATTATTGTTCTGTCAAACATTGGTATTCTGCTTGGGTTTGACCGATTTAAGGTTAACTTCGGAAACAAATGCTTTTTTACTATTAGAACTATTTTTTGAATTATTTGAACTACTTGACTTGCTTATTAGCTCATTTGGCTTTAAGGCATGCGCCACATTTTTTCGTTCTTTAGATCCCACCACGTGTTGATTCGGCAGCGTATTATTAGTGCTTATAGATCAATGATTGTAATTTTGTCATCGATCGAAGCATTTAACGCACAAATCTGCTGTGTTAAGCTGATTATTAACTCACAAGATAAATCGATTTTCTTTGAATTTTCATTATTGAAATCACTCATCACTATTGATGTTTAATTTAACTCCATTAAATTTGATATATTCCAGTTGTGTAGGTAACTTACCCGTCACGATCGTCTTTTTTCAATTTTTTCAGCTCATTTGCAAGCTTAACGCGATCGCTCTCAGCTAGAATCGAGCAATTCGTCATTTTTAAAATCATACACGATGGAACTACAAACATAAATTTTTTTGAAACACTACACTAAACACACGTCTGTTCACCCTGACTAAGCATTCATTTAGCTCTATACTGTGCAGCTACAATTATTACAATAGAAAGAAATGACCAAATCTTAATAACCAAAGTTAATAAAATTAAAGCTCTAAAGCAACCTACTTGGAAGATACGTTTAAATAATAAAGTAGATAAATTAAGGAAAGATATTGGTGTTCTGACAGCAATTAAAAGTAATCCAAATAAAGTGTCACAACATAAACTATATGACATTTTGCAAAAATACTAGTTAAACTATGTCAGTTATAATTACTACTTTTGATACAAAATTATTAGAGTGTTTAGACAGTCTTAAACAAAAATTTAAAATAACTTTCCATCGACTTAAAAGATACTTGCACTCAACCACTCGACGTAAATTTGAAAATAATATGTATAATGAAAATCCAACTAAATGTTTTAGATACTTGGAATCAAATGATTCAAAAAAGAATTATCCGGATGACGATACGATACATAGTTACTGGTCAGGAATTTGGTCAAATCATCAAAATACAAGTGCATATAATAAAACTTCATTTTGGTTGCCGCAGTTAAGAAAATATTCTAAATTATATCAATCCGATAATAGCTTAATAACACTTGATGAACTATCTATAGCTATAAAATCTTCTGCAAATTGAAAATCACCTGGACTAGATAACATTCAAAGTTCATCATCATCATCATCGGCACTCCATTTCATAAGAAATTTCGCCACGTCGTTTGACGTTTTCTCAATCCGATTTTTAGGGTGGATTAATCCCTATTTCTCTTCTGTGGGTCGTATACCATTTTTTCATTCACAATTCTGCATGCGTCTTTGATTCTTCTACAACCCTTCGCCATGTCCGTCTATCCAGGGCTTTCCTCCTCCATTCGTAGATCTGCATGGTGCTCAGGTCATTCTCCACTTCATCCTGCCATCTCATTCTTGGTCCCCCTCTTGGTCTTCCCACGTCTGGTCTCCATTTCATTATGGTTTTGATGGTTCTACTTTCTTGTGCTCTCAGAACGTGTCCCATCCAACCCAACCTCATCGATTTAATGTGTCTGACAATATCTTTTTTTTCCAGTTCTAGCTCTATTTCTTTGTTTGTTCTTCTTCTGATTTGTTCCTCGTTCACTTTTTCTATGCCCAGGATCTTTCTCATGATTTTTCTCTCAAAAATTCGTAGTTTATCCTCTTCGGCTTTTGTCAGACACATTACCTCTGTTCCATACGTCACTACGGGTCTTATGAGGGTCTTATATATTCTTATCTTCGTTTTTTTCTTTATATATTTGTTCATTATTAATTTCTTGTTTCCGTAAAATGCTCTGTTTCCGGCCATTATCCTGTTCTTCATTACCTCCTCTCTCTCGTTGTTATTGCTTATTCGCATTCCCAGATAGTTGAAGGTTTTCACTTCTTCAAAGGCAAAGTCTTGTATTTTTATTTTGTCCTTTGGTTCGGATCTTCCTCTGTAACATTTCATGAATTTAGTTTTAGATTCATTTACCTGAAGTCCTGCTTTTTCTGCTTCTTTTGCCAACTTTATAAATGTTTCAACTAGTGCCTTATGTGTTCTTGCCATTATTACAATGTCATCGGCGTATGCTACCAATTGTACTTCCCTATTTATTAGTGTTCCATTACATTCGACTCTTCTTACTATGCCTTCTAGTAGGATATTGAACAGAGTGGCCGATAAAGCGTCTCCTTGTCTCACACCTGCATTTATGTTGAATTCTTCTGTTATTCCTTCCTTTGTTATAACTACCGCTGTTGTTTTTCTAAGTGTCATTTGTGTTAGCCGTATAATTTTTGCGGGTACATTTATGTCTTCCATTTCTTTTATTAAGTTACTTCTCCTAACTCGGTCAAAGGCTTGTTTGAAGTCTATAAATAGCATTTCAACTCGAATGTCATGTTCATAGCACTTTTCCATTATTTGGGTTACTATAAATAATGCATCCACTGTAGATCTACCAGGTCGAAATCCTTGTTGATAATCACCTATTCTACTGTTTACATATTCCTGCAATCTCGTGTGTATCATCACTGATAGGACTTTATAGCTGTTATTAAGCAACGTTATTCCTCTATAGTTACTACACTCCTTTAGGTCTCCTTTCTTGTGTATTGAGATGATTTGTGCGATATTCCACTCAGTTGGCATCTTCTCCTCTTTCCATACTACCATCATCAGTTCATATAGTCTGGTCAACATTGTTTCTTCTCCCATTTTTATTAGTTCAGTATTTATGCAATCTGTTCCTGGGGCTTTCCTATTTTTCATTGATGTTAATGTTCTGCGGAATTCGTCGAAAGTTGGTTCATTCATTCTTTCTTCTTCTTTTGTTGGTGTTGCTTTATCAGTGTCTTCTTCTCTTGAGTCTTCGTTGAGAAGTTCTTTAAAATATTCCCTCCATATGTTTTTGATTTCATTTTCTTCATATCTCGTAATTCCGCTTTTGTCTTTCATTCCCTTTGTTGCAGTTTTGTTTTTGTTTTTCTGTTCCTTTATTTTTTTATAAAATTCTCTTGGATTTTTATGTGTTTTTTCTATGTCTGTCATCTTTCTTTCAATCCACTGCTGTTTCTTATACCTACACAGATTCACAACTTGCTTTCTCTTTTCTTTGTATATTTCATTGTCTTCTGTTGTTTGGGAGATCATCCATTTTAATCTGGCTTTTCGTTTTAATTCGATCAGTGTTTCGCATTCTTCGTCGAACCACTCGTTTTTGGTGTTTGTTTTTATTTGTCCAATTGTCTCTTCAGCTGCCCTCAGTATGCTACTTCTAATATTGGTCCATTCTTCCTCTATATTCTGGGTTTGTTGTTTTCCAATAATTTCTTTATGTAGAGTTTGGGCGTATTTCTCCTGGTTTTCCTTTTTATTCAGCTTTTCTATTGCCAGTCTGTTCTTTTTTTATCTTGTCTTTCTTTGTCTCTAGCTTGATCTTACCCATTTTCACTTGCATTATGACCATATTGTGATCTGTATCTACGCTGGTGCCTCTATACGATCTTGCGTCATTTACTTTAAAGGTTCTTCTTTTAGCTACCATTATGTGATCAATTTGATTTCCTTTAACACTTCCAGGTCTCATCCAAGTTTCCTTGTGTATATTCTTGTGCTTAAAATCCGTGGTTACTATTCTAAGGTTACATATCGCCGACAAATTACACATCTTCTCCCCATTTTCATTTGTGACATCATGTATAGTGTGCTTTCCAGCCACATTATTAACATATTCTTCTTTTCCAATTTGGGCATTAAAATCGCCGAGTATTATTAGGTCGTCTCTTTTTGGGATTTTTTCGTATAATTTCTCGATTTCTTCATACATCTCTGCTTTTTCCTCATATATTGCATCCTCTGTTGGTGCGTATGCGTTTATTATAAATAGATTAACATGTTCTCCTTTAATTCTGATGTACGCCAATCTTCCGTTTACTGGCTCAAATTCCATTACGTTATTTGCATGTCTTCTCTCTAGTATGAACGCTACTCCATTTCTTCCCTGTTTTTTCTCACCTGAGTATAGCATTGTATAATTATTCCTCTTTATTTCCCCGTTGTCCTTCCATTTCACCTCTTGTATTGCTGTTATACCTACTTTGTACTTCTCAATATCATTAATTACCTCATTCATTCTTCCAGGTATCAGCATCGTTCTGACGTTCCAAGTTGCTATTCTTATGGTTTGCTTCTTCTTTTTATTTCTTTTTCCTAATTTTTGCTTAACTCGACTACAAATTTCGTTATCAATCTCAAGTTCCATGTTAATTGCAGGGGTCAGCTTTATTTGACAATCTTGTTGAACTTTTGTTAGTTTTTTGAATCTAATCGACTCACGCCTTCTTGCTGGGATTGCATGGTCTCCTGTATATCTTTCCATTCGTATACCTTGTTGTTTATACTTAACTTTTGATATCCTATTCTGGCCTTGTTACCTTTCTCATTTTCTTTCTTTGTTAGTTGTCTTATTTTACTTTCTTATTTTATTTTACATTCAAAGTTATTGAATAAAAATTTTTAAATCCGTACATGTTTATTTATTGATATGGTTTAACGAAGCAATAAATGATCCATGCATTATCCCGAAGTTTTTATGCACAGGGGTAACTTATATGCTTTTTAAAAAAGGTAACTCTTTAGAACCACAAAATTATCGGCCCATTACGTGTCTACCAACCATTTACAAAATTCTTACATCAATAATTACAGCATCAAAATTTCAAAGTCATTGCTCAGCAAACAATATTATGAACTTTCAACAGAAAGTTCATTCATTCATTCATATTGATTTTTGGTGATGTTATTTAAATTTATATCATCCAGGCACAGCCTTATACTTCCATTTTTTTTTCACTACGACTAAAGGATTAATGTACGCTGTGCTTGCTTCTTCTAGGATCCCATCTTGGAGCATTTTGTTTATTTCTTTCCAAACTTGATTTTTATAAGCTTGGGTAATTTTTGCATTTGAATATCGCGTTTTGATCTACTTCTAAACGATGAGAACATCCCTTTGCGACTTTAGCTTCACTATTTACTAAATATTGATACTTATCTATCAAATTTGTAACTGTCTTTTTATAATTTTTTCTCGCAATTTATCAAATTACATTTTCTTTCTTCCTTATTAACATTATTAGCAATAACTACTTCTTCATCACTAATAAGTAATTCTTCCTTATTCCCTCCATCTTCTACGATCCATTTTACTTCCTTTCCTCCGACATTTATTTTTTTGTTAGGTACAGCAATTTTATATTTAATTTTGCCAATAAGTCCACTGCAAAAATGCAGTCCATTTTAATGGCGTTTATAATCATCACACTATCCAATACACTACTCCCTCCTACTTCAATAGTCACCATCACCGACTTGTTTACACTAGAAAATTTTTTGTTGTTAGCTGTCACCAAATTAATAAGGCTTGCTTTAACGATGTTTTTCTCAAAATGTTCAATATTCTGGTTTATTAGTTCTTCTTTTATTAAAGATATATCTGCTCCAGTATCCAGTTAGGTAGTAAGTAAGGTCATTTGGATGTTGTTAATCTCACCCAGATTAGGGTCTGTCATCACCTTCGTAATTATCATCACCTATCATCACCTTCGTAATTATTTGCTCCACGTCCCTCTTTGATAAATTCTTTCGGGTGTGGTAGGAATTTATCATTTTCGATTTATCGTCTATTAAAAATCCTGAACCGTTGTCTCTACATTGATCGACAATTCTGATGTATGCGTGTTTCTGTTTTCGTTAGTTTCTCTCGAATGTGTTGTGCTATTAGATGCGTTGTTATTGTTTGTCGTGGTTGTAGTAGTTTGAGACTCTCGTTGGTAATGATTAACTTGGCTGTTAAATTGGCGAGTATCGCGATGATTATTGCCACTTGAATCATGACTTTGCCGTTGATTACCATCATCATTTTGAAAATAGCTGTTTTTTTGAGGTGATCGTCTTTCATAATTCTGATTAAAGTTACGTTAGTAATTGTTGTAATTTCCTCTCTAATTTCATTTCTAATTTCCTCCTAAACTCTGGAGTTATAATAAACTCCAGAAGACTTTTGCGCGTTCAAAGTGGTATAAGTCTAAAATGAGCATTTTGAGATGAACGGATTTTAAAGTTTACTCGAATGTAAATCGGGTAAACAACAATATAAAAAGTTATTTCTGCATTAATTAGATAATTTTATAAAAAAGTGATTACAGTGATATTTAATTTAATTTTTAATTCAAATATTTAGTAAAAATGTCGTTTTTACAGAAATAGCTGACTTTTTCTTTTATTCTAAACTTTTTAATCTAAAATAAATCTAGACTCTAGATTTTAGACTTTATTCCTTTTTGCCCAAACAGCTTTGTGTAAGATAGTATAAGATACCAATTTACACTAATACTATGTTTTGTTTATGGTAATAAAAGTAGCCAAAATTGTTTTTATAACACCTATATTGTTATTTAAGAACATAATAAATAAAAATAAAACCTAAAAATAATACAGATAAAATTATAAACTTGGTTATCTTTACTCAGAATCCTCCTCACTACAACTACCATCTGGCAAAACGTCAATATCGCTTTTACACAAAAGATTTTTATAAAAATTGTGAAAATTTTCATCTATGTATGGCAAAAGTTCCAATAAATTTTTCTTTTTTTCCTTAGTAATGGGGACTGGTCCCTTATTAGATAAAGGAACGTCCACATTTTCTACATTTAAAAATCGTTCTCTAAAAATAAAACGCTGTTATTAACAAAATATGAAACCTATAATAAAATATATTTGGTACGGTTATGTTCTCCTGGTCATGTGTGTACTTTTAATAATTAACCTAGAATATATCAAACGGTAATGTAAATAAATAATTGTAAATTCAATAATTAATAATTCGGTGGTGCTTTTGAACAAGAGAAACGGGTATCCTAATTTAATTTCGGAAGTTATCAGGATGCTAATGAACAATTAAATAACTCGTTTTTGGTATACTATTTTTACGGTAAGTTGAGTTACGGCAGGCACTTTAGGCAAGGTGCGCACCTAGGTGGTGAGCGAGTGGTGTGGCAGAGGCGTGGCATTCTGTCTTTTTCTAGCACGGCAGGGGTACGATCGTGGTTCTCCTTTCATACCACTTCACCGTAGTT
Source organism: Cantharis rufa (assembly GCA_947369205.1). Lineage (NCBI taxonomy): Eukaryota > Metazoa > Arthropoda > Insecta > Coleoptera > Cantharidae > Cantharis > Cantharis rufa. The sequence continues at coordinate 28,546,104 of OX376305.1, read as the reverse complement.
TACAATTATTAGCAATTTTTGGTCTTACTGAATTATTCCTTGAGACACTTCGGCAGGATCGCAACTACTGTCTCCTGGGTAACCTGCAATCTAAGGTGAGTTTTACGATAGGTATTATTCGGAAGTTGTTAGGTTGTTTTTTGTAGGAACTTCCGTTAGCCTTGTGCAACGAAAACTAATGAAAGATAGGATTCGGAAATTGTCTAGTCACAGTAAACGACAGGCAAGGTGCGATAAACACCTTGTGTAACGAAAATCTTTATCTCTGGAAAGACGGTAGTGAAATAAACACCTTGTATAACGAAAATGTTTACTACCGGAAAGACGGTAGCGAGATGAATACCTTGTGTAACCAAAATATTCACTCTTCGGAAAGGAAATCAGAAAGCGGAATAAACACCTTGTATAACGAAAATGTTCATCTCCCGGAAAAGAAATCAGAAAGCGAAATAAACACTTTGTATAACGAAAGTGTTCATCTGACGTTGGAGCAAACTTTTGCATCTCAAGTTTGCATCTGCTGAAAACTTAGATGAAGATATTTTCAACTACCAACATCTACAGTAACCTTTTATAAAGTTAATGTTGTTGAAATTGATTAGTTTTCTGTAACAGATTACAGCTATCTTGAGAACTTATTTTATGTTTAAATTTGTATGCAACCCAACTATCTTGCTGCAAAACAATTGTGACTTAAAATTTCAATTTTCTTAACAAAATGACTAAATTTTAAATGCACCCACAATTTTATTTTTACAATAAAATGATGCCATTCTCTTTGGTATATCGTAACCATTTGATATTTCGCCAAACTATTTTATTTCCTTCTCGATCCAATTTTCTAAGTTAGTATTTATATGTTTTTCTTTTTTATTTATTTTTTTTTTATTAACTCCAAGAATACAGCAATTTGCCTGATAGGCATTAGGCGTCTCATCTGACAATGTAACAATAACATGAAAGAAAATTATTCCATTGAACAATATCTATTTATAACACTTTTAGTTTTTTATGTTTTACTTGCACTTCATTTATAGGTATCTATTTATTAGGTCCGTAGGTTGGTATCTTTTTAATCTGCGAACTTCATCCGTGCTCACTAGTAGTTTGTTTGCGTATACGTTAGGATGTTGTTGCAGTCTTTCACTATCACTTCATTTGTCACATATCTAGGTGCGTCGACCATCACTCTTATGACCTTGTTCTGAAATCTCTGCAGAATATCGATGTTAGAATTGGCTGCTGAACCCCACAGTTGTATGCCGTAGGTTCATATTGGCTTGATGATTGCTTTGTAGAGTATTAATTTGTTTTCTAGAGTTAGCTGAGATTTTCTGCCAATCAGCCAGTACATCTGGCTAAACTTGATGCCGAGCTGTTTCCGTTTAGTGAGTATGTGCTTTTTATGGAAAATTTCGGAAAGAAATATACACTTCTCGTATAATTTTATTTTATTTTAGGGCTAACCGGTTTCGTGAAACTAATTCACATCATCAGAGATCTACGTCAATTAAAACCGGTTAGCTCTAATATAAAATAAAATTATACGAGAAGTGTATATTTCTTTCCGAAATTTTCCATAATATTATTATTCGAAGACATCGCCGATATTAATTCAATTATGTGCTTTTTCCACGTCAGACGCCTATCTAAGTATATGCCAAGATATTTGACATCCTCAGCCTGGGGAAGTTGTTGGTTGTTTGGCTTAACTGGCTGGCATGTTGGCCTGTTTAAGGTGAAGGTGATGTGGACTGCTTTGGTTTCATTAGTCTTAATGCGCCATTTTCGCAACCAGGTTTGAATTTTGTCCAGGTTGGATTGGAGATTTTTGGAGGCCTTGCTTGGATCCAAGTGAGATGCCCATATCGCGGTATCGTCCGCGAATGTGGCTACTGTTGTTAGACGAGTTGTTGGTAAGTCGCACGTGTAGATTAAATAAAGTACTGGCCCTAATACGCTACCCTGGGGTACTCCTGATGTGATGGGATTTGAGGTAATCTGCTATTTCATTTTCTTCTTCTGGTGTTGACAGCAAGGGAAATGGTTGGAAAACTTCTTCTAGATGTCTGGCAAATACTTCAGCTTTCTCTCTATCGTTTCTAGACCCACGTCAAGCTAGCACACTCACCTTTTCAGATCTATAGATCTGTGTAGTCATTCTGGTGTTTTATCAGAAAGTGCCTGTTATTCAAGTAGGATTTTAATATTTGAAGGTGATGATATGGTAAATGTTTTTTAATTTTGTAATATGGGCCCTCATGCCAGACCTTGTCAAAGGCCTGGCTCACATCCAAAAATGCAGCTGAACAGAACCTTTTTTTCTCAAGATCGTTGTTAATTATATTTACCAATCTATACACTTGCTCTATAGTTCATGTTTGTTTCTAAAACCAAACTGGTGATTTGGTATAATGTTTTTTTTGTTCGAGTAAGGGTTTATCTCTTTAGGTATACTTTTTCAAATACTTTGGAGAGCATTGGTAAGAGACTTATAGGCCTATATGATTTGACATCTTCTGGTTTCTTGCCGGGTTTAAGAATCATCATTATTTGAGCAACTTTCCACAAGTTTGGAAAGTAGTGTAACCGTAGTATTGCATTGAAAATAAAGGTGATCAATTTTAGGCACTTTTCTGAAACCTCTTGTAGAACTTTTCCTGTAATTAGGCCAAATCCAGGAGCTTTTTTGATGTTGATTTCTTTTTGTATTATTCTTTTAATTTCTTTAGTTTTAATATTTTTAATGGGAAGATCTAGTTGGAAGGGAGATTTGAGGTAATCTGATATTTCATTTTCTTCTTCTGGTGTTGACAGCAAGGGAAATGGTTGGAAAACTTCTTCTAGATGTCTGGAAAATACTTCGGCTTTCTCTCTATCATTTCTAGACCCACGTCAAGCTAGCACACCCATCTTTTCAAAACAAAAAAATTTTTATTCTATAATTATGGACTAATTTTGGACAACATTGGCGAATTTTGGACAACAACGGTTTCGCGTAAAAACATAAATCTTTGGTGGCGGTGCTGAGTTGACGTCAAGCTAGCACCCCCACCTCGAAAAAATAACTTTTTTTTAAAATTTAGTATACCATAATTATGGACTAATTATGGACTAATTTTGGACAACAACGGTTTCGCGTAAAAACATAAATCTTTGGTGGCGGTGCCGAGTTGACGTCAAGCTAGCACCCCCACATCGAAAAAATAACTTTTTTTTTTAATTTAGTATACCATAATTAGGCCAAATCCAGGAGCTTTTTTGATGTTGATTTCTTTTTGTATTATTCTTTTAATTTCTTTAGTTTTAATATTTTTGATGGGAAGATCTAGTTGGAAGGGAGATTTGAGGTAATCTGATATTTCATTTTCTTCTTCTGGTGTTGACAGCAAGGGAAATGGTTGGAAAACTTCTTCTAGATGTCTGGAAAATACTTCGGCTTTCTCTCTATCATTTCTAAACCCACGTCAAGCTAGCACACCCATCTTTTCAAAACAAAAAAATTTTTATTCTATAATTATGGACTAATTTTGGACAACATTGGCGAATTTTGGACAACAACGGTTTCGCGTAAAAACATAAATCTTTGGTGGCGGTGCTGAGTTGACGTCAAGCTAGCACCCCCACCTCGAAAAAATAACTTTTTTTTAAAATTTAGTATACCATAATTATGGACTAATTATGGACTAATTTTGGACAACAACGGTTTCGCGTAAAAACATAAATCTTTGGTGGCGGTGCCGAGTTGACGTCAAGCTAGCACCCCCACATCGAAAAAATAACTTTTTTTTTAAATTTAGTATACCATAATTATGGACTCATTTTCCAAAATGAGTCTATTGGTTTACTTAATTTTAAAGAAAAACTCAGCACCCCTGCCAAAGATTTCTGTTTATTCGCGAAACCGTTGGTGTCCAAAATTGGCGAATGTTGTCCAAATAACCAAAAATTTTTGTGTTGTTTCTATTGTCATATTGAATTTCATTGTTCTAAAAATACTTACAAAGTATAAATTTAAAAAATTACTTGAAAACAAGAGCCTTTTTCCAGTGGCGGATCCAGAGAGGGCAATGCGATAGAGGCAATTAAGCCCTACTTCAGAACTCAAAAAACATCAATTATTAGACCCAAAATATTCTGATTTGTTAAAAGTTTTTAAAACAATTTCGAGATTTTAAAAATATTTTGTTTTTTCAAATTTGAATTTTAAATGATGACCTTAAAATAAAATAAAAATACTTTATTGTATTTTAAATGTTAACACAAGACCACATTTTGTACTTCAAATAATTTAAATCCGAACTTCCGGAACCGCCTAATCATGGCTTCAATAAATTCAGGTAAATATCAGCTTATTGCAATTTGGGAAATCCAGAAACTTTTTTAATCCCCAAAAGGGTGTTTTTAGGTTTCTATTACTCTAATACAGAGTGGTAGATTTGAAAAAGATTTAGCTTAAATCGATAAATATGGTTACTTGATGTATTTAAAGAAAATTGTAGTTTTAATTTAATCGCCGTGTGACTTAATATTTTTCCAAGAGTGATTAAATTTATAAGCAGCAGTGTACTCCTATAATATTTCTTATAGGCAGAGTATTACTAGAAATATTTGGAAAAGATAGTAAAACTAATAAAAAATATGGGAGGGGAGGATTTATGAGATATTAAACGTCATTGTGCAAGACAAGGAATTGCAAGACTCGCAAGACAAGAAAAAATATAACCTAGCAAGATTAAAGAAGTGTTGTAGAAGTTTTCAAAATGTTTATTTTTGTTGTTGTGTTTGGGCGGACAGTATATCGCAGAGATGGTTATTGGACCTTGTCGATCCTCTAGAGTGATGCTAGTAGCCTGCAGGTGTTCTTTGGCGTATTTGTTCCTTTCATGATGTCTGATGTTATTTCTAATAATTATTGCTGTTCCCCCAGGTGCTTTCTTCTCAGGATGTTTTGTATCATAGATTTGATAGTTTGCTATTCTTAGATAGTGATCGTTTGTAAAATGAGTTTCAGAAACCGTCATGATGTCAATATTATGGGTTTGTAGGAATGTCTTAACTTCATGTACATGTTGGTTTAGTCCATTGGCGTTCCAAATTGCCATTTTATACTTTGGTTGTACACCCATTAAGCCATTTTACGAGTGATGTCAGTAAGTTCAACATAGTACTCATTTGTGTCATGAGTTGCCCCATCATATATTCGAGTTTACTCATGTTGGTTGGTTGTTGGTTTGTAATTTGATTTGTGTTTTGGTTAGTTTACCAGGCTGGTTTTTGTTGATTATTGCTATTCAGTTGGTTTGTGTATATGATCTCGTTTTGTGTTGGGAGGGGAGGGAATGCAGTAAAATAATTTTCGGTGCTTGGTAGTATGCACTATTTGGTTGTTGTTGTTGGTTTGGAGTATTTTGAGTCAATTGTGTATTTGCTTTATTTCTGAGAGTAGGGTACATTCGTTGTTGCAGCTGCGGGTTCACTAGGCATCCTCGGTAATTGGCTTGATGACTTCCATTACAATTCGCACATTTTACCTTATCATGCCAACCTTACGAGGGCAATCCACGGTGGTGTATTCCCCTGCACATTTCACACATCGTGCAGTTTTGTAGCAAAAATGTTATGTCCGTAGCTTTGGCATTTTTTACATTGCGGGATGGTTCGTTTCACGTGTGGTGGATCGAAACGGACTATATTCTCTCCCAAAACTGTTAGTGTAAATATTTGTTTATTATTGTCTTTCCTTTTAAGATCAATGTGGTATAGTGGTAGAGGTTGTTTGGTTTCTCTGTGTCTAATAATCCAGATGTTAGTAGATTCGTGTCCCTCCTCCAGTAGAGCTTTTTGATGTCCGACTCTTTGACTGTTGGCTGCATGCCTCTCATCACCACCCTATAGCTTTTTTCCTCTTTGGGTTTGTAAGTATGAAATAGAGTTCCTTTTTTTTTCAGGGCTTCAAGAACTTTCCTAAATGCTTCTGGGGTTTTAAGCTGCACCTTAATTTCCTCTGGTTCAACTGTTTTAATTGTGTATTCTTTTGGTACAATTTTTGCTAATAATTCGTGTGCTGGGCCTATGTTCTCAGATTGGTAAATTGTTATTGGTGGCGGTTTAGGTAATTGGTATTCATTAGTATGTTGTTCTTGATCAGTATCTTGTCCGATGTCAGCTGTCGCGTTCTATTCTTCTGTTAGTCCTTCAAATCAACAGATTTAGTCTCTACTTGATTTTTTGCAAGCCAGTATTTGGTGAATTTTGTCTGCCTACTATGTACTTCCTGTTCTGGGCTACGATTTCTTTTTTTGTTTTGGACCACCTTCTATGCTTTATCCATATTTGGAATTGATACTGGGAGGTTTGATTGGGCATTCAAGTAAAGGCACATTTGTCAATTGATTCTGATTTCCATAGTGAATTGTTGGCATCAATGGTGCATTTGGAGTCGCAATAATTTGTTGTGGTGCAGGTGCTGTTTGTCCTAGTACAGGTATCGGTGGGTAGTTAGGATTTCCTATTGAAGCATATTGATATACAGGTGCATACAATGGTTGACTTACTTGTTGATTTACTTATTGGTTGTAATATGGTTAGACTGCTTGGAATTGAAGTCTGCATGTGTGGGGATTGTTGTAGTGTATGCATTTCCTGTATCGGGTGCATAGTTTGTCCTGGTTGTGCAAATTTCATACTTTGATTCCACATTTTGAGGTTAGAATTGTTAAAAGCACTCTCAGCCTGCTAAATTTCACTCAATCTTCGATAGATGAAAAAAATACGATATCTGGTATCTCTATATTTATCACTATTATGCTTTAATATATTCAAGTTTCACGAAAACGTTAAAAAACTTTATAATTTCACAAACAATCAGATCTATTATGTATCACAACCTTTAAAAATAACAGTCAACCTTTATGTTATAATGAAGTTTCAAAATAGATTTGATTTTTTTCTCTCATATACTGGAATTGCTAAAATGTGCTGTCGGACAGTCTCCAAATCGCTTTCTGGTGTTTTGTTATGTGGAAAGTGTTTTCCTCTTCCACCATCTTGAGTAATGTAATAGTATGTAATAAATAATAAAATGCTTATGCTTATAAAAAATAAAAAATAATAAAATGTAATAGTATGACTTTTATTTTTTAAAACAGCAGTAACAAATCTACACTCTAAAAAAAATTGGGGAAAATTACCCAGAAAAAAGGAGGCAACTATATTACCTCCCATTGTCAAGGTAAATTTGCATACCAGGGGTAATTTTAATTTAAAAATTAAAAATACATTTTGTATATAATTTTTATAAATTATAATTTTTAATATTCAAATAATCAATTCATTTCCTCGGTAGGTATTTCATTAATCAAATTTTTCTTCAATCCAAATGTTGTGATTCGTTTTGATTTTGAATGCGTACGTCGTGCTTCATCAATTTATTGTAATGCCAGTAAAGGCCATTTTGTGAGAGCAAAATTGGCCAATTATTTGTAACATCAGTAATTGACGGAGCATCATGGTTGTTAATAAAGCTCCGTACTTGGATGTAAGTGGATTCTAACATGTTCATCGTGCTTTCACTGAACTCTTCAAAATTCGCAGTTTTTAAAATTTCCTGCAAATTTTCGTCTTCGCCATTTTTATTGGGTGAACTCTGTGGCTGCCAATTTGCACAACCTGAGCGTCTTCCTACCATTTGCTTTCTCTTATTAATCGATATAGATGATGAATCCAAGGATCGCTTAGAACATCTATTTAAATATTTCAAACGTTTCGTTAATTTATTATAGAGTGTTATGCAACCATCGGCAAGCACAACACCGTCATCGTCGATGTCTTGGAATGTTTTAGGGTACTTATCAATTTTTTTGGGCAATAATTTTGATGGATTTGGTAGAAATATTATTTTTAATTTCTCGAATTTCGTCTACAACAGCCTGCACATCTTCTGTCAATGTTCGCTTGTCTCTGGTGCCATTTTTACAGTGCTTCGTTGTGGAGGCGCTAAGTTTATCCCAAGGAATTTTAAAATTGCGCCAAGTACTTTCACTTATTTTTTCACTTTCACACATTTGCATCATTTTCTCCATTTACATCTGAACTCTCATCACTGCGATAAGCCACTGAAGATGTACTACGGAAAGAATTGGATGCTTCACTCTCTTGATCACCTTCGCTTCAATACGTCAACGTAGAAGAAGAACTAGTAACAGGTTCCAATGATGACGCTCTTGAACGTTGCGGTTTCCAAATTTGAGAAGGTTCAAGAAGGATTCGGATTTCACTACTTAATTCCTTTAATGTATAGTCATCGTCGATTAAAGTACCGTCCGATTCTAATACCAAGGAAAATCCATTTATCTGCATTTTTTGTGATGCTGGAACAATTTATAAAAAGAACACTTTTAAGTTTCAAATTATTTACAATATATTCCGCCTTACCTCGACATATTAGAGTTTCGTAAATGGACTCAGTTTCGACTATAGATATAAATACTTTTGTTTTCTGTTAACATTCCATATTTTAAACAGCATGATTGGATTATATTCGTATCTTATTTACTGGACAGCTAGAGGTTAGTTAAAACCATAACAAAATTTTTAAAAAGTACTCCTAATAAAATAATATCCTATGAACTGAATTACATTAATGTTGAATATTATTTACATATTCAAAACCCTTTATATTCTTATAAATTAATTATAAAATAAATAATTATCGTTCTGTGTAAAGATACAGAAATTAATAATAATTAAATTAATACTTTAATTCTAAGTAAAATAATAATCTTATAATAAAATAATTGTAAAATAAAATAATTAGAATAAAAACATTGTAATGAACTACTAGTTCTTGTGGTTGTCACCGAGCAAGTTTATAAAATACCAAATGTAGTTTGAGAATAAAATAAAATTATTAACAAGAAAAAATATTATATATTACAGGGCTGGGCAGTATTTGAAATACTTGTATTTGAAATACGTATTTGAAATACATTTTGTATTTTGTATTTCAACACATATTTTCAATGTATTTGTATTTTGTATTTCAAATACCCAAAACAAATGTATTTTGTATTTTGTATTTCAAATACAAATTACTAAATACTGTACAAAGTACAAAATACTTTAAAATTGATAACATCAAATAGACAGGGCCGTATTCAGTAACAGTAACGTAAAAATTTTTGTTTGCGATTTTTTCATTCGATGATGTTACTGAATACGGCCCTGCCATTGTATTGTATTGTTATGTGTTTTGTTCCCAACCAGGCATAACAATGTACTGTATTTGAAATGATGTATTTTGTATTTGTATTTTAAATGCTATAAATTTTGTATTTGAAATACTGTATTTTGTATTTTGTATTTTAAATACTCGGAACAAAATGTATTTGTATTTTGTATTTCAAATACCCAAAACAAATGTATTTTGTATTTTGTATTTCAAATACATATTTTTATGTATTTTGCCCACCCCTGTATATATTAAGTAATAAATTAAAGTTTTAAAATTAAACAAAATAAAAAGCAAAAGATTTAAAAGAAAATAAATTGCCCTTGTTTGTTTTAAAAACCATTGTAACACCCTTCGGTGCTCAGATGCCCTTTTACGTCGGTAGATGGTAAACCCCACAGCTATACTTTGATCTTTTCGATCCACAGATCGAGAGCAGGGTACGTTTGCACGTATCGTGGATTCTTAGGAGCCACTGTATGACAACCACCTGAAAATGAAAATGGAGTTGCCGCTGGACGCCAGTCAACTAAATAAAACCCAACGAGTACAAGAAAAGAAATTTTATTTAATTGACATAGAAAGAATAGAAAAAATAGAAACAACACGTAACGTATAAAATTAACAGTAACAAATAAAAATAATCAAACAAAAACCCTGAGGGGATTCTACAAAAAAACTAACAAAGAAAAGAGTTGAAGACTCAGTTGGTTAAAAACTTAATTCACAAAACCGTATAGCCAAATCTACCAGCAAAAATGCTGCAAATCAAGGAAAGACCCAAAGGTATGTACTACTTGAATATTTTTCAATACGCAAGTAGCAACTTCATAATATACAAAATATCAAACGGAATTTCGATAAGATAACGTAACTTACCCCTCCACAATCGTACCCAACAATATCTACACGCAGAACGCCTTCGTCCGGTAAACCAGCAGCTACCAGATTTCCTTTGGATAGACTTAGTGCTTTCAATTCTGCGGCTAACTATATGGAGAGATCTGAAAACATTAAGCAAACCGAAATACACTTGATAAATTGGATACCAACTACTACCCAGTCTCTAACGATTGAAATGCAACAAAATTGCAGGCAGACTGCAGCAGCTTTGTGAATTGTTGTTAACCTTATAAAACAAAAAATCTTGGGCTCTTGCGATTTTAACAAAATCTTGGGCTCCAAACTAAACTGTCGCACCTAGACCACCAATCTTCCCAGCACCAGACAACCAAAATTTTATATATTATAATTTTCCAAAAAAATCTTCAACATTATAAAAAATGTTCTAAATATAAATAATTTTGTAATTTTTCACTTTTTAGAATTATTTTTATAATCTAATGGTTCACAACTATTCCATATAAATACTAATTGGACTTTAGCCAATATCAAAAACGTTTTTCTGGTAACAATTTGCAAAAATACAACCACAACTCGTTCGCGTAGGTTCACGATTCTTTTATTATTTTAATCATTAATTAATTGACGTTTGGTCAGCGCCTTCTCTTAAAATAGGTTGGAGGCATGCCGCCATTAGCAAAGGTAATGCTACACCATTAATGGCTCATGAGTTAACAAATCATTTAAGTGGCTTCCTATAATCGTGGTGTTATTGCAATTATTATTAATACATTTAAAAAGACCAGTCTTGTTTATTAAAAAATATCTCCACCATAGAACCAATAAAGAATAAATTACTGTAAATATTGTTAATACAATTTTTTCTATTTTGCATAAAATATAATTCAATTGATCAGTTTTTGAAAAACATATTATGTACATGTCTGCAGAATATGTGATACCTCTAAATACCGCTTTATTTGATATACATTTTTTATTTAGAAAGACGCAGGAATTAGACACACATGCTTGTATATTTTCTTCATAATGATCACAAAAATATTCTAGAGCTTCATCGGTAATGACTTTGTCTGCCAACAAAACTCCATTTGAGGCATGCAAAGCTTGTAGTAATAATTGATGCTTTTCTGATCAATAATTATATTTCGAAAAAGAGTGTTTTAGAATATTTTTTAAGTAACGATGCTTACTTTCATATCTCATTGTCCAAAGGTGTTTTAGCGGACCAAATTTTCTAGTTAAAAAAGCATAATGTACTGTTAATGATGTTTTGGCCTTAATTTAGTGTTTGGAAAATTCCATTCGAATTTGCATATACTCGTGAATCATATTTCTTAAAATCGCCAATTGATCGATTGAAACTTTTGAGGCGGTTAAAATACTATCAATATCGCGCAATAGTAACAACATATACCAACAAGGATCCTCGATCGAAATATCGTGCAATAGTCCAGTCAAATTAGAGTCAAAATATCAGAATAGATGCAATAATTCCGGTAGAGCTAATTTTTTTATATGTTGTACGGGTTGATGCCCGGATTGATTTCCAGTAATTTCCCAACAAAAATTTTTGCCGCGGACGCCGCCTTCTTCAAAAACCAGCAAAAATTTCAGACTTTATTTAGTTTTTACCAAATAGCGGTCAAAGTACGCTTTTGACAGAAAATTTATGATATACTTTTTTAAAGTAGATCAAATTTGCTATTATTTGAGATTTAAAAGAGTTTTCTGGCTCCAGTAGTTTTCGCGTTACAGCTCTTCAAATATCTGCAAAATTTCCCAAAAATTGGAAAACTTGAAAATTCCATTCACTTTTCATCTAGTACCTTCTTAATTTCCAATTAAAATAAGAACCTGTATAATAACTATTAAACTAGAGTAAATTTGCTACAGTTTGACCAGCATATGGATGGGTTCGCTAACATCAAATAGATCACGAGATGCAGCTTTTCAAGTTTTAGATCTTACAACCTTAAGCAGTGTAGGAAAATGTAATAAATAATTTATATGGTTTAAAAAAACAGTTTCCTTAAATTGAAAAAAAAAACATTTCTATTAAGCAGGTTTCCAATTTTTATCCGGAGCTGATGGACTTCAAGAGATTTGCATTGGGCTATAGTTACTAATTTAAAATTACGGTTTTTGATTAAGAAGTAGAAGAAGAAGATTTATTCACACAATAATATATTCTTATAACACCTTGTTTACCACCTTATAAATACAATTAATATGTTATATACAGTATATACTACAGGTACTGAATTTTGCATCTGTTGAAAGTTGGTAGATTTCCTAAAGTCATATAAACTCCAACAATTTTATGATTTTTTTTTGATGAACCTAAAGGATTGCATACTTCAAACGAGTCCTGATATAAAATTATTTGAAAAGCATTGGGATTATTTTTGAAAAATAAATTCTTGCTATAACATTCACCATCAATATCAGCGAATACGCCAGTTGCTGATTTTCTATTTGTCTACCGCTGATGACGAATATCTTTGTTTTTCATTAAAGTTTTAATCGTGTCTAGAATTGAAATATAAGAAAAAAATAGTTCTTTATTTGCACTCTCTTCCAGAATTATCTTTCTAGGAGGAATATAGTTTAAATTTTTTTTGTAATATTCATTTCGGATGTAAGACGACTTTAATATACCGTCAGTTTCGTTATGAGCTATTTTAAAAACATTGGTCGAATTAATACATTCTTTTACGTCAATATTTTGCCGAGTTTTCAGCAAGTTAGAAATATTTCTTAGGTTTATTTTGTTAATAGTAGATAAGCCATCAATAACAGCTTGTAAAGTACTACTTGATAAAAAAAAACTTTGTTTGCAATGTTATATATAGATCGGCCAAAGAATTTATGTAGACATCAACATCATCAATTGAACTAGAACTTGTGTCCTCATTTGTATCGTTGTTAAACACCGAAATATTATTTTCAAAATAATATGTTGAAGAAGCTGGAGGTTCTTGAACACATATTTCAGCTTTTTCTTCATTTTGTAATTTTTTGTAATGAATTCGATAGAATGAGATTTTAAACTAGATGCAGTTTTAAAAGAACGTGTAGAACTTTGTACATATGGTTGAGAAGGCTTGATTGAAGGTTCGGATGCTCCTGCCCTCGAATCAATCTTCTCTTGTTGTGTAGTCGAAGACGTCTGGCTTGACTATTTGAACTGCTGTATGTGGTAGCAAAAGGAAAAAAAACGAAACACAATTCACTTTGATGGTAGTTTATTGTAACGGTAATCGATAAAACGGTAATTGGTTAATTAAGCTTGATTGCGGCTTAATGAGCAACCCTTTAACCTAGAACTGAATAAGCGTGCAGTTGCGTAGGCCATTAGTGATGTACTTGTAAATAATTTAGCTTGATTGCAGCTAAATGAGCAACCCTTTAACCTAGAACTGAATAAGCGTGCAGTCGCTTTAGGCCGTTAGCGGTGTACTGTCGTTTAAGGCGGTAGAGATCGACATGCGCGTATAAAATTCAAGGGATGAACAAACATTTACAGGGTCATACAAAATATTCGGGATACAAATAAAAATTAGCGGCAATTTTAAATAACATAAAGAAATAAGTAAAAACATATTGCAATTCTAAACAACATATGAGAAAAGAAACGATTGCAAAAATTATTTTGAAATTTGCAATCAATATTATTACACAAATAAGAATTAGTAATAATGTTTATATTTAAATTTGTATGCTTTCTGTATAAATGCATTCGAAAACTGTTGTATTGAGTGTATTTGTAGCCACAATTAGGATATTTGCAATAAAATTTTGCACTCTTCATTTTTCTATGGTGAAATTGATGCAAGTAATATTTTTCAATATTGTTTGATTTTAATTTGCAAAGTTGACAATAGTACGGCGGCATCGTAATTTATTGAGATTGTAACTAAAATATGAAGTATTTGATTATAAATAATAGCTCAATTTTACTAAACAAAAACGGATAAGAAATAAATAAAACTGTTATCGAGATATTAAAACGCAGTTGATTATATAATAGGATTTAATAACTCAATTAATTAAAAGGGAACAATCATATAGAACTGGACAACATTACAAAGATAACGTGTTGGTAACTACAACACCTATAAATAACAGCGGAACATAATACGTACTAGATTAGTTATAATATTAATCTGTTACGGATCGCGTGGATTGCGTGGATTGCCCAGAGGTACAAACTTAATATCTAACACTTTCCCTCAAAACGCGTCGAGCTCGAGTTCAAACATCGACCGAGGTTGAACAAATTCACGCACTTAGTATGCTTTAGCCTAGGTAAGACTTTCGTAAGCACATCCGACACCAACATGTCTTCTGTCCCTACGTGGGATACGGTCACTAAACCACTTTCGATGGCTTCCCGCATGAAGTGATAACGTATGTCAACTCCTTTATTGTTTTGCAACTCCTTTATCGTCCTTGTTTACTCCTTGCATGGAATACGGGATTTTCTGCAAGCTTCAATGCATTCATGTTATCGTTGAATATTTTTTTTATTGACTTCAATTTACATTTACAATCTGTTCGAGAACAATGAGTAAGTTTGATGGAGTTTACATAACATGTAGAAATGCATCCAATGATGCACTTCTTTATTTATAACTTAATAGTTTTGGTATTATGTACATCACACAAATATGGCCAGGATTTCGTTCAAAAGCTCAAAATGTTGTTGGCAAATCTGTAGGTCTAAACTTTTTTAGTCTATGCACTTTACTATCATTGGTAAGCTTAACTGCCAGGTTGTTAGGGTGAACACCAAGTCTATTGATATAATTGCTACTATAGTTTGTGATCTCGTCTTGAATTGAATGTATTTGTAGCTCACGCTGGATTAAGTTGTTGGGCACATACCACGGTGCTTCGACAATCATCCTTAGCACCTTAGATTGAAACCTTTGAATAATTTCTAGATTAGATAGAGAAGCTGAACCCCATAGCTGTATACCATAAGTCCATATGGGTTTTAGTATGGCTTTGTAAATTAGTATCTTGTTTTCAAGTGAGAGTCGGGATTTTCGTCCCAGCAACCAGTACATTTTGGTGAGTTTGCAGCCAAGCTGTTTTCTTTTGGATAATATGTGTTTACCCCACGTGAGGCGTCTATCTAAGTGTATCCCAAGGTATTTTGCGTCGTCACTTTGTGTCAGTTGTTTTTGGTTTAAGAATACAGGTGGGCATGTCTTTTTCCCCATGGTAAACGTTACTTGTACCGATTTCGTCTCATTTGCTTTGATGCGCCACCGCTTTAGCCACCTCTGTATTTCATCCAGATGACGTTGTAACATTTCTGAGGCTATCGTTGGATTACAATGTGTTGCTAGTATTGCTGTGTCATCTGCAAAAGTGGCAGTAGTAGTGTCCGACATGGTTGGTAAGTCAGCTGTATACAGGATATATAGTATTGGTCCAAGAACGCTTCCCTGGGGGACCCCTGCATTGATTGGAAATAGTGAACTGTATTCTCCGCAATGTTTTACCCTATAATGTCTTTCAATTAAGTACGATCTTAATAGTCTGTAGTAATTGTGCGGTAGGGAAGTTTTCAGTTTGAGTAACAGTCCAACATGCCAAACCTTGTCAAACGCCTGAGATACATCTAAGAGTGCAGCGGCACAGTAGGCTTTGGTTTCCAGTGCTTTGTAGATTATGTCCACAACGCGGTGAATTTGTTCTATTGTAGAATGTTGTTGTCTAAAGCCAAACTGGTGGTTAGGTATCAGTTTTCTTTCATCTATAACTGGCTGAAGTCTTTTCAGAATCATTTTCTCAAGCAGTTTAGATAGTATTGGGAGAAGGCTGATGGGTCTGTAGGAGGCTACATCATTTGCTGGTTTACCTGGTTTTGGAGTGAGAATTATTTCCGCTACTTTCCATTGCATGGGAAAATATTCCAATCGCATAATGGCGTTAAACAGTTGAGTTATATATCTAATGCCTCGATTTGATAATTCCTTGATTATTCTGCCTGTTATGAGGTCGTATCCAGGTGATTTCTTAGGATTTAGGTTCTTATTTATCATGGACCGTATTTCTTTCATCTTGAATGCTTTGATAGGCATCTCTAGTTGATCAGGCGAGTTTAGAAGTTTGTTTATCTTGTCGTTTTCGCTGTGACATTCAGTTTCATGTGGCATAAAAACTTCAGAGAGGTGTTCTGCGAATAATTTAGCCTTTTCTGCGTTACTTCTTGCCCATTTACCGTTTTTCTTCCTAATTGGTGGGTTACTTTGTTGAGCTTTGTTTAAGTTTTTTGTTGTTTTCCATAGTGAATAGTCAGTAGTTTTTGTTGCCGATAGATTTTGCAGGTAGTTTTGCATGTCAGCATTACTTTTGTTTTCCAGCATATGTTTAAGCTCTTTTATTGCTTGGTTGAGCTTAATTTTATCCTGTGGTGCTCTGGTTACCTGCCACACCTTTCTGAGTTTACGTTTTTCGTTGATTTTTTGTTGAATTTGTGTTGGGCAGTTATATGTAGGGTTGATTGTCATGGTCTCTGGTGTTGAGTTCCAGGCTGCTTGCTGTATACTTTGGGTTAGGTGTTCGGTGGCTTCGTCGATATCTCGATTTGTTTTGAGTGGGACGTCCAAGTTTAAGAGTTCATCCAATAGCTGTCTAAATTGTTGCCAATTTGTTTTTTTGTTTGAGAGGGTGAGCGGTTTCTCAATTAGCATTACTTGGGTGCTCATTGTTACTATTATGGGCGTATGGTCAGACGACAGTAGGTCATTACAAGATTCTACTTTAAAGCGATTTTTTGGTATTCCTTTAGTTATACAAAAGTCAATAACATCGGGCAATTTGGCCGGGTCCGTAGGCCAGTAAGTCGGCTCGCCTGTCGATAGGTAGTTCAAGTTATTGGCTTCTATAGTTTTTAAGAGTTCACGACCTTTGGTAGTAGTTAGTCTTGAGCCCCAGTATGTGTGTTTGGCATTATAATCCCCTCCAGCGATGAACCTGTGCCCAAGGGTATTATAAAAGTGTTCAAAATTATCCTTTTTTAACGCATGTTTTGGTGGACAGTAAATTGATGCTATCTTCAAAGGGCCACTCCATTCTTCTACCGAGATGCAGGTGGCTTGTATGTGACTTTGTTTGTACTCTTCAGTTACATGATGTTTTATTGATTTTTTGACGATGATGGCAGTTCCACCGTGAGCCTTGCCATCCGGATGTTGGGTGTCATAGATGTTGTAGTTTGGGATCTTTAGGTAACTGTTCTTGGTGAAGTGCGTCTCTGAAATCAACAATATATCAATATTTTGTTTTAGTAAAAACAATTTTATGTGTTTGGTGTGTTGGGCCAGGCCATTGGCGTTCCAGACAGCTATTTTGATGAACTTTGCCATTAAGCGATTTTAGAGACCAGGGTTGTGAGAAGGTTTAGTATAGTTCCCATTTGTTCCATGAGTCCTTTCATCATACTCTTCAATTCTTGCATATCGCTTGTTTGTTGATTATGTATTTGTTGTTGCTGTTCTGGGATGTTTAATATTGGTGGTTGCGCTGGAATACTTGTTAAATTTTGTGGTTGTGGTTGTTCTGCGATGTTCAGTATTGTTGGTTGTACCGGTAGACTTATTGAGTTTTGTGGTTGTTGCATATTATTACTCGTAGCTTGAGCGTATGTATTATTTTGGTGAGTCGGTTGTCTCGCCACTTGAGTTAACGGAATGGCAGTGTTAATGAAGTTACTTCTGAGGGGTGGGTATTTTTTATTTTGAAGTATTTTATAAACCTCACATCCTCTGTAGTTTGCCGGGTGTTTGCCACTGCATAATACACATTTTACTAAATCTGATCTATCTTTTCTACTGCAAGCGGAAGTGAGGTGGTCTTCTGCACACTTAACACAACGAGGACTACGGTAGCAGAATTTTTGTGTGTGTCCATAGCGCTGACACTTTGTGCATTGTGGTATCTGTCTTTTCTGGTGTGGTGGCTCGACTTCCACGCAACTGTTACCAATTCTTTTCAGTTTGTATATATCTTTGTTATTTTCTTTCTGCTTCAGGTCAATGTAAAACATCGGAAGAGGTTCTTTATTTATTCTTTTCCTTATGTTGCTTACGTTGATTACTGTATGCCCATGTAATTCTATGTCTGATTTTATTTCTTGGATTTCTGTTGATTGGTGTATACCTTTTACAACAACTCTAAAGCTTCGTTCTTGTTTCGGTTGGTAGGTGTGGAACTCGGTTTTTTTTGCTTCTAGTGCCTTAACAATAGCTGTGTAGCTTTTAGATGACAACGGTTGAATTTTGACTTGCTCCTTTCCTTGTAGCTTAATTTCATGATCATTCATTGCAACTGTTTTCAATAGTTCGTTAAGTGGTGAGATACTGCCGACTCCTGAGACAAATATTGGAGGGGGCTTAGGTATCTTTTCTTCTTCTGTATTGCTTTCCTCTTGTTTATCTCCATCTAGTGCATCGTTTTCGTTTACATCACCCAATTCCAGTGCTGCAAAGCTGTTTGCTGTTCTAGGAGCATTTAGCCAGTAGTCGGCTAACTTTGATTGCTTGACTTTTCTAGCAGATTTTTCTGGACTGTCCAGCCTGGTTCTCTTTTTCTTTGATGTAACGTATTTCAATTCTGTACTACTATTTTGATTTTGTGGACCACTTGTTTGTAAACCTTGCACTGGCATCCATTGTACTTGGCTTGTCGTTGGTTGTTGTCGTATTTGTGGAAGGTTAAGCATACTCTGATTAATTATTTCATGTCCAGGATACTGTATCATATTATGCGGGTAGTTGTGGTTATAATAAATCAATAATAAGATAAAACTTTAAAATATAACAAGTTAAATAAACTTCAATAATTGGAAAATCAATTTGAGCTTTCAGCGATGGTAATCGCCTTCGTCAGAATGTTTATTAGTGACATAAAATATATACATGGAAACCGAAATAAACGCATTGTCATTTGATACGATCTATGATCCAAAGAAAGTGGTCTTGATATATGATCGTGAGTTAAGGAACAACCTAAAATGAGTTTCCATCAAAAAAGGAAAAACTTAACTCCAATGCGTGACAAAATTAGACTAGTAAATGGCTGTAGATGTTACTTAGGCCGTCTATATCAGTTTTTCTGTTCATAGCGTTCTTCTCTCTTCTAATGCTGATCATTTCATGAAGAAGTCTATCCTTATAGTTGGTAACGGATTTGATGATTTTAGCATTCTTAAAATCAGCATCATGTCCATCAACCAGAATATGTTTAGCAATAGCTGTAGATTCTGGTTTATTGCAGCGTATACTTGAAATATGTCCACTCATTCTTTTGTGAAGATATTGATTAGTTTGGCCAATATAAACTAAATTACAGTTATTACATTGAACTTTATATACTAAATCTGATTTCTTCTCAAGTGGTACCGTGTCTTTCAATTTAGTATAAAGTTGGCCAATGTTGTTGGAGGATTTAAAGGTCATATTAATATTGTGTTGTTTTAATATCCTTTTGAGTTTTTCGCTTAATCCTCGAACATATAGTCTAGGATACGAATAGGAAAAGATCTTCACCGATCTGTTTACGGGATGAAATATATTTTAAATCAAATTTAGTATGTTAATAAATATATCGCGTATGGGTTGCCTAAAAAAATCCTGACCAAGCTATGTTTAATTAAATATTCAAAAATGACATTTTATTTAAAATTACACCGACGTGTTTACGGAATAAATTTAATACCAACCGAAAATATGAAGCCTATAGAATATGCTAACGTAGGGTTGCCTAATTTTTTCCTGGCCCAACTAAAGGGTTGCCAGGTTTAAAGAGGTAGTCGAAAATAGATATCTTCACCCATTTGTTTACGAAATGAAACTTATATCAAAATGAGCGCCCTTTCATAGTGAACACGATAATATAGGGTTGCCTGCGAAAAACCTGACCAAAATAGGGGTTGCCGAGCTTTAAAAGGTGAAATTTTAAATGTGCGACAAATAGGTGCGAGCAATGTAACCGTGCAATAGAAGAGGACGCAGCTATAAGGCCGAGCGTTGAAGTCCGCCGGAAGAAAGAGAGTGAGCATGCTATGTGTTCATGCAATTGAGAAGGATAGCGTTACACTACAAAATAAATATGATAACGTGAGATTAATTCACATCGTCGGATATTTTATCTTAAACACTTTGCTATTTTTTCTGCAAAACAATAAATGCTTAAATTGGCAAATGTAATTATTTCAATTTTTATTTTCGTTATTAAGATTTTTCAAAAATCACCAAAATTGGTATAAATTTGCACAAATATGCAACATTTGCTTAAATGTTTACCAAACGTTGAAAATATGCAAAATATGCATTTTGAAAACCGGATTTTTTAATTCGTATTTGCCTAATTCGTCCACATTTCAAAACGAATTTATTATTATTATTTAACAACATTAGATTGTACATAATAACAAAAAAGTACATATATTAATAAATTCTTATATTTTTTTAGCTTTTCCCATCTAAAATGACTTATTTAAAGTTACATCGACGTGTTTACGAAATAAATTTAATACTAACCGAAAATATGATGCCTATAGAATAGGCTAACCTAGGGTTGCCTAATTTTTTCCTGACCTAACTAAGGGGCTGCCAGGTTTAAAGATGTAGTCGAAAATACGAAAATAGATATCTTCACCCATTTGTTTACGAAATGAAACTTATATCAAAATAAGCGCTCTTTCATAGCGAACACGATGATATAGGGTTGCCTGCGAAAAACCTGACCAAAATAGGGGTTGCCGAGCTTTAAAAGGTGAAAGTTTCATTAAGCTAAAAAAAATATAAGAATTATTATGTACTTTTTTATTATTATGTACAATCTAATGTTGTTTAACAATAATAATAATAATAATAATAAATTCGTTTTGAAATGTGGACGAATTAGGCAAATACGAATTAAAAAATCTGGTTTTCAAAATGCATATTTTGCATATTTTCAACGTTTGGTAAACATTTAAGCAAATGTTGCATATTTGTGCAAATTTATACCAATTTTGGTGATTTTTGAAAAATCTTAATAACGAAAATAAAAATTGAAATAATTACATTTGCCAATTTAAGCATTTATTGTTTTGCAGAAAAAATAGCAAAGTGTTTAAGATAAAATATCCGACGATGTGAATTAATCTCACGTTATCATATTTATTTTGTAGTGTAACGCTATCCTTCTCAATTGCATGAACACATAGCATGCTCACTCTCTTTCTTCCGGCGGACTTCAACGCTCGGCCTTATAGCTGCGTCCTCTTCTATTGCACGGTTACATTGCTCGCACCTATTTGTCGCACATTTAAAATTTCACCTTTTAAAGCTCGGCAACCCCTATTTTGGTCAGGTTTTTCGCAGGCAACCCTATATTATCGTGTTCACTATGAAAGGGCGCTCATTTTGATATAAGTTTCATTTCGTAAACAAATGGGTGAAGATATCTATTTTCGACTACCTCTTTAAACCTGGCAACCCTTTAGTTGGGCCAGGAAAAAATTAGGCAACCCTACGTTAGCATATTCTATAGGCTTCATATTTTCGGTTGGTATTAAATTTATTCCGTAAACACGTCGGTGTAATTTTAAATAAAATGTCATTTTTGAATATTTAATTAAACATAGCTTGGTCAGGATTTTTTTAGGCAACCCATACGCGATATATTTATTAACATACTAAATTTGATTTAAAATATATTTCATCCCGTAAACAGATCGGTGAAGATCTTTTCCTATTCGTATCCCCTACTAATACGGCATAACTGTAAAATTAGACACTTCTCTTTTCATTGTGTTGCCATTGTAGAGTTTATTAACACGATCTTTGACGAGTTTCTTCACCAGAAGTGCGGGATAACCATTCTTGAACAAAGTTTCTTGGGCAATTTTTAGAGTTTCCTTCCTGAAGTCGCCATGAGTTAGTTTAATGGATCTGTCAATAATCCCTATAGCTGTGCTTATAGCTTGGCTTTTGTGGTGATAAGAGCTATAGTTTAAATATCTTCCAGACCAAGTAGTTTTTTGTGTCCATTTATATTTCAGGCAGTTGTTGTCGTGGATTAACTGTATGTCCAGAAAAGTTATTTCCTTGTTATTTTCTTTTTCAAGAGTAAATTGAAGTCGTGGATGAAATCCATTAAAATGGTTAACGATAAAATCTTCATGTTGTTTAGGAATAGCTGTTATGATGTCGTCGACATAGCGTTTGAAAAATGGTAATTTGAAAGGCAGTTTGGCTATGCGGTCTTCTTCCAGAATTTCCATTACCAAGTTAGAAATTGTAGCAGATATTGGACTACCCATAGCGGTTCCAAAAATCTGTTGGTATATATTTCCATTATATTGAAAATATGTTGTTTCCAAACATAGCTTTAAGGCACTTAAAAATTTTTCTTTAGGGATATTCGTGTGGTTCTTAATTGCTTCCCATTTCCCATCAACAGCATTAATAGCCAAATCAACTGGATCATAGATCGTATCAAATGACAATGCGTTTATTTCGGTTTCCATGTATATATTTTATGTCACTAATAAACATTCTGACGAAGGCGATTACCATCGCTGAAAGCTCAAATTGATTTTCCAATTATTGAAGTTTATTTAACTTGTTATATTTTAAAGTTTTATCTTATTATTATTCTCACAAGTTAATAATTTATATTTATATAATAAATCAAGGGAGTTGTTTGTTGCAAATTGGGCAAGTACGGCCCTGTAGATTGATTCATTGTTTGCGTGTTTGTATTTTGATGGTCAATATCGTTTGATGACACGGACGTTCCCGGTAAATTTGGCCATGATTCATCGTAGTGGGGTTTCGTCCCTTGGGATATGTTACCTCTTTTCGTAGGCGGTGTACGCTGCATGTTGGTGTTTTTACATCTTAACCTCAAAAAAGTGAGACGTCTGGTTTTGCTGCTTATGAAATGAAATGTTTGGTGGATATCACTCGCTGCCAGTTACGGTGGCCACCCTGATTGCTATCCGCTATAACACTCTTCAAAAGTTCGATATAACAAATATTTTAATAAAATTTTAACTTTCAACAATTTTATCTCTGTATACGTACTCAGTGGCGTAGCTCTCTTCTATAATATTTGAATATTACTCAATTCTTCAAATCCTAATTCAATAATAAACTCACGCAAATAAATTGCTTCCTTGGGAATTTCCACCATTCCCATTCTGTGAACGAAAGTGCCACCGTTATTTGTTTCTTTGATTCCCAGGAAATAGGAGCATTACATAATAGTATAGAATAACCGGTATAGGAACGTCTATCTATTTCACAATTTCACCAATCAGAGTCTACATATCCCCGTAATCCAAGTTTGCATGGATCATATACAATTCCAAAATCGACTGTCCCCTTCAAATATCGCAAGACTCGTTTAGCTGCCATCCAGTGACTTTTCCTAAAACAATTGTTAAATTGGCTTAAGTAACTTACGGCAAAACAGATATCTGGTCTCGTAGCCAGCGATAAATAGTTTCGGGCTCCGATCAATTCTCGATAGGGCAATCTGCTCTGTTCTTCGGTTGGAGGAGTTGTAGGTTTCACCAATTTCACTCCACATTCGAGGGGCGTGCTAACTGGTTTAGAATCTTCCATAGCAAATCGACTCAAAATATCATTTATATATTTCTTTTGGTGTAAACTAATTTTATTGCCTGCACGAGAAAATTCAATTTCAAGACAGTATCCTACTGTTCCCAAATCTTTCACGATGAACCTCTTCGATAGCTCATTTTTCAGATTTGTGATATCAATTGAACTTCTCGAAACAATTAAAATATCGTCTACATACACTAGGATAAGCATTAAGTTTTCTCCTCGATTAATGGTATACATACAGGGATCAGATTCTCTAGGTTTAACCCCAAGTTCTTGCAGTATTCCATTCAACTTTTTATACCAGCTTCTCCCTGCTTGACGTAATCCATACAATGATTTTTTCAGCAAGCAAACTTTGTCTCTACTTTGAAATTCTTGTAGCATTTTCTTCGCCTTCAAGTTGACTCTGAAGTCATCCAAGTCATCCTCGTTTGTTAGATTCTAACACTTCGGGTAGTTTCTTGGGAGTCTCCATATAAATAGTTTCTTCCAACTCACCATTCAAATATGCACATGTCACATCAATTTGATATATTTTGAGATAATTTAAACCTGATTGAGTTTAAGTGAGCCACTGGAGCGAAAGTTTGGTTGAAGTGGATTCCTGGTTGTTGACAAAAGCCTTGCGCAACCAACCTCGCTTTTCTCCTTTCCAGGTTACCATTGGCAGTAAACTTATTTCGTAACACTATACGACTGCCGATGACTTCATCGTTGCACAGTATGATAGATTCATAAATTTCTGGCCAAAAGTAAAATTACAGGATTTTAGGGTCGTATTCACTAACTATTAAAGGATCTTTACGGAAAGGATGCCTTTACGTAAAGGCAAAACGTATTCTGTAATATTAAAGGATCCTTTAGCAAGAGGCCGTCCTTTAAGAACGACCTTTACGTAGCGGAGTGGCGAGGGATGCCTTCAGGTAGAGGATTTGCGCATTCTGTAACTCTAAAGGATCCCTTATTAGCGTCAAAATACACCAAGTTGATTCTTTATATAAAGGATGCTCAGTAGGCGTCTTTTGAAGAAATTCAAGTGACATTTCTATAGTGAAAGTGAACTTGCATCGTGAAAAATTTGAAAATTAAAAATAGTAAAATTTATTTTGCCTAATTCGTTTTGTTTTTAAATTAAAAATTATTTTAATTAATTAAAAAATAATTAAAAGTTTTATTTGTAATTAAAATTATTTATGCCCGCGATAATAAACAATAACAATCTACTAACATTAGGATGACGCACTCGGAATAATACTCAAAATAATTTTGTTTAATCAATTTTTGTCCTAAAATGTGTCTGGAGATGTCTGAATAAGGATAGAGCTTTAAATTATCACCCCCAATTTGTAAGTAAAATTATTTATGCCTGTGGGATACTACATAACATAATGCGATTGCATAATTTGGACGCAGTAATCGAGGATGATTTTTTTCATGAAGAAATCGAAATCGAAGAAGAATTGAACGACGAATTAAATAATAACAACCTACTAGCGTTAGGAAGGCACTCGAAATAACATTATTGAAAATAATTTTATGTAATCAATTTTTATTTTTTAAATAAAATTTTAATTTATCAAAATTCAATCTTTCTTATTCCAATTACACCAAGGATTCCAACTTGTTCTCGAGACTCTTCAATATATTATTACTGGTATCATTACTTGTCAATACCTTAAATTGCAATAGTAAGGTATTGTACTTACGAGAAAGAGACAAAGGAGATGCACTTTTTTTTTTGAAAACTTTAGGACCTAAAATAAAATAAAATAAAATTAAAAGTTAAACACCTTTTATTTCTTCTTACTCAAATTTGTTGTTGTTGGCATATTTAAGAATTTTACTTCCTCGGCTTCAGCTTTTCCTCTTCATCGCTCATAAATGTATGCACACCCGGTATAATTGGGATTACCGAATGGTCAAGGAATTTAGGATTCTCTAAAATGAAAGACAATTTAAAAATTGAAAAAATATTCAACCATTTAATAAATTTATGTTTAAAGGCTTACCTAGCCTTACGTTTACTTAAAACTTACGTTTTACTTTTGTGATGTTTTTTAACAAATTAATTATTGTGGTTGAATTCCATTATATACTATAGTTCATGATTCCTTATGAGTAGATTGATACTTTACACAATTATTTGAATTTTAATTCAAATACACAATTTATTAATTTATTATTATACTCATCCAATTATTTACCATAATAATGTTATACATGATTTAAAAGGTTAAACGTCAAATTTGTATAGGTTATGTTTTGAAATCAACCAATGAAAACACATTATTGTTTATACTCCACGTGTACTATTACGATTAAAAACATTAGTCTTGCCTTTACGTAACGACAACTGCCAGGCACAAAAATTTACCTAAAGGATGAGTTAGTGATAACATGCGTTTTTAAAAGGATCCTTTCAGGTACCCTGCCTTTACGAAAGGGATCTTTATCTAAAGGACAAGTTAGTGAATACGACCCTTAAGCTGTACGCATTATCTAATCTACGGTATTTGGTAAAGCTAAGTTTCATACCCAAAACTAAATTTGTATTGTTAATGCTTTAAATTTAACATCTTAGTTTATGACCGCTAGGTGGATGCACTTGCTGATGCAAAAATTTACTAACTTGAAAATACCCAGGGATTGTCGAACTACTTGTATATTTAAACCATCGACTTAGAAGCTTCTAAGTCCATGATTTAAACTATGCCCTGGATATTTTCAAGTTAGTATATTTTTGCATCAGCGAGTGCATCCACCTAGCGGTCATAAACTAAGATGTTAAATTTAAAGAATTAACAATACAACTTTAGTTTTAGCATTGTTTTAGGTATGAAACTTAAGCTTTACCAAATACCATAGATTAGATAATGCGTACAGCTTAAGCCTTTTACAATTGAATCTATCTATCTATAGTGTTTGGCTTTACTAGAAAATTGTTCTGATAAATACCACTTACAATATTAATAATTATTATGATCTCTACCTTTGAATACGAGCTATTAATTTTAAAGGAGACCTTCTTCGCCTATTTAAAATTGTATATTTTGTAAATTTTTTAATTTATCAGTTGCGATTAATTGACAAATTTTAATCGAAGCGAATTTGCACCTTTTATATTAAATTAACTAAAATAAAATGATTTAAAATAAATTCAATATGAGTTTGACAAACATCGTCTGTATCAAACCATACCGTTAAATTAATTTTCGAATTGAAAACAATTTTTGCTATCCCCCTTGAATCTTAAAAAAAAACAGGCAAAATGCACTAATAATACAAATTTTAAAATAAACCCATTTTGCTTCTGCATTTGAAATAAATAAATAATTCCATAATTTTATTATCTGAGTATTTACTAATTTACTCTTTACTAATCTGTAATCTCTTTAAAATACAATTTGCCCTCTCACAAGTACATTGTAATTTACAATTTGTAAAACCAATTACACTTTTTCTTAGGCATTTTTAAAATGTGCTGCTGTGTTTATTTATTTTGCAATATTTCAATTCTCATAAAATTTAAAGCCCTTCTACAAAGCGATTAAAGTCGTGGTCAAGATCAAAATAATAACCGTAATAACTGTTAGTGTCGAGGTTAACACAATTTTCTTGTGTCTTGCGTGAAAAAAATTTTGATATACATCAAGATATTTCAATTAATATAGAAGAGATTATCGACTTCTCAGCGAAATCAGAAAACAGGAAAATTGATAAAGCATTTTTTCCATTTAGTTTCTTTTATTTAGTAAATAAAAATTTGAAATTAGATAATAAAGGTATACTTAATAATTATTCCCATAAGTAGTATCGTTTTAATTCTTTACGCTGAATAAAATTTCCCTACATTTTGTTTTAAGATAATTGACTACTCTCCCTCCTCCCATTGATTTTGGCTGGATCCGCCGCGCCGTTATTGTTATTATATTATAATTTACATTATAGCGCTACTATTGCAATTATGTAAAATATTGTAGGTGAAACTAAAAGCGATGAAATTTAAGAACACAGTGGGGGATCCATGGGTGACCCCCCCCCCTGGAATCCAATTATTGTGGCTAAAGGAAAGCTTCTCTAAAGTGTAAAATGTGTTTATATTTAATTTAACATTTAAATTAAAAAAAAAACTGATAATATCCATGAAAATCCTAACTTTTCACATACGTGCTTCTAGGCAATAAAAAAATCGCCTGCGGCGCATTTCGCTCACGCGGTCTGACGACCGCGCATTGTTATTCAGACCTAATAAATATCCATTAACTGTGACCCCCCCTTCGCCGTTGCCAAAAGTCATGATCCGCGCTTGTAAGAACAGATAGAGATAGACAAAGCCAATTGATGACGTGTTGTACAATGTTTTGATTAGATATTTTTTGTATAAACAATATTATTATATTTAAACAATTAAAATAATTGCAGCTAAAAGAAATCAATTAAAAATTCAATGATTTTTCACTTAGTGAAAAAGCTCGAACAGTTTTGAGCTTTCAGGAATGTAATGTTCCCTTTTTCAAGAAAGTTTATCGATGTGATCAAGAAAACATTAAATTTCGGGAAGCTCGAACAGGATTTTTAATTGATTTCTTTTAGCTCCAATGATTTTAATTATTTAAATATATATTTCAAGAGCTAATAATACCTATTAATAATTAATATCAATAATAATTAATATTATTAATTAATAAAAATAGGTTGGTGTCGGTAAAAATTTTAAAAATTCAATTCCTGCAACTGATCTCCAATTTTAATGAACTTTTTCATGTCCTTCAAGTACATATATGAAATATTTTATCAATTAACAGCGACGTCAATTCATTTTCTGTAAAAATAATTATTATATTATTTTAAAACATCATTTTACATTTTTTTTTGGAAACAGAAAAACTAAATAAATTATTCAATTATGCATTGTTATGGTCTGTTATGGTTTAAAACTTCAATGTTTTTAATGCATTAAATATAAAATTTCTGGTTACACCAGACAGAAAAGTGGCTTGCGACATTTGGAACCCAAATATACGCATAATTTCGATAATTCGATTTTCAAAATGTTGAGAGTTACGCCAATTGACCTATAAAGAATCTACCTGATTCTACTTACCCTTCACTACCTGTTTAGTTCATGGAATCGGCAGAATATTTAAAATTTGTGATAGTAAAGCGGCGTTGAGATAGAGATTCTTGTCTTGCCTTGCTCTTGTCTTGTATTGCGTGGTCTTCCTTCGGTGTTGCTTAGACGACAGCGATAGTGATATCCATGGTGACATCTGTATTTTTCCGTTCGACATCCACTACATTTTTATGCAGAGCAGTACAGAGTAAACACCTGTCACTTTAAATTATAAGTAAACACCTGAGTAAAAAGTAATGTGGTTTTCACACATCGACTATTTTCGTAATAAGCTTAAATGATTTTAATACAATTTTCAATTAAAATTGAAAACATTTTCACAAATGGCAAAGCTTCTGCTGTACATAAGATAAAAAAACTAAATGCCAGAACTGTCAAAATATCCGAATATGCCCCTATTGAAAAACAAACATCTTATTGGTAAACCCTGTATTTATTACAGGTAGGTAAGGTAAGCACGAACAATATAATTTTTGGGGTTTTTCAAAATTTTCCGGCTTTTAAAATTTGTAAAGATAACGGTTTAGAATACAATAGAATTTGGTTTTACCAAAATTTACAAATTATTTAAATTTTTATCTGAAGTATATTTTCAAATAAGTACGCCCGTTGCTGCATTTAAAATACTTTGATTTCATTGGGTCTTGCTTCGCTTGCGTTGTGTTGCAGAACCGAAAAGCTTGACGTTACCAAGCTTCGGCAAGACCTCAGCGCCGCAACACAAATTTTATGCAAAGGAGGGGATAGAAGATAATACTTCAATCTGATTGGCTCTTGCCAGTTTCTACCTAAGCAAGGCAAGACAAGAATCTCTATCTGAACGCCGCTTAAGCAAATAAGCAAACTTTCTGTAAAAATATAGTGGTGTCTAGCGGAGAAATCCTGAACTTAAAAATTCTCGTAGCGGACAAATCCAAAACTAAAAAATTTTACTATCCCAAATTCAGGTAAGGTTGTCCAACTACTTGTATATTTAAACTATGGTATAACTATGGTTTTTTAAATAAGTATAGTGACGTGAGTACTAGTGAGTAAAGTATAACTCACTAATGAGTAAAGAAACTGGCTATCATGTTTTGTGAAAAATGAAAACAAGTTAATTACTATTTATTATTATTTATTAGAACCAAATAAAATGCATAATGTAAGTGACTAATTTTTAATAATTCTTAATATTGCAAACTATTGTTGAAAATTAACATTAATATTAAAATTAAAAGACATCTGCCCGGTTTCACCAACCTTCATCAAGGCATTTGATCAACGTTAAACCGTTTTTCTCTCGTTAACTCATAAAAATCTGATTACCCATGCAAAATATAGTTAACGTTGGTCAAAGTTTCGATCAAATTTGACAACTGAATATTCGTCCGTCAAATATTTAAATGGTTAGTTTAGTATTAGTATCTTTGGTTTAGATTTACTATTGACATTTGTGTTGCATTTTTGAAGTTTTTACAAGAAAAACTTTACCTTATTTAACTTAAGTTAGAAATGGCTGAAATTTTTTTTTTTTTTTACGAAAGATCAATGTTGGTGAAACGACTTAACAAGGCGTCAAAATTTGATCGGCGTCAAAATTTGATCAGCGTCAAAATTTAACGAACGTTGGTGAAATCGGGCAATCGTCTTATTTGTCTCAACGTGAGGTTGTAGTAGTGTTGCTGTAGTTCCAGAGGTTGTTGTTGTGTTTACAGTAGTACATGGTATGTTTGAAGAATCTAAACTAAAAACTGGATCACCCATTTTAAAAGTAGAAGTACAAGACGAAGACGAAGGCGGACCTTGTATTTTTTTAGCAATATCTAGTTTATTGGAAACAGAATCTTCGATATAGCTTTCTGCCACGGTGGATGATTTCCAACCACCGCACCATGCCGTTTCAATGTTGTTAGACCAGCACCTGCGTTTGCCAGAAGGGTTGCTGAAGACCGTCTCAAACTATGTCCTGTATATAATTGTGCTTCAGGTAATTTCAGGAAAGAAACAACTGCTTGAGGAATTTTTGAAATTGAATTGATTCCTACTGCTTGAGTAGTACACTTTTCATTCTTATAATTAAGAAAAAATCTACTATGTGGGACATTTTTTGGTCTCAAAGATGCATATTTTCTATAAATGTCAAGAACGTTGGTTGAGAACCCTTCCTCAACAATCTTAAAACTTTTTGATCCGTAAAACTAATTGATTTGATGAAAGTCTTCGTTTCAGGTATAGAAACAAACAAGTATCCCCCTTTATCTTCTATAAAGTCAACCATTAAATTAGTCAGTTCATCACAACGACAAGCACCTGATATTCCCATTATTACTACGACTTGGATAATTTTAAATGAATAAATACTTGGAATTTAATAATATAAGGAATTCATTATCAAATATTGACTGTCAGGTGCCTCATTCAAAAACTTTTCCATGTAGTTTCTTTCAAGGACTTTTGACTTTTTGGGTTTGTGGGCTCTTGATTCCATTTTCAGATATGAAATCAGTTTTCCGTACTTTGAAATATCAATATTTTTGTATACTTTCAAAGTACTTTTTAGCATTGAATATTTGGTCCACATCGAAGACGGTGCCAATGAGTTCTTATAATTGTGGAAATAGGCGAGCACTATTTCTTCACTCTCCCCAATTACCCGTCGCTTCTTTTTCCATTGTTCAAAATGTTCTAATTCTTTATGGTAAAGTTTCTTTGACTTTCTTGGCAATAAATTACAACATGTTGCTCTAACATCTTCTTGAACATCTTTTGGAACGTAAGTATAGTCGTCTATTAATTCTTCCATTTTAAAAATTTATTTGACTGTATTAATTTGTTTGTTATTCATTGCTATAGTGGTTATATTTTACACCTACTATAGTTTCCAGAATTTAAATTTGTCATTTTAAAACGTCAAATATCAAAAATTGTAATTGTATTATTACAAGATATTGGATAAAGTTTTGTATGCCACGCGTGTGTTAATAACAAATAAGCCACTTAAGAAATTAGCCCACTCGGCCTAAAGGCCTCGCGGGCTTAATTTTTCTCGCGTGACTTATTTGTCATATAACACACTTGTACCATAAATTACTATTAAATAGTCGTTAAATTTGTGAATGCAAACACACAGACACACTATATATCACTACCATATATTGGACTATTAGATAATGTTGGTTACATCAATTTTACTTCAAAGATATTCCTAAAGAGAGAGGCGTAACACCAAAAAAAAACCGATGAAAAAAATTTGAGGGTTACACCACTTTTGCTCTCACGGCCTCAATTAGAAATCATAATATCATAAGCTCTAATTTTATAGCATTTTATTTAGAATTATTAATATTAACATTCACATTTATCTCAATAATTTTATTATTTTGAACGGGATTATTATTCAAATTCACTTCACAAGGAGTTTCTGAAGGACTGGAGGGGGCCACAACTTTGTCGACATTTGGTAGGACCTGGATTTTTTCAGAAATTGCCATCTTGCTGGACAATAAATCTTTGTATGTAACAGCCCTAGAGTGCGAAAAATATTCGAGTATTTCCTGAGGACAGGCCTTGAGTATTGCTTTCGCGAGGGCGCAGCCAGAGGGAAAGCAGAGAGGCCTGGTCGAGATATTTTTTTGCGCTCGAGGGCTGTTTTCAAGATTATTAATAGAGAATAAAAAATTTGCTATTTAAAATTATTTTTATCATGTCAGATTTTTGTCAAGTTTTAATAATTAGCGCCATCTAAATTAAATTAACCTAAATTAGGTTAGGATTTCATTGTTAAACGTAACCTGTAAAACTTTGACAGTGACATTTATATTTTGGAATAGCACAATCGACTACCGAAAAGCAAAAATTTAAAAACCCGAAATAAAATAAATGCATCTTTTAACATAGACATTCAATGAGGTATTATTTAGGATAACTTAAAATATAACAGATTAATCCATTCCTATATCAACAACCAATCGACATTCATAAGTGTGTTTTGTTTCGACCAATCACATGTCATTTTGAAGTTTTGCAAGTGAATAAACTCTATAAATATATATATCAACATGCGATTAAATTCGATTAAACTCGATGTAGCTTTTTGTATGTAGTAGCCTTTGGTAACAACTGTCATCATAATTAATGTTTGTCAAAATTATTTTAAATTAGCAACAACTCGAAAACGGCGCTAGATGTAAAAAAACTGAGCAAAAAATTCTCCCCCCTCGACTCGTACTCACCCTCCGTGAATTTTCGGTAGGAAGGTATATGCAAAAATCCAAATCGATCGCGAGCAAAAATAAATTGACATTGACCCGCAAAATGAGTCATGCATTAATTGCTCAAGCAACGCTTTCGCAATTTTTAAATCCCCTTAATTCTCGAGTTTTTTCCATGGCTATCATGTTTTCGTCCAAAAATAATTTTATCCGATAAAAAGTGAACATCTTGTGGAACCCCCGAAAAATTTTAATCCGAAAATGGAAAAGTTTTATTAAAATATAGCAAAATTTTACGCATGCGAATTATATTGGTGCCCAAAAGGCGAAATCGAATTAAGTATGGATGTAAAAATATGATAAACAACTAAATTTAGAAGCAAATTGTAGAAAAATAACAGTACAAAAGGTCTTGAAGATAGACGAAGAAATTTAAATAACCAAAGTAGCTAGTGCGTACGAGTTGGGATAAAGTGTAGCATATATACAAAATGAGAGTAGTATATTTTAAAGCCCACACGACTCGCCTCCGTGGCGAAAACCGAGTAAGGTGTCCACCGATACCAACTCAAAATACCCAAACCGCCATGCCACCATTGAGATAAAGGAGATATGGGGTTTTACCCCGGCGCTCCACAAGTCATACAAGATTAAAGATTAAAGATATATTTTAATATTAGTGTTTCGATTACACTAGCGAGGAGATGATTTAGCGTTTGTCTATATAGGATGGAGTTCATGTGTGTCTACAGCACGCAGGTACCATCACTAAAATTCAATGCGACGTCATCCTAAGGGGGCTCACCACCTCCCTCGTACACCAATCTTGGAAATTTTTAGACAAAATTTAAATTTCGGGAGTTGGAACGTCTCCGCCTGAAACTAAATTTATAAGTGACGTTCAAAGACCGTCTAAGGCCAATATTCAAATATTGCCCTAAGGCAGATGTGCACAAGCATTTGTCTCCGCTCAGACAGCTCCAAATGCGACGCTCTGATTCGTCGGAAATGAGTAAAATATGACCCGAGGTTAATAATCGATATAACCTTCTGCTACCGTAGTTGACTTCCAACCACCGTGACGCTTGACAGTGGTAATATCGTCCCCAGCATTGTCCAATAATGTTGCCGAAGAACGCCCCATTCCATGTCCGGTAAAACTTTTTGGACCAGAGAGCCCAAGAAATCAAGCAACTTTTGAAACGGTTTTCGAAATTATGTTGATGCCTATATGTTGTGTAGTACATTTTCCGGTTACATATCGCAAGAAAAATCTCCCATCGGCAGTTTTAGGTGGCAGGCTAATGTACTTTCGACACATTTCTACAGCATTAACTGAAAAAGCTTCTTCCATGATCGTGAAACTTCTTGAAATATTTGTTTTCGTATCCGGAATGAGTACATAAAGGTAACTGCCTTTGTCTAGGGGCTTGGCTGATATCTAAAAAGGTTAATTCATTCCATCGACAAGCACCTGCGACTCACATGATAGTTGCAACCTGTAAAACGTTCAAAATAAAAAGCTCAATGTATAAATTGAAATATTGCCATAGTGTACTTCCTTACCTTAACTTGCAAATATTCCTCATCCGTTGCTTTTTTCAAAAATTCTTCGATTTGGTTTCTCTCTAGTATTGTTGTCTTCTTTGGTTTATATTGTCTTGATTCGGCTTTCAAATATGAAGTAAGTCTACCAAACTTCGAAATATCAATACATTTGTGCACTTTCAGTATTGATTTTAACATGAAATACTTTGTCCACATTGAAGAGGCAGCAAACAGCTTCTTCACATTGAAGAAGTAGGATAGTAGCACCTCTTCTGTAATTGCTTCTTTGCCTACGCCCCTTGTTTTTCCCCAGTTGTCGAATTCTACCATTTCCTTCTCGTATACACCTTTGCTCTTTTCTAGTAACAAACGCAATGTGGCTTCTTGAGTTTCTTGCTGGATTGCAGCCGGAATAAAGAAATTATCAGAATTCTCGCCCATTTTTTGTGTTGGTTTTGCAAATTTTGATGCTCTTTTTGATAAATAAACAAAAGCATGTCATAGAAACGACTCCAAGACTTTCTAGTTTTCAGCACAAAATCAGTATTCTTGATCAAAATAAATTTGTAAAATCTGACGTTTCCCGAAAGCAAAATTTTTATTTACTTGTGGTTTTGGCCATGGTCGTGGATAAAACGTTGAATTATACATTCGGGAATTAACAAGCTTCTAATCCCCTTATATAATTAATGAACTATTAATT
The DNA here is from genome assembly GCA_947369205.1 of Cantharis rufa. Classification (NCBI taxonomy): domain Eukaryota; kingdom Metazoa; phylum Arthropoda; class Insecta; order Coleoptera; family Cantharidae; genus Cantharis; species Cantharis rufa. Next base: position 28,510,793 of record OX376305.1, on the reverse strand, counting down.
TCCTTCAGAAAACCATATAAGTTACAATTTCATTATTTTTAGTTAGTCGTCAATAAACACTCACTTGTAGTAGTTATTAATTATATTAGGGGATTAAAAAGCCTCTAATCCACGAAAAAAAATGGGCACTCGAGGCGCAGCCGAGAGTCACATGTTTTCGAGAAGATCCATCCATTTCGAGAAGAAGCATCCATTTGTTGAAAACTAGTTTTTAAAGCGTTCCTCAATTCACTGCATCTTGCTCGGAGCTTACTTTTTTTAAAGCTTCTGTAAATTTTTTAATAAAATGTGTAGCTTCAAAATATTTACAGCACTCGCCAGCACTTCAAGAGTAGTTTTAAATAACATTAAAAAAAATTTAATTTTTTAAAAATTTGAAAAAAAGAGGAGCCAACTTGACGCTTCTGTCAAATGTCAATAATTCAATTGCTAATAAAAATCTAACGGACCCAGCACTCTCAAAAAAAATTACAGCACTCGCCAGCATTTCCAATAAATCAAAAAAAAAATTAAAAATTTCAAAGTGGAGGGGCCAACTTGACGGACCCCATGTTCCCTTAGGTGTTTGTGGCATCAATCTTAAATGTTTTTCACACGGCCAATTGTATGTGGCCTGTTCCCGTGTCAGAAAACCATTGTCATTATTTATTTACGCACCAGAAAATAAAACCAACAATGTTGTGTATCAAAAAGCATTTTTTTGGTTTTGAAATTTTTTTTTTTATTTATTCCAGTTCCAAGACAGGACAACGTCTATCGGGTCAGCTAGTTGTACATAATTTCATTATGACGGCAACTAACATTAAATTAACATTGTCTTACGCCTCAGTAGTAACTGTTACTTTTCTTAAAAATAGTACATTGTCTTATTCGGATTAAAAGTGAATCTTTGTTTGACAAGCAATTTTTGCATTTGCGAGGCGGAGCGCTAGCGGAGCCGAGCAAATGCAATAATTGCACGTCAAACAAAGACACTTTTAATCCAAATGAGACATATTACTTTTTCTCCAACCAAAAATTAAATAAAATTTAAAATATAAATACTTAACTTTAAAACATTATTTGACGTAATATTAGAAAAGTCACTTTGACATTTAAAAATTGTGTAATTTCGAAGAGTGCTTTTTCTAAATTGTTTGAATTAGCAATAATTCGAGAACGGCGCTAGATATCAAAAAACTGAGCAAAAAATTCTCCCCCCTCGTCACAGACACACCCCCGTGAATTATCGGTAGGAAGGCATATGCAAAAATTTAGATCGATCGCGCACAAAAAATACTAAAAAATAAAATCACTTTTAAGTCATGCACAAAAAAGTCTTTTTAGTGCACGTAAAAAAAGTGTTGCTTAGCAATTTTCGCATTTTTACATTAATAACGAAAACGTCAACTTTTAGTTGAGGTAATGCTACTAAAAATGTACTGCTTTTAATACGGTTGGAGAAAAAGAAAATTTTTAAATCAATTTTTTTATTTATATAAAAACAATTTATTTTTTAGAGTGTAAACTTATCATTATTCTCCAAATTTCTATTACACTTAGAAAGCTCCTCAAGTGAACTTCAATACTTCAGGTCTTGTTGCTTGATTTGTTTGAAACTTTTCTTGGAAATATTTTGAAATTAAATACACTAGTTTCTGATGACCGAGTAAAACTTGAAAATGTTCTGGTTTTCTATAGAAAACGCCATAATAATATAAATATTTTTCTTTTGTAATTAAAAATGGTGCTGTTTTTCTCATAAATTTTGCCATCTGTAAAAAATCATCTTCACATATATATTCTAGACTTCTTGGGTCTGAAAAGCCATTAATTCTTAACATATTTTTTAAACAAAGTGGCAGTGAAATTCCTAAAGCGCTTTCAGCTTCATCAAAGCAGTCTTCTTCGTACATCTAAAAAAGTGAGAAGTAAAAATTTGTTGAATCGATATTAATTGTCAGCAAAGCTGTCACCTAAAGTTCAATATATTCAAAATATATATTCAGTTTTTAACTTACCATGATAACAGTAATTAAACAAAATGTTTCTTATTTCTTATTATGTAAAATATTTATCAGTATTTTTTCTACTAAAACACGAAACTGTAAAATAACTGTTTATATAAGTAGTATCTTGATAAGTTTTTAATTTTTAAGTTGGTACGCTGACAAATTTGAAAACGTAATTTGTAAAATAGAGCTCAGCACAATTTCTTTATTTTCAAAAAACAGTTTTCTGCATTACTGTTCGCAGCACTAACAATTTCCTTTGCCATCCTCTGCCCTTTAACTGAATGAAAATTTATAATCCTACATAGTTTCAAAATAAAAATAGACGATGTACTGTACATTGCCGGCAGTAGGGTTTGCTTAATTGAAATAAAATTGTTAATGGTACGAATAGAAATGTATAAAAACAGTTTTTTAAAATAATGAAAGTGTACTGCCCTCTACTTGACAAAAACAGTCGGTACATTTTAAAATTTGTTATATGAGTATAACTATTTTTTTAATAACTCAATTTATTCAGCAATCAATCTGTAGATTGATTAATAGATGTAGATCTATTAGATAAGATAATAAACTTATTAGTGGGTAAAAGGAATAAAACATGCGCAGAGTGTTCTAGTAAACGCTCGTCACTTGGCACTGATAATTCTTCTCATTGGGAAATCATTCTGGATGACGCCGTTTATTGGCATGCAACAGCCTAGCCTAGTCGACATGCCTAAATGGAGAGGCATTAGGAGAGGAGACATACCCTTTGGTTTAACTAATTGGTAATCGAGAGAGTGTCAGTTTGCGCTGATCCCCTGAATCCGAGCCTGTTACGCAGCATCGCTCATACTTTTATTTCAAAAATAAATAAAAATACAGACCATAAAATACACAAAAAGCAAAATAAAATCCAAAAACAATGCAACAGCAATGGTACAACAACAATAACAATATTTCTAATACGTATTCCTCGCATATTTGCGGTGGGTGAAATTGTGTATTTGTTACCGGTTTTTGGCTGCAGGATCGGCCTGAATCTCTTATACATCAGATGGTTTTCGAGACTGTAGTTACCAATCTCTCTAATTACAGAGTTGTCAGAGAATTTCAGACTATCGAATTTCTTGGCCATGCGGTGAATAAATTCTACGATGAACTCCTAGGTGGAGTCTTCCTGCAGCATTGAGTTTCTGACGAAGATCGGAGCTTGTAGAGCTCTTCTAACCGCTATGTTACGGGGTTTTTGTTTGGGGTTTGTCGGCATAGACTCAGACAGTCATAATTGGACGTATTATGATTTTGTGGATAAGCAGTCTATTTGATGGAGCCAGTTTGATGCAGTGGCCAAGCAAGTGGCTTGTATGTGCGGCCCCAGTGGAGACCTCTGTCCAATGTCACTTCCAAATATTTGGAAGTGTTTGTCCAGGGTATCTCCGTTCCGAACATTTTTAGATAATAGTTTGGGAACCTCTCGGTTTTCAAGAACAATTTTTTTTTATGGAGATTTGACTTGGCAGAGTTGTTTGATCTTCAGAAATGGATTGCCGATCAAAGCAAAGAAAGCAAAGAAACTCATGAAGACACTGGATCCAATCATTAGGAGGCGCAGTAACATGGACACTAACCTCAACAACAATCTAACAATCTACAAGGATCAATCAACATCAGATGAAGGAGATAAGGCAGCTTCGCTGCCACATACTCTAATATATAATAAACTAGCAAAAAGCCCATCCACGGACGGGCATCTAGACCCGATTGGTTGGAAACTCGATTGATGTGCAACTCGTCTCAGGGGGAGTACCGGCGCGGCGGTGGTTTAATATATTTTTCGGTTGGTAAAAAAACCGACCAATCAGATTGTTTCTTTTTTCACCAAAAATGACACGCTGGAGCCGGAGCAGCAGAGTGCTGGGATTTTATGTATTACTAGCTGGAAAGCCCGTCCACGGACGGGCCTCTAGAACCGATTGGCTGGAAACTCGATTGATGTGCAACTCGTCCCAGGGGGAGTATCGTCGTCGGTACTTTAATATATTTTTTGGTTGGTAAAAAAATGACACGCTGGAGCAGCAGAAGCAGCAGCGGGCTGGGATTTTATGTATTAAGATTAAGATAATAATATAATAAATAAACAAGCTTTGGCGAGGACAGATTTGAGATTGAGGGTACATTTGGAATCCTCAATTTTGACTTTGAAGTTGTAGCACGCTTTCCTGTATTACGGCTATGCTCAAAACTACGTGTGGTAAAGGCAGTTGCCTTTCTTGCCTAATGGATAAATCGGCCCCGGGTCCATTGCGTCTAACTGAGAGGCACTTTCCCGAATTTGTTAAACCAACTGATAAAAAAGCTAATCCATATAGGTGTTGCGTTGTATGTTGCAGCATGAAAGATGCGATAGGAAAAAAATACGAAAGAAGACAAGATATTACTGCAAAAATTGCAATTTGGGATTGTGTGCCGCGCCATATTTCTTGATGTACCATACAAGATTGCATTTTTAGTTTGTTTTTTTGTGATATTATGTAAATAAATTATAATCAATTCCTATTAGATCTACGTTTCGAAGACTTTATTTTTCTTCTTCGGGATCTGAAACATAATCACTTACAAATTTGACAAATAGCAAGATTCAAATAATACCAAGATTTCCCACTAAGTATCGTACACATTAGAAAATATGGACGTGATTAATGAACATAATGAATAATCAATTCCTTTTATATAGAAATTATGTACATACTCATTAATGGATTATCGGATTAAAATAATAAATTTAAATCCCTTTTTACCTGGTAGTGTTGAATACGTAAACTTAATGTGCTCTGTATCTTAGGCTGATAATATACAGAACACACAAAGTTTAAAATGCATTCCAAGCTGTGCTGAAACTTGCAAGTTGCAACCAGTACTGAAAGTTTGAATATTTGAAAATCCATGATTCCTAGCCCTAATATAAACATTAGATTTTCCTTTTCAAAAAATTTGATACGACATTTGGGGCATCCTGAACTGCACAGTTGTGTATCGATATATTGCATACAGGGTGTATACTGTAAAGCATAAACTACACATTATATTATAATAAATCCAATTAATAATTTAATTCTCCTCCAACTTCTAGGTAAAGTACAGATACTGCGCCACTGAAAATATTTTTTCATCCAACACTATCGAAAGTATAGCATATAGGGTAAATTCTAGATAGATAAAATGTGCAATAGGCGGTGTGATATTAAGTAACCACGATATCGCTAGTCATAACAACGTACATGTGTATTTTCGCCGTGCTGCTATTATTTGCTTATGTAAATTTACCTTTTGCTTTGTTGTTACTTTTATTTTATACGCCTAGCTTTGGCAGTCTGGTGACGTATTAGCTGATTTGATTACAATTCTGCTGACGTTATCTTGCTTCATCTTTATATAATGATGTCACATGCTTTAATAAGATACTTAATAAGTTACTGTTTATTTTAAAAGTGGTATTTTTGTTACTTATCACTTTATATTTTTATTTTGGAAAGGACCCGTGTTGGATGAAAAATGCATCATTCGCGTAAAAAGTAAGCCATATCAGATTTAGCTAGAGAACTCGCTATCGCTCGTTCTGATATATTGCTAAAACTGATATGACTTTCTTTCTATCGCTCATATGTTAATAGCTATTACGTACACAACTATAGAAAGGATAGCATATCAGGTAGTTTTTATCGCTCGAAAATGATACTTTGCAGCGGTGTTCGGAAAATTCTTGCACATAAGCAGCAATGGTGGCGTACCTTTCCGCACTCATACAATCAAGTAATGCAATACCCTTATAATTAACTCGAATCGTGACCACCTTTCCTGGCTACGGCGGTTGTTGATAAGCGATTAGGCACACCTGCAAGATTATAAATAGTAAAAGACGGCGGTTGTTTACGTTTTTTATTGTTTTTAAATTCTAACGCTACACTTTTAATTATTAAAAAACAAAAGTTACAATTACAACTTGTTTGGCGGTTTCCATTATTTCGGCTGGGTTTTCCATTTCGCTGCCGTCGGAGTCGGAACTATCCATTATTTTCACTTTTATAATACACTGCTACTCTGTACCAATTGCGTTTTCACTGCCTACTGAAGTGCACGTGCAATTTTGCATCACAAGCTAATAGATAAGAGTATTATTTACTTCCGTTATGTCGCGTCTCATTTTTATTAACCTTTATATATAAACGTTACTTTTTAAAGCATAATTTATGTTTTTTTTTGGAAAGGACCTGTCTTGAACGTGAAGCTAAACGTGACTCGCTCAGAAAGTTCCATTGCGGTTAAGTAAGCTATCAGAACTCGCTAATCGCTCGTTCTGATATATCGCTTACTCAACCGCAATGTTATACTTTCTGCAGCACGACTGTAAATATTTACTAGATTTACTAATACTAGCATGATAAATCACCATTATACGCTCCATTGCACAAATGAGAAGTAATATTTCTCAACCTAGGTAAATAAGAATAATAAAAAAATCGGATGTGGCCATGCCCATAACTTTATCATACTTTTAAATAATAATAAATTTTAAAAAATTATTATTTTGGAGGGAAATAATTATAATAAAGAAATAAAATTTAAAAAATAAGAAAAAAATTGTTTTTTTTTTAATTTATAAAAACTATATAACCAAAAGTAGGATATTTACACGATTATTGATTAATACTTTTTTATTATTATTTTGGAGGAGAATATAATAAAAAAATTAAATTTTAAAAGTAAGAAAAAAATTTTTTTTTTTAATTTACAAAATATTGTTGTTTTTGCTTTTCCGTGTACCGATTTTAACCAAAATCTAATCAGCTCTAGTAGTCTCAATATTTATTTACTAAATACAAAATTTTGTTAAAAAATTTCTATTACTTTTTGAGGTAGAGCGCACACAAAATTTAACCACATCCATACATACATACTGTCGTGTTTCAAAATCATGTTTTTGAATTTTTAATTTTTAAGATTTGATTGATTTTGATTTTGTAAATAATTTATTATGCTGATTGTAAATATTTTGAAATTTGATTGTTCGCGCCAACAAATTTCAAGTTGGTACGAAAGTTTATGATAAATTTGTTTTTTGCCAAGTGCATTGACCGGAGTGGTCGCATTTTTCCGAGGATATCTATAACATTTTGTAATTTAGATCTCAAGTTGGAGATTTTTTTGATATTTTGGTTAATAAACAAGTTTATTTGATGTAAGTGGATTTTATTTGATAATTTTTTGAAGAAAATGTTTTTAAAAGTTTTGGATAAGTAATTTTGAATATTATAATTGGATTGATAATTAATTGGATGGTTTGAGAGAAAGGGATTTGTTTAAATTATGAAATTGGAAAAAAATTACATTGGATAAAAAATTTTAAAAGCCAAAATTGAAAGAAAATTTAAAACAAGTTAGGAACGAAGCGAATGGTTGTTATCACGCATATTTTATTAAGCCTTAGTTGAAATGCAATATAGACATTTTAATTTTCAATTTGTAAAAATAGGATTTGTAATAAATATTCATCGCAATACATACCGACATTTTTTGTAAATGACGATTTTCCGCTTCTGGGACCCTAAAATGTCTAAATTCATCAAAATCTCAACTTTTTTTTTCTGCACGATTACAATACTTTCTCAGACTTCGTATGATAAAGTAAAAAACCTAGATAAATAATGAACATATTCATACAGTGCCACCAGGCTAAGAAAAACCCCGGAAAATATGTCAAGTAATTTGATAAAAATTTGAATGAACCAATGAACATTGAGTTATTTCTCAAGTACATTCTGTGGTAAAAGTTACAAATCATTGTGTGTCAACTGTCAAATGTCGCACAAACCAGCACAATTTTTTGTCTTGTTCGTTTTCGTGTTATTCATATTCATGAAGCGAATTGATAAGCGTGTAATACAGCGTGTATTCTAGTGTGCGATTTAAATTTCGATATTTTCGTGAATTTTGATATTTTCAAGCTTCTATAGTGTTGTAACAGTAATAACAAATATTAGGTTATTATCTATTTATATAACACACCATCTGAAATATCAATAAACAGAGTTTCGAGTATCATAACCTCAAAATGTAACAGAACCACAAATGCAAATAATGCTTCTGACGCCAATAATTATGCAGCCAAGCCAAGAAGTTCAACCCCAGCATTATCCGCAACAGATGCAAAGTACGGTTCCTTACAGCTTAACTTATTATAATCAATAAATACCAACACACTCACATGTGGGTCAATCACAATATGTAGCTGGAAATACACAGGTGGGTCAACCGCAGTATGCACCATTATATCAATATCCTCTTGTAGGAAATTCCAACTTCCCACCACTACCTCCCCTACAACAGGAGAAAGCGAATGGAAAACGGCGCAATACAAAAAACGACCGAGAAGCCCGGAGCAAAATATTGGGAACCAAAACTATAAACAAAAAAAGATGAGCGATAACTGGTTTAATTCTTTTTTGCTCAGTTTTTCGATATCTAGCGCCATTCTTGAGTTATTGCTAATTCAAAAAGTTTTCGAATTAAAAATATTTCATTTCAAATTATTGTTTTGTTTTTTTGATGTGACAGTTGATTTGACAATTAAATCGAGTTTTTTATAATATAAGTGAAATTAATCTATTAAAAAAAACGATTTTTTGTGCAATTCAATAGCATCTCGTGGTTATACAAAATCGTTTTTAACCAAATTTGTCTTATAAATAGTCGCCAAACTATAGAAAATTATGAATATGTTCATTATTTACCTAGGTTTTTTTTATTATTCTTATTTACCTAGGTTGAGAAATATTACTTATCATTAGTGCAATGGAGCGAATAATGGTGATTTCTCATGCTAGTAGTAGAAAATGTTTACTATTTACAGTCGTATTGAAGAAAGTTGAACTTTGCCTTTGAGTAAGCAATATATCAGAACTCGCTAATCGCTCGTTCTGATAGCTTACGAAACCGCAATGGAACTTTCTGAGCGAGTCACTGTATCTAGCTTTACGTTCAAGACTGGTCCTTTCCAAAATAAAAACATAAACTGATAACAAAAATTACACTTTTAAAATAAACATTAACTTTGTTAGAACGGGTTGGAATGTAATACAAGTCCCAGCATCTTATCTTACCTTATCAACATCCCCCGTAGCAAGATAGTAGGTCACGATTCCTATAAATTGCTTTCCTTTATATGCAATATCACGTAACGTTTATATACACTATCATAACCGCTTATATGCAAGTTTATTACAAACATTGCTGCAAAGTATCATTTTCCAGCGATAAAAACTGCCCGATATGCTATACTTTCGATAGTTTTGTACGTAAAATATTTTATCGGAAAACATAACGAAAGCGATGCTTTCCGAGTATCCACCCGGCAGCCAAAACGAAGCATTCCTAGTCAGCTCAGAAATAGACTAATAACATAAAATCGATTCTGTTACTTCTGCAAGTCAATTTATTTATATTATAAAAAAATTCTATTATAAGAATTTGTCAGACGTGGAATTCGAACTGGCGATCGCCAAACGATTTAATAATAGCTGTTTTTTTTCACCTGTTTTATTTCCATCTCAGGTACACAACTGAGACGAAGTGAGCTGAGCCGAACAGGTATTAACTGACTCAAAGTGAGAAAAACATATGGTGAAAAGAGCAACAAAAGTACACCACCAACCATGATACAAAAATTATTTACCAACCAAATCATATTTACCTTTGTTTACTATCAACTTAACCTCAATATAACATAAACGTGACAATGTTTACTATAACCATAACCTCCACAAAAACAAAGGGGCGTTAATTTTTTAAACCGAACAATCCGGGCTATTTCCCAATTTAGCTCAGTTCGTACTCAGTTGTAAGACTTCGAAAAAGCAAAATCAGTTAGATTAGGGAGGGAGGTGATTTACTCAATTAAAACTCACTCGGCACGGCACGGCACATCTGTTGAAACGGTAACACGAACACCCATTTAACTGAGTACCTGAGTATCTCGGTACAATCTCACTTAAAATAGGTGTAAAGAATACAACTTATGATTCAATCGCTTAATGCATTTAGCCATAGAGGGTTGCTCTAATGACATTGTTTTAATTTGTCTTATCTGTCACAATTTGTAATTTAAACAATATTTCTTTATATTTGATATAATCTGTATTCTTTTTACCTCTTTTATTTCCATCTTAGTTACACAACTGAGACAAAGTGAGCTGAGCCGAACAGGTATGAACTGAGTCAAAGTGAGAAAAACATAAGGTGAAAAGAACAACAAAAGTACACTACCAACCCATGATACAAAAATTATTTACTAATCAAATCAGATTTGCCAATGTTTACTTTCAACATAACCTCAACATAACATAAACGTGAAACGTTTACTATAACCATAACCTGCACAAACCTTTTTAAACCGACCAATCCGGGCTATTTCCCCATTGACTCAGTTCGTACTCAGTTGTAAGACTTCGAAAAAGCAAGATCAGTTAGATTAGGGAGGGAGGTGATTTACTCAATTAAAACCCACTCGGCACAGCACGGCACATCTGTTGAAACGGTAACACGAACACCCATTTAACTGAGTACCTGAGTATCTCAGTACAATCTCACTTAAAATAGGTGAAAAGAATACAACTATAGTCGTATTTACAGAATACAACTATAGTTGTATTTACAGAATACAACTATCTTCAAAGAAATCTTTGCCAGGGCTAACAGAAATCGAGGGACAAGGAGTTTTTTCAAGTTTTCGCAAAAAAAGAGTAATCTTTTTTTTTATTGTTGAATTCTTGGTTTTTATTAAATGGTTTTATATACTGTCAAGTTCTGTTGGGGCAATGTTTCTACATACAAAATTTGGTTGAAAGCCCTTCAATACTTCATGAGTTATTCACTCTTGAAGTTTAAACTTTGGCAGCTTGTAATTTTTGACAGATGACAAAAATTTAATTTTACCTATTCTAGATAAAGCTTTTCAAGGTGATTAATATCACAAGACAAAATCGTTTTTAAAAATGTGTGTTTTTTTTAGTAGATTACAACTTTTTTAACTTTTTGAATTTGTGGATTCTATGATATAATCTTCGTTGACTGCAGAAGACTAAACGAGAACACCAATCAATAAATGATAAACAATATTTAGTAACAAATTAATAATATTTATTTGGATGGGCAAATATTACACGACTGTTCACAATTATGATTGAGGTACTAATGTGGTGCTGTATAATAACAAATCTTGGGTTACCTAGGAACACACATTTGGCCTACTCTATATTAGGACTACTCATTACGTCTCAAACTACTGGCAAGTTGTCGAACTAATATGGTAGTGCCAATTTGATTTGAATTAAGATGGACGCTACATCTATTCCCCCTCCAGTGATGGAGTCACGAGAATCTGGTTGGCTGCCTGATGAAACGTCCAGATCGTGTGGTTCTTGAAGATGCTGATGTCGTTGTGTCTAGCGGGACTGACGTCGAAGAAGCTGGCGGAACTGACGTCGAAGAAGCTGGCGGAAAGGTAGTTGGTATCAACTGAAAAGAAACTTTCTTCGGCTTCCGCTGTGTTAGTTGTATCTTCTCTGTTGGCTTGACTTCGGTTTGGTGTGCGATTTGCACGTTCGACTCTTCCATATGTGCTGCTTTCAGTCGGTGGACGGAAACTTCCTGTTGTTTTCCTTTGATGTTTATGATGAAGGTAACGTCCTTTCGTTGAACAACTTGGTAAGGACCCTCATACGGGGGCATCTATTTACTGCATCTATTCGGAGGAAAACGTACTTACAGGTTCGTAGTTCTTTTTGTACGTATGTGGATGTCTTGGTTGAATGGTTTGATGTTTGAGTTGGCTTCAAGTTTAGCATTGTTTCTTTTAATCGGGCCACGAATTCACTTGGCGGAGTGGTTATACCTCTCTCGAAGAATTCGCCAGGCAATCGAATGGTTGTACCGTAAACCAATTCGGCTGGTGATGCGCCGATGTCTTGATTTATTGCTGATCGATGACCTAAGAGAACGGAAGGAATAATGTCTACCCAATTTCTTGAGTGGTAGCACTTGATGGAAGTCTTTATGGTACGATGCAAGCGCTCGATGGAGCCGTTAGCCTGCGGATGGTACGCCGTGGTCTTCAAGTGCTTGATTCCAAGAAATCTTGTTAGTTCTCGGAACAAATGTCACTCGAATTGTCTTCCTCTGTCCGTGGTAATGCTTTGCGGGGTTTCAAATCTTGAAATCCAACCGCTGATGAGTGCTCTTGCTACGGTTTCGGCTGTGATGTCTTGAGTTGGAATTACTTCTGGCCAGCGAGTGTATCTATCGATGCAAGTCAAACAGTAGCTGAAGCCTTGTGATGGTGGAAGTGGTCCAATTACATCAATGTTGATGTGACTAAATCTTTCTCCGGGAACCAAAAACTTTACGAGTGGAGGTTTGTTGTGGCGTTGAACTTTACATTTTTGGCATGACAAACAATTTTGAACCATTTTTGTGCAATCTAGACGAATCGATGGCCAAATAAATCTATCGGTGATTAATTTTATCGTAGACTTGACACCAGGATGTGCTAGGTTGTGCATTGCGTTGAAAATTTTGGTTCGTAATGGTTTTGTTACAAAAGGTCGAAGTTTTCCATTTGACGTGTCGCAGTATATTTGTGCGTTGACGTTGGGAAAGGATCGAAGTTGTATTTGTAATGACATCTTAGAATTGTTTGATTTTAAAATGTTTTGAAGTTCTTGGTCGGTTGCTTGCTGTTCCGCTAGTTCATCGTAATCAATAGCGGTGGGAGAAACATTTATCGACTTGATTCGTGACAACATGTCTGCTACGATGTTATCTTCACCTGGGACGTGTCGAATGTCGGTGGTGAATTGGCTTATAAAATCAATGTGACGTAGCTGTCGAGGCGATGCTTGCTCAGGTTTTTTGTTGAACATAAATGTTAGCGGTTTGTGGTCACTGTAGATCGTGAACTGGCGACCTTCAAGTGATGTTTGGAAATGCTTTATTGCTTGATAAATAGCAAGAAGTTCTTGATCGTAGGTGCTATATCGTTTCTGCGTTTCTGTTAAACGTTTTAAATAAAACCCGAGTGGTTGGATTTTTCCGTTTAATACTTGTTGCATAGCTGCACCTGCAGAAGTGTTAGACGCGTCAACGTAGACACATAATTGGGCGTCTGCAGATGGATGTGCTAACATAATGGAATTTGCTAACTCTTGTTTGCATTTGTCGAAAGCTATTAATGCTTCGGGATTCCATTCAATGGTGGATTTATCATTCTTCTTATTGCCTTTCATTAATTTTTGTAGGATACCCTGTGAAATAACTGCGTGGGGTATGCAACGCCTGTAAAAATTTAAAGAAGCGATAAATCTTCTTAATTCTTGAGCAATTTTGGGTTGGGGTATATTCAAAATTGTCTCAACTTTTTCTGGTGATGGTCGAATTCCATGTTCGTTAATAGTATGTCCTAAAAAGTTAATTTCTTTTTGGAAAAATTCACATTTGCTTATGTTGATTTTGAGACCATGTTTTCTAAATCGTTCAAAAACGGTGCGAAGATGTTGGTTATGCTCTTCGGTGCTATTGGATGCAATTACAATGTCATCATTGTATTTGAATACAAACGGTAACTCTGTTAATACTTGGTCAATGAATTGTTGAAAAGTTTGTCCAGCATTGCGTAGACCAAACGTCATTGCTAAAAATTCATATAATCCAAATGGTGTGATAATTGCGGTTTTTGGGATGTCATCAGCATGCACTGGTATTTGATTATAAGCTTTAATTAAATCAATTTTTGTAAATACCTTGGCATTAAACATATGTATTAATGGTTGCGTCCTGAATGTGGGGTACAGGATATAGGTCTGGGACGGTGATTGCATTCAACCGACGATAATCACCACATAGACGATATTCGCCATTTTTCTTTGGGACCAGATGTAGTGGACTAGCCCATGGTGAGTTTGATGGACGGCAAATGCCTTGCCTCATCATCTCTTCGAATTCTTTTTTCGCAATTTCATACTTTTGCGGTGGGAGACGTCGTGCTTTTGCAAAAACTGGTGGGCCTTGTGTTTCTATATGATGAAAAACGTTGGTTTCGTTGGAAGCTGTTTCGTAATGGTTTTGCTTGGTTATATCCACAAATTCGCGAAGAAGCATGTTGTATTCTGAATTGTTTGGGATGGAAGTAATGCTTACTTCATTGTTAGTTACCATTTCGATTTTTCCATACATTTTCAACTGGGTTTTGTTATCGATGATCCGTTTGTTTCAAATGTCGACTAGCAATTCGAATTTGTCCAAAAAATCAGCTCCAATAATTGGTTTGGACACATCTGCAATAATAAAAGGCCATGTGAATTGACGTCTTAAACCGAGGTTTAAAGTTATGAGTTTTTGCCCATATGTAGATATGGTAGACCCATTTGCTGCGAATAGTTTTAATTCGCTTGCTTGCTTATTCCTTGCACAGGATGATAACGGGATGATGCTCATATCGCTACCACTGTCAACTAGAAATGTAATGTTGTTGGTTTTTTCAGTTACGAATAAACGACTTGTAATTGTTGACAACACCGCATTAAGTCGTGGGAATGGGTGTTGCTTAGTTAGTTTTTTTGCTTCGGCGAGGAAAACTTGCACCAGCTGGTACATTTGTGTGCTCGATCACCAAATTTTTCGTGGTAAAAACAAATATCTTGTTTTTTGGTTAGAATCGTATCTATTTCTTGATTTGCTGCGATTCCTTGAATTTTAACGGCCTCGATTGTACTGTGTTTTTTTTAATTGATCTGCGAGTGCTTCAACTTGTTTCGATAGGGCCATTACTTGAGTTTCTAATCGGTCGTGATTAGATTGGTTTGGTGCTGGAGTCGAACATGGAATTGCTGTTTCAAAAACTGACGTTTGAAAATTTGACATTTCCATTATTTTGTCCGCGGTTTCAGCCTTTTTCTTCAAATCGATTTCTATGCAGCTGACTATGGATCTGGTTGTCTCTGGCAGTTTACTTAGCCAAAGTGATTCGACGACGGTGTGGCTCATACTGGTTCCACTTAGTAATTTCATCTTTCGGAGCAGTGTTGATGGCTTGTCGTCACCCAAATCGACGCACTGAAGCAATTGCTTTAACTTTTTTTGTTGCGAATCTGCATATTCGTTAATTAGTTGCACTTTTATTTGATCGTACTTGTTATCTTGCGGAGGATTTCTTATAACATCTGCTACAACGTCAAGATACTGCGGCTCGAGAGATCCAACAACGATATCGTATTTAGTTTGATCGCATTTAACGCCGTTGTTACGAAATTGTGCCTCTATTTGTAAAAACCATAGGTCGGGCTTTGTAGGATGAAATTTTGGTACCTTAGTGGAAACTTTGTATGTTTCTACGTGCGTATTTTGTGAGGTTAGCTGTCGTTCAGGCTGGGTTCGTTCCGGACCTTGTTGTTGTGCTTTCAATTGATCGATTTGGTGCATTAAGTCTTGGATTGTACTTTCCAAATTCGTTATCGGTACTTCAGGTTGATACGAATTGTTTCCTTCACCTTTATTGTCAGAGGTTGACATGATGAATTTCTAAAAAATATTGTTATTACTAAATTGTTTTTGCGCAATTTTGTCAATCACGATGCGGGAGTCACCAATGTGGATTCTATGATATAATCTTCGTTGACTGCAGAAGACTAAACGAGAACACCAATCAATAAACAATAAACAATATTTAGTAACAAATTAACAATATTTATTTGGATGGGCAAATATTATACGACTGTTCACAATTATGATTGAGGTACTAATGTGGTGCTGTATAATAACAAATCTTGGGTTACCTAGGAACACACATTTGGCCTATTCTATATTAGGACTACTCATTACGTCTCGAACTACTGGCAAGTTGTCGAACTAATATGGTAGTGCCAATTTGATTTGAATTAAGATGGACGCTACAAATTGTTATATCTCAAAAACGGTGGCTCTTAGAAGAAAAACTATTAAGACATTTTTTATAGATAATTATCTGATATATAATTTTTGTCTGAACTAATTTTATGATAAAACTTACCGTTTTGCTGAAAATTGCGAAAAACCCGTTTTTGTGACCTTTGACCCCGAGTAAATTTTTTTCCAGGTGTCGGATCGATAAGGACTTTTAACATTTCAGTTATAATAGTGTTTTAAGCAATCCTACCAATTTTCAGCCATGTGTTAATTATTGTAACCTTGGCTGTCTAAATTGACCCGACTATAGAGTAAAAATTAAATAATCAAAGTGAAATATTATCATAATCTTGTTAAGAATCTTGTTAAGATTATGATAATATTTCACTTTGATTATAATTTCATTTGTTAATAACTATACATTATATAAAAACAAGGTGGAACTCGCTTTTGCGACAGTTCTTAGGCTTCTATACATCTACTTATATATATGTAAATAATCTGAATAATTAATACCAATCTAAAAATATTCTATATGAAGTAAAATTGTTTTAAGAACGTGCGTTCTGATTGGTTTTGAATTATGCGGACAGACGGACAGACGGACACGGAGCTAGATCATAAGGCTTCTTCCTATACGTTGTATAGAAGCCTAATTAAATATCATAAATAGAAAACCATTTGTCCGCCATATTAGCGTCCCCTGACTTTACTTAAGCACCTCGTGTTTAAATCAACTTTTGTTAGTTTTTATAATAATATAAATGCACTTACGTGAGAATTGCAATTTAATAGCTAATACCTGATAGTAGTTTCAGATTTCTCTTTGATTTATAATCAAATTAAATACAATTTCAAATATTTATTTAACAGCTTCTTATTAGAGCAATTACTCGCTTTCGATATCACTTGAATAAAGCCCCCCTCAGACGATGCTTGTTTTGCTGCTGGTTTGCTTGCTGGTTTGCTTGCTGGTTTCTCTGCTGGTTTTCTACCTGCTTGGTTAGGTGATGGTTTCTGTGCTTGGTTGGCTTCACACGCGTTTAACTATCTCTTTCTACTTTTGTGGTTTCAATGCGCACGCAGGTAGCAACAGTTACCAACACACGGTAACACTCGTGTTTATGAACACAACGCGACTTTATCATTGGTTAGCGCTGAAACCCATCACGAAAACCAGCAGCAAAAATAGTACCGGTTCTATCGCGAAAATCCAGCACGGGAACCAGCGCAAGCCAGCAGTGACGTCATTTTCTATGCGCAGCCAGCACGCGCCAGCTAGCAAGGCTCCCAGCAAGCAATCCAGCAGCAAAACAAGCATCGTCTGAGGCGGGCTTAAGACCTTGTCGACCAAAACTGGCCCGTGGTGTGAATATAGTATGGTGTGCTCGCGCGCATACTGGCGATAGCCTGTGACGTCAGTTTCGGGACTCTCGGGCGATATTAACTTACAGTTTCGCATAGTAAAGCCCAATTGCGTTACCAGTGTTTAATTAAATAATGAATTACTAATATTTTTCGACAATTTGGAACTGAATTATTATAATTTAAAGATCTTTGGTTATATTAATTTCATAATAAAAGTTAACAGAGCATTAAAATTTAAACGGCGACTTAAGACAAAACAGACCAATAAAAATCATTAATTTTAGTCGCCTTTTAAATTTTAATGTCCTGTTAACTTTTATTATGACAGTGTTCCCACTCGTATGGAAAACCTGGAAAAGTTAGGGAATTCAAGATTCTTTAATTTTGCCAGGGAAAAGTCAGGGAAGTTTTTATTTTTAGCTCCAAGTCAGGGAAATTGAATATTCAGTCAGGGAAAAAATAAAATTTTTAAATTTGGAAATATAATTTATTTTAAAATTAAAATTTCTTTTTCAAGTTATTTTTTTGTGCAAAATCTGGAAATAAATTCGAAAAGTGAAAGTTTAGGAAAAAAAATTTAATTTTTTTGTAAAATTGAAAAATAAATTTATTTATTTTTATAATGTATTTTCTCGGGTCTAACATTACTATTTTATCTTCCAATTTATCAAAAAGTAAGGGAAAATTTTAATTTTTGGTCAGGGAAAACCTGGAAAAGTCAGGGAATTTTTTCTAGAAAATTGAGTGGGAACCCTGTATGAAATTAGCCCTAATAGGAAAAATAATAAGATCTTTAAATTTATTGTTGTAGAAATAAATACACAAATGAGAACATCAAGTTTATTTATTTATTTGTAAATTTCGACATTTTTTTTTCAATTTTCTTTTACAATTTTCAAAGCTGATTTTTTTATTAGCATGTCTGAGCCTGATGTATATCCTTGTTCTAATTAAACATAAAATGATATCATTTGGAAATTTGTTTGAAATTTCAAGAGATGCCGTTTCAACTTTTTCCAATAGTTAAATAATTGCATAATTGCAAAAATATTGCATTCTTTGCAAAACAGATTGCCATGAAATTTCTGAAATTCCCTCTCAACTAAACGAGCCAATTCTATCAAATCATCGCTTGGATACATCAGGTGACCTCTTGATAAAAATTCGATCCAATCTGAGGCTCTACTTGTTTGAATATGCCTTGTTTGGATTCCCAAATTCAAAACAGGATATTTCTTCTGAAACCGATGCCCGACGTATCCAGCAATGAATTTGAGCCCTTCATTTGAAATAGTGTAAGAGATTTTACTGTCATCCAATAATGTCAACAGATTTTCATGATCATCAGGAATTGCAGACGAATTACTTATTTTTAATAAACTGTCATCATCAGGATCATCGAAATTATAATCTGGAGCCACAAATGAATAATTAGAAAAATCTGTATCTTCTATATCTACTACAGAATTTGCAATTACCTTCAATTCGTTGTGAGAAAAAACAGTGTTGAAAAATTCCTGTGACAAACAAAGTTCATTTTCAACAACCCCCTCCCCCAAATCATGTTTTTGCATGTGTTAATTTAGTGTTTAGTATTTTCTTTGATAAAGCTTACCAAAATCCTGGATCCGCCACTGGTAAAGGCAGTATTCAGTTACTTCTGACGACACGAAAAGTGCCTCGGGTGGTCGCCCGACTGCCCCTACCCTAACGCCGCTACTGCGCTTAATAGAAAAGCTCAAACTGCCGATACTACTAAATTTGCATTTTACAGGATAAAATAATAAGTGAATATATGAGAATCCCATGGCAATTAAATTCTTATACCTCGTTGACATCTTTACCAAAATTCTTTTTATAATTTCATACTTTTTCTTTAAAAAAAAGTTGCTATTTAGGATTTTTAAAAAATAGTAATAGATTTAGTCAGTAATAGAGTAACAGATTTTCATTAAAATTAATAGATCTATTACAATATTGTAATAGCTATTGCTATTTAATTGTAATAGCTCTGAACCCTGATAGACGAGAATGAAAAATATTTGAAACCGTCTGGAAGCTGACGTCATGCGCAAATGGGAGGGCTAGCAAGCACACCATACTATTCACAAATTATAATAAATATAATTTATTCACACCACGAACTGACCGACTTTCATCCCCTACATCCGTTCATTTTTCCTCACTCCTAACACATCTCAGTTCCTTTACCCTCCCACAGATGGCGCTTTGAAATCTAATCAGTGCCGTGCATTTAACTTTAATAATAGCGGTAATTCAAATGTAATGCTAATATTACAATACTTTAAATAAAATTTTAATTTATCGAAATCCAATCTTTCTTTTTCCAATTTCACCAAGGATTTATTCCAATTTATTAATTTATTATTATACTCATCCAATTATTTAACATAATAATGTTATAAATTATTTAAAAGGTTAAACGTCAAATATGTGTAGGTTATGTTTTGAAATCAACCAATGAAAACACATTATTGTTTATACCCCTCATGGTACTATTATACAATAGTATAATAGTATTATACAATAGTATAATAGTACCATGGTTTTTTTTTTCTAAAAAAACATCAACTTATTCTGCAGTTAATGCCGCTAAACCCAGAGTGAGCCGACTCTGCTTTCTATTTTTTTTTTCAATTGAAAATTTTTTTTGTTTATTTTACCACAATCTAATTTTGTTTTTATAATAAATAAAATTTAAATAAACGTGTCTTAAATTTTTTTTACTTTATTCGTAATCTTAACTAATGATTTATAATTGAAAATAATTTTTTGTTTTAATATTCTTGGACGTTTAAATAATTTACAGACTATGAACTCTTTTGAATTAGATAAATTTCTAACAAACATACACAGACTGCTAAAATCATAACCCTGCCTTTTTGGCTTTGCCGCAGTCGGGTAAAAAGGCAAACGATGTGTTTGGTATCAAAGTATATAAGTTTGTTTATTTTTCCACTATCCAACTTAAATAATTAATGAATTAAATTATCTTATCTTAAATACAAATACAAGATACAAGAATTTATTTAAAAATACGTATTTCAAATACATGTATTTCAAATACTGCCCAGCCCTTGCTATACACTCCTAGAGCCTTCGACCGATTGACCGAAAAAGTTGAAAGGAAAGTGAGATCTCACAAAATTAGCTGACGCGCATAAACGGATTAACACGAGATTCCCGTAATCCCCCCCTCCCCCTTCACAAATGAGCTTCACAAATAAATCAGCAACGGAAAGCAGGACTGGAAAACATTGCAGTACTCGGACTAAAGCAAAGTATTATATTTTTAATGAGGCCCCGGGCGAAGCCGGGTATTCAGCTAGTAATACATAAAATCACATCACGCTGCTGCTGCTCCAACATGTCATTTTTTGCAGAAAAGCAAATACTCTGATTGGTCGAATTTTTTACCAACCGAAAAATATATTAAACCACCGCCGGTACTCCCCCTGGGACGAGTTGCACATCAATCGAGTTTCCAACCGATCGGGTCTAGATGCCCGTCTTAAGACGGGCTTTCCAGCTAGTAATAATATAATGTAAGTTAAATAAAACTAATAGGTAATTTTACTATCTCGTTTTAGCAGATGACAGCGCCAAAGCCAGGCCTGGCTATTCGTTTCATAATTTAAAAAACATTTTGCTAATGTTTAGATTGCCAAGATAATTTTTTATGTTGGTACCAGAAATATTTGTAGACAACCTTGAATCGTCTACGAAGTTATTACAGATTACAGGTGTGAGTTACAAGTGTGCATTCAAATAAAAATTTAATGACCAGAATGGAAAGTTTTAATAATGAACTTTATGATTTAATTTTCACAGAGGTAAATCTTTTTATAATAAATGTTGTTAATTTTTTATCGTGTACAGGCTAGCGAGTAGAAAACTGCAGTTCTACTTTATCATTTAAAGGAAAATGAACTTGTAAATTTCCAATTTTCTTAATTAATAGATTTATGTAATAAAACTGAAAATCAGCCATATCAGTATTTCAGTATTATTAAAAAAACCACTTTGTACTTGGTGTATTTTGAAGTTAGTGTGTGTGACGCCATGATGCATTCAAACATAGCTTGTATCCAATGTAATGAAATACAAGGTTTGTTTAGATAGGTATACTATGACGTCCTTATTAACTTTAGAAATTAAATTTCCATTATATTAATACAGCCAACACTCAAAAAAAGCGAATATTCCGAGAGGTAACATGGAGGAATTCCGCATACATGGGTGTGCTGGCTGGGAAATATCAAGGCCAAAGTTTATGTTAAGTTCTAATGTAGATTCAAATTTCATTACGATGTTTTAGGAAGATCAAAATTCAAGCGTGGAGATGGATAATTTTGACGTTCTTGATGATATAAATGATCTCCTTATGGGCGGCTTTCAGTATGAAAATGAACCTGTTCATAATGCAGAGCTGAATCCAGACGATAACCAGATTAAAGTAAGTATTGTTTCAGATTATTCCTAAATACGAAATGCTTGGTTTCAACAGAAAGTTTCTTATATTTTTAGGATGCTCAAAATACAATCATGGAGACTGATAATGTTAACGTCTTTACTCTTGTAAATAATTTTCCTACGGACGAATTTCAGTATGAAAATACACCTTGTAACAATGCAGAGCCCGATACACACGGCGGCGATCAGATTAAAGTGAGTATTGCTTTCAATTTGTTCCTAATTTGAACTACTTAACCAAAACCAACTACTGTTGGTTTACATTGGCTAACATATTATAATCAATTCTCGAAATTTTAAAAGGAATTTATTCGGTAGATGGCGCGACGAATTAAAATATTAGGCAAGGGGGAGGGTAATACCCAAAGTTAAGTAATATTTTAATTGCTTCCCACTTAACTTTTGCTATTACTCTTTCACATATCATAGAATCATTTTTACGTAAAAATTACTAACAAGGTCTATATGCCAGTTTTTCTAAATTTATTTCTTATTTGAATAATCTACTTAAATTAATTTTAAAAAAAAATTAATTTTTAAACCAAAAATTTAGTATTTTCATGTAATTTACTTCAACGGAACATCGTATGCGTGCATGATTTGCAATATTGAAAACATGCATTTTGATTTGATTGGAATCGCAAACCATTTTTTGCTGACTCATAATATTAACTTGTACGACAATTGTCCAAATGTCGAAGAACAATCCCAGCTGTTAAACTTAAACAATGAAGAGAACTTGGAAAATGTACCTGATAGTAATAGTCGGTCAAAAAATATCAACCCTCCAAAAAATAACCGTTGGAAATGCAGCCAATGCAAAAAGAGTTTTCCGTAAGTTTTTTTTTAATCTTAAGTTTCAACATTAATTTAACGTTGTAGTTCCAAAAATCTTTTGACTGATCATGTCAATATGCACAATGGTGTACGACCCTACAAGTGTCCGACATGTGGTAAAGATTTTACGTCGAAATATACGTTGAACGCGCATTTGAAAATACACGAAGAGAGAAGCCGTGACTTTCAATGTCATCTGTGTTCGAAGACCTTTCACCTTGAACAGAATCTAAAACAACATGTAATAGTTCATTCTGATGTGAAGAACTATATTTGTCCACAATGCTGTAAGGCTAATATTTTAATGAAAACTTTATAATGATTAATAACTTTTCTTTACTTATTGCAGCTAACTCCTTTAAAACTAAAAGTAACCTCGATCTGCATATGATTGTTCATTCAAATGTAAAATCGTTTGTTTGCGAAATCTGCATCAAGGCGTTTGCAAGGAAAGCCGAATTAAGAGACCACATTCGAACCCACACTGGAGAACGGCCTTTTCAGTGCAATCTATGTGACGCATCATTTAGCCAACGTTCTAATCTTCAGTCACACCAAAGAGCGACCCATTTCAACGATAGGCGATATGTGTGCCAAACATGTGGAAGAGGATTCAAAAGAAACAGGTAAGATTTAATTTTATCACAATACTTTTACCTGTAACCACATCAACATGTGCGTAGTGTCGCACATATACGTGTTTGTATCAAAAATGCAAAATTTGCTTCTATAGGAGAACTAAATTGAGCAGTTTCACAATTTAAACTATAAATGTTATCAAGTTTATTATTCTCAAGTGATTTGCTTACACTTTTCAGTATACTATTTAAAAAAGTCTAACTTTTCGATATTCGTTTGAGTAAAGTAAAATAAGTTTATCCGCACTAGTGCGGAAAAGCAATTTTTTCACTTTCAAATTCGAGATATAACCTGTTACGGGTAGGACACGGCTACCTACCTTAGATCCTTTTTCTCTTTCTTTTTTAAAAAATAGTGATAATAGTATAGTGAAACGCGTATGAAAAGCTTATTTTTCAGTGCACGGCGTGTTTTTTTATTTTAGCTGAAGCCATGTTAATCTCACGTCTATTACTGAAAAATATCTCATTCGTTGCACAAATAGTTATACTAGTGTTATACACATAAACAATTGACTGCGGATTATTTGTGTATTAGCATAAAACAGATTCCTCGAAGGAGAAGTGCATCAAATTTATTTTGTAACTTTTGATTTAATTTCAAAACTAAAACTACAAATTCTTTTATATGCGCAGTTCAGTTAAGAAAGAATAGGTTAATTATTGGATTTTAAGAACTTACTTTATTTTGATGTTAGACTACTAGATTATCATATAATGGCAGTCCACACCGGAGAGCGACCGCACGCATGCACTATGTGCTCGGCAGC
Source organism: Cantharis rufa (assembly GCA_947369205.1). Taxonomy (NCBI): domain Eukaryota; kingdom Metazoa; phylum Arthropoda; class Insecta; order Coleoptera; family Cantharidae; genus Cantharis; species Cantharis rufa. Next base: position 28,486,721 of record OX376305.1, on the reverse strand, counting down.
ATTTGTTTATCCCACACATTTAAAGAAACATATGCTAATTCATAGTGGTGAAAAACCGTACAGTTGTGCAATGTGCGCTCTACAATTTAGAAGCACCGATAACAGATCTTCACATTATTTTAACATACATGCTCATCGACAACCGTATAAATGCATAAGCTGTGGGGAAGAATTTAAGCGTTTGCAAGAAATGCGTAAACATTGTGCAAATAACGGTCACTCGACGACCTCTTACATTAAAAATGTAGTCAGGATTGAAGAAACTCAAACTGAATCTGGTCCTGTAAGTAAAAAATCGCCTTGAGAAAATAACCGAGTTTTAATAACAAAATTTTAGACGCACGCTTTGATTATAGACGAAGTTTTAATGGTGGTTGAAAGTGGAGAAAACATAGCCAACGCTGTAAGTAATTGAAAAAGTTTTGATACCAAGAGCAAAACAAGAGAAAATAAGTTAAAAGAAGAAGGTGGTGGATCAATTTATTATTATAAGCAAGAAAGAACTAGAAGAAAAGAACTTTCACAATCCGTAAGCAATTACTTTTATAGTATGTATTCTCGTCGAAAACCATACAAATGTATTTTTTGTGGGGAAGAATTGCTTGCGTTTGCAAGCAATGCATAAACTTTCTGCAATTTAATAAAGGTCACTAGGCGACTTCTTATATTACAAACGTGGTCAGAGTTGATTGAACTCAAACTGAGACAGGTCTGGCAAGTAAAATCGTCGTTAGAAACAACTGGAGCTTTAATAACAAAATTACAGCATTACAGTGGTAATGGTGGCTGGAAGTTTAGAAAACATAGTCAATACTGATAATAATTAGAAATAAATAAAAAGAAATGAATACTCATTCATTATTAAAAGCCACAACAGAATAAGCGTTTGAAATGGAACTCAACTTTCAAAATCGGTAAGGAAGAATTTTAAACCTAAGTAATTATTAGTGTATTGTCGCAGAATGAACTGAAATACAATATAATAAAGAAAATGTTTTATTAGTAATAATTAGAAATTTTTGTTGAGTTTTAGGTCTATATTTGTAACAATATCAATAATTTTCCAACGTTTCGAGTCTTATTTATTGACTCATTTTCAAGGCTTACTGACAAATTTTATTAGTGTAGATATTTTAATTTAGTTTATAAATATTTGATAATACATAGAACACGAGTATAATGATCTCCTACTCAACGTCCGAATATTCGTCAAAGCTTTTTTGAATTTAACAACTTTTTCTTATTAGTTTTTTATTTTTCAAGTTGTTTATATAGGAATCAATCTATCTATCTATTAGATTGCAGATTATAATGACCACTGGCTCAAGTATATCACTCACTTTAAATTACGAAGTTAACCTTCAAGCAGTCGCGCGGCGTCGAATCGACCGCACTTGATACATTTTTGGTTATATTGTTTTACGATTTTTTGTGCAATTCAATAGCATCTCGCGGTTATTCAAAATCGTATTCAAAATTTGTCTTAATAAATAGTCGCAAACTATAGAAAATTATGAATATGTTCATTATTTACCTAGGTTTTTTTTTTCTCATGCAGAAAGTTGAACATTGCGGTTGAGTAAGCAATATATCAGAACTCGCTAATCGCTCGTTCTGATAGCTTACAAAACCGCAATGGAACTTTCTGAGCGAGTCACTGTATCTAGCGGTAAAATGAGATTCCAAAATTCAAAACATAAAATTTTACATGTAGCCGACTATAATTCAATAATTTGCATTTTTCATCGATTTAAAAACAGTGAGTTTTCAATTTCTTTAACATGATTTTAAGAATTTAATTATAAAACAGGTGAATGATGCACGGCACTGGAGTGATAAACATAGTGGTTGTAAAGGCTCCGATATTAAATTCAAATTTTGGATAGTATCGAGCTGAATAATTAATTAAGTACATTGTGATTGTGATAGATAGATGAATAGATAGTGAAAAAGAGTTGGGAAAATATATAAAGCCAAATTAACTATATCGGTAACGAATCAAAATATTACAAATTGGTAGAGGACGTTCACCCGAAGGGTCGACCTGTGAACGTTCACTGACGCCTATATTAAGGTGAACCGAAGAGAGATTGACATACAGGACGAACAGTAGCGATAATAGGAAGTTTGAAAAAGGTTAGCTCATAATTAATAGGTTAAGGAAAAAAGTGGAATTTGTAAACTACGATAGTAGGAAGGTAGGCAACACATATAGCAACGTTGTCAATTTAAATGAGTAACGATAGATTAAAACAAGAACTACTAAAAACGGAGGTGCGTCACAAATCTAACAGCATAGGTAGTTTAGACGAATACGTTAAAAGAAGACGATCACGAGAGGTGGAAAATAGTGATAATATCTTCAAGCGTAACAAGAGAACCGAGAGAACACCAACTAGGCAAAACAAAGATACTGGAACTAAACCGGAAAAAATAGAAGTGGAAAATATGGACGAAATAAAAAAGTTCATGCAAACCATAAGCGCTGATATAAAACTAATGAGAGAAGAAAACTCAGAAATAAAACAAGAGATAAGGGAAAATAACAAAAAAATTCAACAACAAATAGAAACCCAGGCGCAAGAACTGATGACAATGAAAGAGGAATGGACCCAAGCAAAAATTAGTTGGAACCAAGAAAAAGTATCTAGCGAAAAAAAAATTGATGAACTCAAGAATAAGCTGGAAGCGGTTGAATTTAAAGTAGAACTTCAAGAGAGAGAAAAGAGAAGAAATAAGCTATTGGTGACAGGACTGAAAATAGATATAATGGAAAGCCCCACAATGGAGAAAAAGATTGAAGATTTTATAAAACAATACTTGGAGGTCGAAGTAAAGATAAGGAAGGCATATAAGATAGGGAAAGACAGAAGTGTGATAGAAGTGGAAAGCTGGGGAAAAAAACAAGAGATAATGAGAAATAAATTTAAATTGAACAGATTAACAAATGAGAGGGTGTTTATCGACCATGATTTAACTTTTATGGAAAGAGGAATTCAAGCCAAAATTAGAGAGCAGGCCGAAAAGATGAGAAAAAGTGGGAAAAGAGTAAAGGTAGGATACCAGAAATTGATATGCGACAATGAATTGCTCAAGTGGAAAAGAGAAGATGGATGCCTGCAGGAGGTATCAAAAAACGGACCCTACCTACCGACCACAAGAATTTTAAGACGGACCGGCGAGTAAATGGTTTAAAGATTGGTGGAGGTAATGAAATATTGGGAACATGGAATGTTAGGGGTACGTATGGTGAAGGGGCATTAAAGCAACTAATAAGAGTTTTGAAAATGTACAGAATTGATATTTTAGCAATACAAGAAACAAAGCAGAAAGACAATGATATAGTAGATATAGACGGGTATACCTTTTTCAAGAGTAGTGGAAGAGACAGAAGGTTAGGGGTAGGGTTCATGGTGGGAGGAAGAGTGAGAGCAAAAGTTATTGGATTTACACCTATATCCGAAAGAATGTGTACCCTTAGACTGAAAGGGGGACATAGGAAGCTAACAATAGTAAATGTTCATGCGCCTACTGAAGAAAAGGATCTAGAGATGAAGGAGTGCTATTATGAGAAGTTAGATAACATATGTGAAGAGATTCCGAAACATGACTGTAAACTTGTAATGGGCGATTGGAATGCCAAAGTGGGACAGGAGGAAGTTTATCAGCCAACAATTGGTAAACATAGTATGCACGAAGAAAGCAATGAAAATGGAAGATTTATAATAGATTTTGCGATGGGAAGAGATATGCGAATAAAAAGTACAAGTTATGAACATAAGAATATTCACAAGGGGACATGGATGAGCCCAGACGGTCGAAATGTTAACCAGATTGACCATATACTGGTGGAAAGAATATAAGATATAAAACGATATAAGATCATACCGGGGGGCCGATGTAGACTCGGACCATTTCTTGGTTAGAATGAAAATGAAACAGACAAACCTAATAACGGATGAAAGAAAGAAACAAAATACGAAGACAAAAGGTAAAATAATACAACTAGGGAACAAGCAAGAACAGATAAAATATGGAGAGGAGATGGAAAATACACTAACAACGACGGAAACACATATTGGGGCAGATGCGATATTGAAGGTGATTCAAGAGAGCATAAACAAAGTAGTAAATAGTCAATCTAAGGAAAGAGGAAAAAGTAGGAAGGAATGGTATGATGAAGAGTGCGAGAATGAAATTAAGAAACGCAGAGCAGCAAGAGAGATGATGCTAAGTAAAAACTCAGAAGATAACAAAAGAATATATAAAGAACAATGTAAAAGGTGTAAGAAGATAATAAGAGGAAAGAAGAGAGAATACAATAAGCAAAAACTAGTTGAAATAGAAGAAAACTACCGAAACAGAGAAATAAGAAATTTTTACCAGGGGATAAAAAAAGCAAAGAAAGGTTATCGATCAGGAACAACTTTTTGTCGAGATAAGGAGGGTAATTTAGTGGGATCAAAAGATAAAATAACTGAAAGATGGGCAGAATATTTCCAGGAACTTCTTAGTATGCAAACAAATAGAAAAGATCGAAATGCCGAACAAAGTAATAGAGAAGAGGAAAATCTCAGTAATGAGGTACTAGTAAGTGAGGAAGAGATTATGGAAGTGATACGAAGCTTGAAAAATAACAGAAGTGCAGGTGAAGATGGAAATCAGGCTGAAATGATCAAATATGGAGGAGAGAAGCTACAAAAAATGATTGTTAAACTGATCCAAGAGATTTGGAAAAATGAAGATATGCCCAAGTCATGGAGAGTGGCATTAATATGTCCAATACACAAGAAGGGTGACAAAACAGAATGTGGGAATTACCGTGGTATAGCATTATTAAATGTTATGTATAAGATCCTGGCCACTTGTATAAAAAATAAACTAAGAACGTATGCCGAAAATATAATAGGTGAATACCAGTGTGGTTTTAAAAGAGACAGATCGGTAACGGACCAGATATTTGTTTTAAAAGAAATACAAGCAACAAGCTATGAATATGGATTGAACACATATGCACTGTTCTTGGATTTTAAACAAGCTTATGATACAATAGTAAGAGAAGAACTGTATGAGGCTATGCATGAATTAGAAATACCAGTCAAGTTAGTCCGTCTGACAAGAATGACACTAGAGGAAACGCAAAGTAAAGTGATGGTGAATGGAGAAATATCTAGAGGATTTATTACAGACGTGGGATTAAGACAGGGGGACCCTCTATCCCCGGTTCTGTTCAATCTAGCCCTTGAAAGAGTGATAAGAAGAGCGAAACTGAATAGAGAAAGTACAGTATACAGACGAAAACACCAGTGTTTGGCCTTTGCGGATGATGTGACAGTGTTGACAAGAACAAAGAGGGAGTTAGGTGAGACATTGAGAAGGTTGTTGATTGAGGCAAAGAAGATGGGACTTGAGGCGAATGAGAGCAAGACGAAATATATGCTATGGGAAGATAAACCCTTCAGACCAAAACAAACCTTGATTGTCAAATTGAGTGAATGGCAAACGTATCAATTTGAGGAGGTAGAATTTTTCAATTATTTAGGAACGGTTATAGCAAGAAAACCAAATAATGAACATGAATTAAAAGCCAGAATTTCGGCTGGAACACGAAGTTCTTATGCAATGAAACCGATGCTGAATAGCAAAATTTTCTCGCGAACTCTTAAATTAAGACTATATAAGACAATTATAAGACCAACAGTAACATACGGATGCGAGGTATGGAATTTACGAAAGCAGGATAGAACAATGCTGGAAGTTTGGGAAAGGAAAATTTTCAGAAAAATTTTTGGAGGTAAAGAAGTGAATGGACTGTGGCTCAGAAGAACGAATGAAGAACTGAAGGAATTGTATGGAGAACAAAGTATAGTGGGGTATGTCAAGATGCAAAGACTGAGGTGGTTAGGACACTTGACAAGAATGAGGGAAATAAGAGTGCCAAAACTAGTTTGGGAAATGGATATTGGAGGTACCAAGAGAAGGGGAAGACCGAGGAGTAGATGGTGGAGTGAAGTGCAAGAAGATCTTGAGAGTATGGGTGTGAGAGATTGGGAACATAAGGCAGGAGATAGAAAACAGTGGAACCACGTGATTAAGCAAGCCATGGGCCTTCTAGGCCTCTAGTGCTATTAATATATTGTAATGTAAAGTTTTAAAGCTCTACACACTCTTACCTTTTTCTCCAGCTAGCTCAGATAATTTCGGAGATACTTGACTCTCAGGAGCGAGTTCAATTTGAAACCCACGAATCGTATGTTTCCAGAAAAACAAAATTCTTGATATGAACGCAAAATAAGTTTTATTTATTACCAATAACTTGAAACTTATAAATTCGTTTCCTGACTCTAAGTGTGAACGTGTAGCAAGACTTGATAAATGAATTACATTTACTTTAATTCCAAATATGACTTCTAAATTCATTTACCAAATTTCGCTGTTAATGTAATTATGTTAGTATAAAAAATTATGAAAATTATAAAAATTCTGAGAAATAAAAATAGTTCAAATAAACAATAAATTCTTAGCTTGATTAACGTTTGAGGTCCACTGCTTTTCTCGTTGTAGATTGTCAAATGCTCCCGTATTGTACTGGATGCTACAGGTGTTTTTATTACTAATCTTCGGCTACCGGAGTTGATCAGATAGTTTTGTTCTTGTGAAACTTCTTCGATAATCGGCTTAATTACACACGTGTATTCTTTTATTCCATACAAATTCAATCCAATTTCCATTTGAGGTAAGTAAATTTTGTTAAAATTATAATATTTCGCATAAATGCAAATGGCGGTCGGCGTTGTTAAATTTTCTTATCATCCAAATACCAAATTTTAATTTTCTGCTTTATTTCAGCTTGAAACAAAACGCAAACAATATTTTCTTATACAACCGCAGTATCAATCATCAGGATATGCTCCCTGACTTAATCAGTTAATCGGCTGACAAATTAACTCAAATTATAATATCAGAGTTGGAAACGCACAAATTTTTCATGGACTCGCAACGTCCTCCGCTCAACGAACCTTCTTCCAACCTTATAACAACAAATTCCCTCGTAAGTTCAAATTATACAGTATGCACCATATTTCTTCTAAACACTTTTTAATTTTAGCTTCACGTTCGTAAGATTTGTCAATGGTTTCACAACACCTTTAGTTCATCACAGTAAACAATAATATTTGTGTTAAAAGTAGTATAATGTGTAACAATTTTGAGTCAGTGTTTGTTATTGGCATTAAATAATTAAAAACCGACTTGCCGACATGAAAACAAGTCTTTGAATCGCGGTGCAAATCGATTAGTGACTCCAATCAAATCAAAACTACCAAGAAGACAAAGCTCGTCCAAAAATATCGGCTGCTGGTTAGAAATATCATTACAATATATATAATTCTTCTTAATAATTAATAATTGACTTAAACTCAAAATAAATTATAGATAAACATTTTGGTTATGAATTTAATTATAATATATGGTATAGTTGTGAAATTATAATTAGTTAAATTATTAAAATCATGTTAAGGAAATTGAAAACTCATTGTTTTTAAATCGATGAAAAATGCAAATTATTGAATTATAGTCTGCTACATGTAAAATGAGATTCCAAAATTCAAAACATAAAATTTTACATGTAGCCGACTATAATTCAATAATTTGCATTTTTCATCGATTTAAAAACAGTGAGTTTTCAATTTCTTTAACATGATTTTAAGAATTTAATTATATCATGTTTTCTTGCCACTGTACTCTGCCATGTGTGTTAAAATATGTCATAAACGTTTCGCGAATCTTGATAACTTCAGTATTTGGACGCCCTCTACGATAAGTTACATCACGTAGCCCTGGACCATTTTGTCTCCACAATCCTTCGATTACCTTTCCATTTTCGTCTTCGGTATCAACTTCCATAATCATTTTCTGGGGATTTCGTCCTTTTAAAAAATTATGTAAGGCACAGCATGCTTTGGTAATTATAACTACTTTATCCCGTGACAAATTGATGGGATTGAGCAGTACTCGAAAACGGTTGACCAGGATACCAAAGCCATTCTCTACTACCCTCCTTCCTCTACTTAATCTGTAATTGTATATTCTTTGGTCTCGTGTCATATTCCGAAAAGGGAACGGTTTTAAAATATGACGTTGCAAAGGAAATGCAGCGTCTGCTAATAATACATATGGTATCGGTTCTTCCATATGTGGTAATACTGTGTCATTTGGCAGGTTCAGCAATTCATTTTCCAAAGCTACAGCAAAGTCACAGTCCTTGTAAACTCCTCCATCACTGACTCTTCCGTTTGTTCCAACATCGATATACAAAAAATTGTAGTTAGCATCATCAATTGCAAGTAGTACAATGCTATGTGTTCCCTTGTAATTGTAGTAATGAGAACCAGAACTTCGTGGGGCTCGAAACACTATGTGTTTACCATCCATGGCACCAATAGTATTTGGTACATTCCACTGCTCGTAAAATTGTTTTGCAATTAATTCCCATTCTTCGGGGGTTGATGGTACCTAAAAAATGATTTAGATTTTTCTTTCAAAATCAGTTAATGATTATTAAATGTAGTTTACCTTTAAATACTTTTCATGAAGACATTCGTATATTGCTTCCAAAACTTCAGGTATAAATTGTTACGGTTTGCTTTTCAGAAACCGTCTCTTTCTAACAAACCCCGGCCTTAAGAAATAAAAGTTGAAGAATTTGCGGTTGGTTTTCAACTCACATGTGTAGTGCGATAGCACGACCTTTTTCCTGCAGGCGGTTGCAGCTGCATGCATTCCTGTAACGATGGCATGGAAAGGGTAAGCCGGGGAGCGAAAAACATTATTAACGTTTAGATTGCCGAAGGAAGAGCATACGAGTGCCTTCCATTGTTTGCCGTTACCGCAATTTATTCCGCTACCGAAATTATATCGAAGTATTCCAGTACCTAGCTTGTAACCATTACCGTAGTGAATTTTATCGAAGTGTTCAAGTACCTAGCTTGTAACCATTACCGTAGTGAATTTTATCGAAGTGTTCAAGTACCTAGCTTGTAACCATTACCGTAGCGAATTTAAATTACCGAATCTAAATAATAGAAAAGAGATTAACATATTGCTCACGGTCAATTATGCGACAACCGCGAGTTAATTTTGATACGCCTGCAGAAGTGAATTTGGGTCCTTACTTATCGTAACCAAGCTGCCGGTGCATTACAAGGTTAAGCTTTAATTGCTATCCTCGAATGCGCGAGTGCGTCACCTTCCCCACTTATTCAACCAGGGTTGGTATTTCCGTAAGAAGCCGCCGGCCAAGGCAGCAAGGATACGTGAAGTCCAGCCGATCGTCAATATCGTGTGTCCCTTCATCTCGCTACCACCATATCGCTAACGTCTTAGCAGAAAGATCGTCACCTCAAAGTGAGTACTTCTTTGTAAATTGTTAGTAGATTTTATAGTGCGACGATTCGTTTACGGCTTGTTGAAGCCAATTCACTGGATGAAGTGAATTTATACCGTTCATGTTCTTTAATATTAGCTGTTTAGATTTAAGTTTATGCATGCCGAGGTCGACCTACGAATTTAAGTTTGGTAAAATTAATCTGATAACATTATTGTACCGAATTTCGTATACCGAAGTAAAGATATGTCGACCAATTATTTTACGTATTTCTTGTGTTACTTTTAATTACAGAGGTGAGGATTGTACGACGAAATTGCTGTTAAGACGAGATACAGATCAACCTCGAGCTATTTCTCGTAGAAATTGTTCGACGTACCGAAATTACTCGAACACGGCCCTGGAGATTTCTCTCCAACTGAGCTACCGGTCTTTGTGTGTAAATAAGCCATACTTAAGATACCTTCAAACCATACGTATCAAAATTTTGAGATTGCACTTTGTGAAATTCTTGCTTGAAAAGACAAACTTTGAAAAGTTTCTCCTGTTGCAAGAAAACGTAAAGTCAAAGTTAATCGATATCTTGCTGAAATCGCTTGTCGAAACTGAGTGTTTTGACGTTCAATTCGATTTTCTAGTAAATGCAGTAAAATATTGAAACTTCCACTGTCCATTCTCAAATAATTTTCGTAAGAATTGAGATCTTCTGATATTAATTCAGTATGCACAAATGAACAAGCTCCAAGTTGCATTTCATCTCTTCTCAACAGCCAGTCTCGACTCCAAACACGTGTAGGTTTTTTTGTAGCTTGCTTGCAAGCTTCCACTACTTGAAATACCTTTGCAATCTTTTTTAATTTTCTTTTTAACCTACTCATAATAAAAATATTGAGAATGTTTTTAAAATTTTAATTCTAATTTTTTTTAGTTGGTTACAAAGGTTGGCTACACAAATTGCGTGAAGTATTTCTAGGTTTAGTTGTCAGTTTCACCACAAACATATCCCCACCCAAAAATTTTCATCAAACTTTTCATCAAACTTTGGTTCAACTTTTCGTCAAACATTTGACAAGAAAGTTGAACGAAAATGTGATAATGTAATACGCGCTTTATATACAGAGGCGCGTAGCGCCGAAGGATATAATGCGCGAGGTTAATAATGGCCTTCTCAACCAAAGTGTATATAAGATTTTTTCTACTACTAGAACTATTACCATTTTTTTAAAAGAATTGTTATTTATGAGAAGATGTTCTTTTGCGCGCGATTGATCTAAATTTTTGCATATACTTTCCTACCGATAATTCACGGGGTGTGCGTACGAGGCGAGGAGGGAGAATTTTTTGCTCAGTTTTTCGATATCTAGCGCTGTTCTTGAGTTATTGCTAATTCAAAAAGTTTTCGAATTTAGTAGTATATTACTGGCCAAGCATCGAAAATGATCCGTTACTGGGCGCGCAGCTATATTCAAAATTGGCTATGTAAACATCGCATAACTTTCCCTATTTATTTCGTCATAATTCAAAAAAAGAGGTTATGTCTTCGTTCGAACATTTCATTTATATGTCAAACACATTGAATTAAAAAAAAAGAGGATGGCCTAAAAGTAATTGACACTTAAACTTTTTTTATTTTGTTTATCACTTCTGTAATTTTCAACCTATCTTCAACATTTTTATATTGCCTCTAAGTTTAGTTATGAATTATGATGCACGTTTATGCCAAATTTTATAACATTTGGTTGTTATTGCTTGTACTGCACTTAGAAGAAGCTACTTAAGGTAAGAAATACTTCTGACGATAATAATCAGTATATATATCCCGAGTGCATGCTTTCGCGCACATATATTCTGGTATGGTATTCTGGCGCAAATATTCTGGTATGGCATGCACGAGGAGTATATTAGAAGAGTATTTCCCTTTGAAAATTTTGAAACACGACAAATGTTATGATTCAAATTTTATATATATATAGAATAGAATTATATTAGAGAGCTATTACCAACATAAGCTAAATCTTTTAATAATAATTATTATTAAGTAACAATGTTACTTTAAATATAATTTTTGTCATGCAATTTTCATTATTTACAGTAAGCGATATTAATTTTTCAAATAAAAATTGAGTTACTTCTCGGAAATCAATGTTTACTTTCCTTGAACAACATCATCATAAGTACAACTGTTACTTAAATATAGTAATTTAATTATTTGAGTTAAGCAACAGTGTGTCTTAAAACTGGATTTTATTAAGTAATTTTCATTATTTACGGTAAATAACACAAATTTTTAAAATAAAAATTGCTTTGCTTCTCGGTACTAAATGTTACTTCTCTTAAAGAAGAAAAATTTAAGTAATTTTTTTTACTTAAATATAGCAACCTATTTTTTAGAGTGAGTAAATTAATAAAATCGTTTGTAATTACAGTATAGAGCACCTACATGCTGTATACATTATTGTATGAACTGTTTTCAACTTGTTAATTATCATCTTTTTCATTACGTACACTGAAAAAAATATTGATGAAATATTCGTATGTAACAGCCCTAGAGTGCGAAAAATATTAGTATTTCCTGAGGACAGGCCTTGAGTATTGTTTCGCGAGGGCGCATCCCGTGGGAAAGCAGACGAGAGGCTTTTTACTTTACTTTAACTTCTAAACGTTTAGAAATCAATTAAAAAATTTCGTAACTACGCGATTGGCCTCCCTATTATTTTTTCATAAACGCAATTTTAAATGTTTATTGACAAACACAAAAATATTTGTAGGTATTAGTTATAAAAGTAGATAAAATAATAATAATAATAATAATGTCTTCATTCCCCTGAATTGCTGTGGTATATTATACAATATAGTAAAACAATAAATTAATTATAACTTAACTACAATTGTTAAAATGAACAAATACAATAAACAAAACCAAATTAGGTAGCCAACTCATGAGAAAGGGCGAAGTTCAGAATGGCCTCCCTATGGAGACCGCCTGCTCTACCACTCAACCCTAAGACTGGCACACGCGCGCATCCAAGCCCCCCCACGCCCCAACCACAGGCATCGGCCGACATTTCTGACTCATGAATTCCCGCAAGATTACAAAAGATTACAAAAGTTCTTTACTGGCAGTTCTAATAACTCTACAAATGTAAAAGTGAACACTGCTCGGCGAAAAGCATCTTGAAAACTCGCTTCTTGAATACAGGCAAAGACAGCTCCTTAAATTCATCAGGGCATTTGTTGTATAAAGAAGAAATATTATACGAAAAGGAGCGTTTGAATAACGATAATCTATGACGAGGAATGACTAGATAGATCTTTCGACGCAAGTTGAGATGATGAACGTCTGTACGGAATGTGACTTTATTGTATAGGTAAGGCGGTTTTTTTGTTGTAATAATGTTGTAATAACGACAGAGAGTGAAGCTTGCGCCGATTAGCCATATTAAGCCACTTTGCTGTGGTGAGCATATGTGATATTCTATCGTATTTTCTTATACTGTATATAAGTCGAAGACAACCGTTCTGAACTCGCTGAGCAATATCGACAGAAGCAAGACAAGACCCATATACAACATCGCAATGATTAAAGTGCGATAGAACCAAAGAGTCGCATAAGGTTTTCTTTAAATACAATGACAAAAAATATCTATGTTGGTAAATCAACCTCAAGTTCATGTACGCTTTCTGAATGAAACTGGTGACATGCGTCTTAAATCTTAGATTAGCGTCAATCTGCAACCTCAAATCTCGTGCTGACTCCGAGATAACTAGATCTGACCCGCCCATAGTAATTTTCATTGACATTTTCAAATCATCAGGTATTTTACTAAAAAGAACTACTTTAGATTTGTTTGGATTGATTTCTAATGAAAATCTACTTGATCCTTTATATAGCGAATGCAGGTCATTATTGATGATTCTGCAAGCATCCACTGCATCACGTGGATAAAAAGAATAGTGCATCTGAGTGTCATCAGCGTACATGTGTAAGCTACAATATTGTATAAGTTTTGGCAGTTGTGATGTGTATATAGAGAACAGCAGAGGTGCTAAAATGGACCCCTGGGGAACACCATATGAAACTATTAAAGATTTTGAGGTATTACATCCAATGGTTACTTGTTGACTTCTGCCAGTTAGAAACTCAGTCAGGAGATGGAGAGCCCCCTCTGCCAGACCGAAAAATTTTAGTATAGAAATAAGCAACTTATGACTAACTGTGTCAAAAGCTTTGCTGTAATCCAAAAGAACGAGAAGAGTCACCTTGCCATTGTCGGCAGCTTTGATTATATTGTTTGTAACCTCAAGCATTGCTGTGGTACAACTGTGCAGAGGTCTAAATCCTGACTGCATACTAAGGAGGATATCATTTACTTCCAGATGTGCTTTTAACTGTTTTTCCATAATTCGTTCAACCATTTTAGAAAATACACTCAATAAACTAATAGGTCTCAAATGAGAGAACTCTAAAGGTGGTCTTACTTTGGGTAAAGGAATCACTAATGATCTCTTCCACGCAGCTGGGAAAGCACCCGCAAGTAGACATGAATTGATGATGTGTGTGATAAATGGGCAAATGTATGGACTGCATAGTTCAAGAAGCAACATATTAAGTCCATCCGCGCCAGTCGCCGAGGATTTGATGGAAGAAATTATTTGGCTAACGTCAGACACCTCAATCAATTTAAAGCTGAACTTACGGGAATTAGGTTTGAATTTATTTCTATTAAAGTGATCAATAAGTTCGTCATCATCAACTGACTTGGCAGAGGAAACAAAAAATTTGTTTATAGCATCACAGTCTGTCAATGCATTTGGTAGAACATTATTTGAGAGTGTTCTAACATTTAGATCTTTTAGTGCTTTCCACAATTTATTGTTTAGGATTCCGATTATCAACAATAGATTGTAGATAAATACGTTTTTCGGTTCGAAGAGATAAGGTAGTCAGATTCCTCAGTCTTTTATATTCAAGCCAATACTGCTGTAGTTTTGTACGTTTAAATTTAGAGAAGGTCTTGTCTCGTAAAGATATAAGAAGCCGAACATTATCAGTCAACCAAGGAGCGGGTTTTTTAGTAATTCGAACAACTCTAGTGGGATGTGGGAGCATGCTTATTTATTATATTCAGCAGATTTTCATTAAAAAAACTTAATTTATCATTGACATCAGGCAAATGATACATCTTATGTAATGGAATCGTTCGAAGATCAGACAGGAATAGTTCTCGGTCGAAATTTCGAAAATGTCGAAAAGGTCGAAAATGTACAAAATGTTGTACAATATTAGTATCGTAAATATCTATAACCACTTCATGCACACGTAAAATTCGAATTTCTGGGCAAAAAGTGATCCAATTTTTTATTACGGAGTTTTCGTGGTTATACAAAATTAAGTTAAAAAATAGTATATTATACACTCAGGTTGAGAAGTGAGCCATTATTTACCGAGCACTTTTTTATACAGATGCGCGTAGCGCCGAAGGATATAATGTGCGAGGTTAATAATGGCCTTCTCAACCGAAGTGTATATAGGATTTTTTCTACTACTAGAACTATTACCATTTTTTTAAAAGAATTGTTGTTTATGAGAAGATGTTCTTTTGCGCGCGATTGATCTAAATTTTTGCATATACTTTCCTACCGATAATTCACGGGGTGTGCGTACGAGGCGAGGAGGGAGAATTTTTTGCTCAGTTTTTCGATATCTAGCACCGTTCTTGAGTTATTGCTAATTCAAAAAGTTTTCGAATTTAGTAGTATATTACTGGCCAAGCATCGAAAATGATCCGTTACTGGGCGCGCAGCTATATTCAAAATTGGCTATGTAAACATCGCATAACTTTCCCTATTTATTTCGTCAAAATTCAAAAAAAGAGGTTATGTCTTCGTTCGAACATTTCATTTATATGTCAAACAAATTGAATAAAAAAAAGAGGATGGCCTAAAAGTAATTGACACTTAAACTTTTTTTATTTTGTTTATCATATCCGTAATTTTCAACCTATCTTCACCATTTTTATCTGGCCTCTAAGTTTAGTTATGATGCACGTTTATGCCAAATTTCATAACATTTGGTTGTTATTGCTTGTACTGCACTTAGAAGAAGCTACTTAAGGTAAGAAATACTTCTGACGATAATAATCAGTAGTTATATATATCCCGAGTGCATGCTTTCGCGCACATAGTACATTCTGGTATGGTATTCTGGCGCAAATAATTTAGTATGGCATGCACGAGGGGTATATTAGAAGAGTATTTCCCTCTGAAAATTTCTATATCTTTTTCAAATTGTGGAAAAAAGTAAAGTTGAAAGTTTTTTAATTCTGTCAGTTTGACATTTGAATTTTAATAATGTAAATAAATTATAATACAATCCAAATTAATATGCATACCTGGAACTACCGAAAGCAAAAATTCTAACTAAGCAACATAAACAATAATAAAAAATAAATTCGTAAATTTCCATTTGCGTTGTTAATTTATCTATTTAAAAAATGAGTTGTGAACGTTTCGGAAGTAATTCGTTGAAAGAAATTGATGTAAGTATTGGAAATCTTACTCCCGCAAATACGCGAAAATCAAACATTTCCTCGTTGAAACTGTTCGAATAATTTTGTGGTGAAAAAGGTTATATATTGGATGAAAAAATGCCTGTTCCAAAAATTGCGGATTGCTTGAAAGATTTTGGCTTTAACATGAAAAAGCAAAACGGTGATAATTACAAAGAAGGAGTCGTAAAAACACAGTGGAACAGAATAAGGTACATGGCAGCGGCCCCTCAGTTTTGAATTTTTTGATGATTTTGGTGTCAATCGTTAGAGCCTAAATGAGCTTTCATTATTTTCGTTTGAACCTCAAAGGTCGCGAAGTTGTTCGCAAAAAACAACTGGGGGGGGGGGCTGTAGACATGTTTAGCAATTTGTTCCCGTTTTGAATTTATGTATAAAATTGATGTCAATCGATATAGCTTCGTTTGAGCCTGAATGAGCTTCAGTCAGCAAGATTTTAAGTTAATTTTTTACCAAGATATGGATAGTTGAAATTTTCGTCCAAACTCCGAGCAACGTGCGTTAAATCTTAAGTTTTTTAAATCTCCTAATCTTTGATTTAAAATTTTTGTATTAACTTTTTTATGTAATAAATTTTCTCTATTAGCTTTTATCTATATAAATAAATGACTAAATAACTGAATATTAATATATGACTATGTAAACATTGACATGTAGTTACTTTTTTCTTTTTTTCCTCTTGTATTTGCCATACGCTAAATAAATAAATCTATATAAATAAAATTTAATTTCAATTTTTACATTTACCTGTAAGTATATTATTACTTATTTTTTAAAAATATAAGGGTCGAAGAGGGGGGGGGGGAAACTTAATTTTTTTTAAATTACATCAGGTTAGGCAGGGGGTGTAAAAAGCTTACGTACGTTTACTTGGGAGGGGGTCAAAACATTAAATCGTTCTTACGTAATTAATGGAGGCTCCCTTGTGACCTTATTTAAAGTAATTTATATTTGGCAAATATAAGTGCTGGGAGAGGGGGGGTAAAATTATGTACGGATGTGGTAAAAAAGCTGTGGCGACATAATCCGACAATTTAATTTTTTTTAAATTACATCAGGTTAGACAGGGGGGTGGAAAAACCTAACTTGGAGGGGGGTAAAACTTACAGTTTAACTTGGCTAAAGTCGCCTTCTTAATTGGTTTCATATAATCTCGTAATATCAAGCGCAAAATTATTATTTGAAGAAAATATTTCTACCAAAATCATCAAAAAATTCGAAACTGGGGGCCAGCATGTCTACATCCCCCCCCCCTAGTTATTTTTTGCGAATAACTTCGCGGCCTTTGAGGCTCAAAGGAAAAGAATGGAAGCTCATTTTGGCTCTAACGATGCTCTAGCGATTGACACCAAAATCATCAAAAAATTCGAAACTGGGGGGCCGCTGACATGTACCTAACAGAATAGCTAAAATGTTACAAGAAAAGTTTTACAAAGACTTTAATATTTCTTTTGATACATTTAAGGATGTTGTCTTTCAAAATTCGAGAAATGCACGAGACGCCAAAAGAAAGGAACTACAGGCATTTAGCGATAAAAGAAAATGTAGTTCTGGAACTTTCCGCTAAGAAGAGCACGTAAAAATGATAAGTATGTGGGACGAAAACACTCCAGAAGGGTTGCAGCGTAAGTTTTACCATATTGTGTCCTATGAACTGGCTTTTCGAGGGGGTGAAGCAGTAAACTGCCTAACAATGTTCTTTAAGGAAGAAAACAACAACTTTGGCAAGCCTACAGGACGAATTATTTATAATCCAGTGTTTAACAAAACCGCTCAAGGTGGAGCGCGTCGATTGATTGAAAATAAATGGCTGGTCGAAAACAAGAAAAATTCTGATTGATGTCCAGTAAGGTACTACGTTAAATCTATGAAAAATTTTATTAACTTAATTTAATTGTTTGAAACTATTTTACAGATTATTTCATAAATTGATTGAAAAAAGAGGAAAACACATTACTACAAGTCGCCTTTTTAACTCCAAATCCTTTATTTGAACAACAAAAATCAATTGGTTTCTATAAAAATTCGCCTGTCGGAAGGAATATAATATCAAAGTGGACTTCGATGGCAGCAGAGTGTATAGGATTAGATGCAAAACGATTCAAAATTACAAACCACTCAAACCGTTCTACAGCGGTTTCCAATTTAGCGAAAAATGGAGTAGGTGAACATCAGATTGCAAAAATCACAGGGCATAGTAGTGTGAGTTTGATAAATTCGTATTTAAAACTGGACGAAGAACATTACACAGAATTAATTTTGAAAATGCGTCACCAAGAAGTAGCAAAATCAAATACTACTGAAAATCCTGAAAGGGGGACTTCTAGCAACGAGTTTGGCGTTACTTACAATAATTGCGTTTTTAATTGTACGATTTGTAATTTTAATATAAATAAATATTGAGTTTCAAAATAAAACTTCATTTCTGACGAAAATTGAAATACCCGAGTATTTGCACTAGTGCATGAATACCCGCTGATACTTCGCTGCCATTTGTTTAAGTTAAAAAAATAGAGTGATTTCATTGGAAGAAATTTTCAGAGGGAAATACTCAATTATAGTTGTATTCTTTTCACCTATTTTAAGCGAGATTGTACTGAGATACTCAGGTACTCAGTTAAATGGGTGTTCGTTTTACCGTTTCAACAGATGTGCCGTGCCGTGCCGACTGAGTTTTAATTGAGTAAATCACCTCCCTCCCTAACCTAACTGATCTTGCTTTTTCGATGTATTACAACTGAGTACGAACTGAGTCAATGGGTTTAAAAAGGTTTGTGCAGGTTATGGTTATAGTAAACGTTTCACGCATAGATGTTTATATAGAAGGCTAGATAACTAACTCTAGCGCAAAAGTGAAGCCTGCATTTTGGGGTCTACCATATGTAGGTTTGGCAAAAATTGTAAACACGACAGTGTTTGTTATTGCAATCGCGAGTTAGTTTTATTTAAAAATGAAAATTAAATGAATTACAATGATTTTAATATTAAATTCCTGCTTGAATATCCTAGTGTTATGTATTTATTATCGTTCTGCAATAGTTTTGCCTAACTTGCAAATGGCCGTTTGATTGTTCTTGAGTCTTCACTTCTATTACATTACAGGTATTGGGAGTCAGGTATCTAGCCTTCTATATAAACATCTATGGTTTCACGTTTATGTTATGTTGAGGTTATGTTGAAAGTAAACATTGGTAAATATGATTTGGTTAGTAAATAATTTTTAGTAAATGTTTCTCTCACTTTGACTCAGTTAATACCGGTTCAGCTCAGCTCACTTCGTCTCAGTTGTGTACCTGAGATGGAAATAAAACAGGTGAAAAGAAAACAGCTATTATTAAATCGTTTGGCGATCGCCAGTTCGAATTCCACGTCTGACAAATTTTTATAATAGAATTTTTTTATAATATAAATAAATTGACTTGCAGAAGTAACAGAATCGATTTTACATTATTAGTCCATTTCTGAGCTGACTAGGAATGCTTCGTTTTGGCTGCCGGGTGGATACTCGGAGAGCATCGCTTTCGTTATGTTTTCCGATAAAATATTTTACGTACAAGACTATCGAAAGTATAGCATATCGGGCAGTTTTTATCGCTGGAAAATGATACTTTGCAGCAATGTTTGTAATAAACTTGCATATAAGCGGTTATGATAGTGTATATAAACGTTACGTGATATTGCATATAAAGGAAAGCAATTTATAGGAATCGTGACCTACTATCTTGCTACGGCGGATGTTGATAAGGTAAGATGAGATGCTGGGACTTATATTACATTCCAACCCGTTCTAACAAAGTTAATGTTTATTTTAAAAATGTAATTTTTGTTATCAGTTTATGTTTTTATTTTGGAAAGGACCAGTCTTGAACGTAAATCTAGATACAGTGACTCGCTCAGAAAGTTCCATTGCGGTTTTGTAAGCTATCAGAACGAGCGATTAGCGAGTTCTGATATATTGCTTACTCAACCGCAATGTTCAACTTTCTGCAGCACGACTGTAAATAGCTATTTTCTACTACTAGCATGAGAAATCACCATTATTCGCTCCATTGCACTAATGAGAAGTAATATTTCTCAACCTAGGTAAATAAGAATAATAAAAAAAACCTAGGTAAATAATGAACATATTCATAATTTTCTATAGTTTGGCGACTATTTATTAAGACAAATTTGGTTAAAAACGATTTTGAATAACCGCGAGATGCTATTGAATTGCACAAAAAATCGTAAAACAATATAACCAAAAATGAATCAAGTGCGGTCGATTCGACGCCGCGCGACTGCTTGAAGGTTAACTTCGTAATTTAAAGTGAGTGATATACTTGAGCCAGTGGTCATTATAATCTGCAATCTAATAGATAGATAGATTCCTATATAAACAACTTGAAAAATAAAAAACTAATAAGAAAAAGTTGTTAAATTCCAAAAAGCTTTGACGAATATTCGGACGTTGAGTAGGAGATCATTATACTCGTGTTCTATGTATTATCAAATATTTATAAACTAAATTAAAATATCTACACTAATAAAATTTGTCAGTAAGCCTTGAAAATGAGTCAATAAATAAGACTCGAAACGTTGGAAAATTATTGATATTGTTACAAATATAGACCTAAAACTCAACAAAAATTTCTAATTATTACTAATAAAACATTTTCTTTATTATATTGTATTTCAGTTCATTCTGCGACAATACACTAATAATTACTTAGGTTTAAAATTCTTCCTTACCGATTTTGAAAGTTGAGTTCCATTTCAAACGCTTATTCTGTTGTGGCTTTTAATAATGAATGAGTATTCATTTCTTTTTATTTATTTCTAATTATTATCAGTATTGACTATGTTTTCTAAACTTCCAGCCACCATTACCACTGTAATGCTGTAATTTTGTTATTAAAGCTCCAGTTGTTTCTAACGACGATTTTACTTGCCAGACCTGTCTCAGTTTGAGTTCAATCAACTCTGACCACGTTTGTAATATAAGAAGTCGCCTAGTGACCTTTATTAAATTGCAGAAAGTTTATGCATTGCTTGCAAACGCAAGCAATTCTTCCCCACAAAAAATACATTTGTATGGTTTTCGACGAGAATACATACTATAAAAGTAATTGCTTACGGATTGTGAAAGTTCTTTTCTTCTAGTTCTTTCTTGCTTATAATAATAAATTGATCCACCACCTTCTTCTTTTAACTTATTTTCTCTTGTTTTGCTCTTGGTATCAAAACTTTTTCAATTACTTACAGCGTTGGCTATGTTTTCTCCACTTTCAACCACCATTAAAACTTCGTCTATAATCAAAGCGTGCGTCTAAAATTTTGTTATTAAAACTCGGTTATTTTCTCAAGGCGATTTTTTACTTACAGGACCAGATTCAGTTTGAGTTTCTTCAATCCTGACTACATTTTTAATGTAAGAGGTCGTCGAGTGACCGTTATTTGCACAATGTTTACGCATTTCTTGCAAACGCTTAAATTCTTCCCCACAGCTTATGCATTTATACGGTTGTCGATGAGCATGTATGTTAAAATAATGTGAAGATCTGTTATCGGTGCTTCTAAATTGTAGAGCGCACATTGCACAACTGTACGGTTTTTCACCACTATGAATTAGCATATGTTTCTTTAAATGTGTGGGATAAACAAATGCTGCCGAGCACATAGTGCATGCGTGCGGTCGCTCTCCGGTGTGGACTGCCATTATATGATAATCTAGTAGTCTAACATCAAAATAAAGTAAGTTCTTAAAATCCAATAATTAACCTATTCTTTCTTAACTGAACTGCGCATATAAAAGAATTTGTAGTTTTAGTTTTGAAATTAAATCAAAAGTTACAAAATAAATTTGATGCACTTCTCCTTCGAGGAATCTGTTTTATGCTAATACACAAATAATCCGCAGTCAATTGTTTATGTGTATAACACTAGTATAACTATTTGTGCAACGAATGAGATATTTTTCAGTAATAGACGTGAGATTAACATGGCTTCAGCTAAAATAAAAAAACACGCCGTGCACTGAAAAATAAGCTTTTCATACGCGTTTCACTATACTATTATCACTATTTTTTAAAAAAGAAAGAGAAAAAGGATCTAAGGTAGGTAGCCGTGTCCTACCCGTAACAGGTTATATCTCGAATTTGAAAGTGAAAAAATTGCTTTTCCGCACTAGTGCGGATAAACTTATTTTACTTTACTCAAACGAATATCGAAAAGTTAGACTTTTTTAAATAGTATACTGAAAAGTGTAAGCAAATCACTTGAGAATAATAAACTTGATAACATTTATAGTTTAAATTGTGAAACTGCTCAATTTAGTTCTCCTATAGAAGCAAATTTTGCATTTTTGATACAAACACGTATATGTGCGACACTACGCACATGTTGATGTGGTTACAGGTAAAAGTATTGTGATAAAATTAAATCTTACCTGTTTCTTTTGAATCCTCTTCCACATGTTTGGCACACATATCGCCTATCGTTGAAATGGGTCGCTCTTTGGTGTGACTGAAGATTAGAACGTTGGCTAAATGATGCGTCACATAGATTGCACTGAAAAGGCCGTTCTCCAGTGTGGGTTCGAATGTGGTCTCTTAATTCGGCTTTCCTTGCAAACGCCTTGATGCAGATTTCGCAAACAAACGATTTTACATTTGAATGAACAATCATATGCAGATCGAGGTTACTTTTAGTTTTAAAGGAGTTAGCTGCAATAAGTAAAGAAAAGTTATTAATCATTATAAAGTTTTCATTAAAATATTAGCCTTACAGCATTGTGGACAAATATAGTTCTTCACATCAGAATGAACTATTACATGTTGTTTTAGATTCTGTTCAAGGTGAAAGGTCTTCGAACACAGATGACATTGAAAGTCACGGCTTCTCTCTTCGTGTATTTTCAAATGCGCGTTCAACGTATATTTCGACGTAAAATCTTTACCACATGTCGGACACTTGTAGGGTCGTACACCATTGTGCATATTGACATGATCAGTCAAAAGATTTTTGGAACTACAACGTTAAATTAATGTTGAAACTTAAGATTAAAAAAAAACTTACGGAAAACTCTTTTTGCATTGGCTGCATTTCCAACGGTTATTTTTTGGAGGGTTGATATTTTTTGACCGACTATTACTATCAGGTACATTTTCCAAGTTCTCTTCATTGTTTAAGTTTAACAGCTGGGATTGTTCTTCGACATTTGGACAATTGTCGTACAAGTTAATATTATGAGTCAGCAAAAAATGGTTTGCGATTCCAATCAAATCAAAATGCATGTTTTCAATATTGCAAATCATGCACGCATACGATGTTCCGTTGAAGTAAATTACATGAAAATACTAAATTTTTGGTTTAAAAATTAATTTTTTTTTAAAATTAATTTAAGTAGATTATTCAAATAAGAAATAAATTTAGAAAAACTGGCATATAGACCTTGTTAGTAATTTTTACGTAAAAATGATTCTATGATATGTGAAAGAGTAATAGCAAAAGTTAAGTGGGAAGCAATTAAAATATTACTTAACTTTGGGTATTACCCTCCCCCTTGCCTAATATTTTAATTCGTCGCGCCATCTACCGAATAAATTCCTTTTAAAATTTCGAGAATTGATTATAATATGTTAGCCAATGTAAACCAACAGTAGTTGGTTTTGGTTAAGTAGTTCAAATTAGGAACAAATTGAAAGCAATACTCACTTTAATCTGATCGCCGCCGTGTGTATCGGGCTCTGCATTGTTACAAGGTGTATTTTCATACTGAAATTCGTCCGTAGGAAAATTATTTACAAGAGTAAAGACGTTAACATTATCAGTCTCCATGATTGTATTTTGAGCATCCTAAAAATATAAGAAACTTTCTGTTGAAACCAAGCATTTCGTATTTAGGAATAATCTGAAACAATACTTACTTTAATCTGGTTATCGTCTGGATTCAGCTCTGCATTATGAACAGGTTCATTTTCATACTGAAAGCCGCCCATAAGGAGATCATTTATATCATCAAGAACGTCAAAATTATCCATCTCCACGCTTGAATTTTGATCTTCCTAAAACATCGTAATGAAATTTGAATCTACATTAGAACTTAACATAAACTTTGGCCTTGATATTTCCCAGCCAGCACACCCATGTATGCGGAATTCCTCCATGTTACCTCTCGGAATATTCGCTTTTTTTGAGTGTTGGCTGTATTAATATAATGGAAATTTAATTTCTAAAGTTAATAAGGACGTCATAGTATACCTATCTAAACAAACCTTGTATTTCATTACATTGGATACAAGCTATGTTTGAATGCATCATGGCGTCACACACACTAACTTCAAAATACACCAAGTACAAAGTGGTTTTTTTAATAATACTGAAATACTGATATGGCTGATTTTCAGTTTTATTACATAAATCTATTAATTAAGAAAATTGGAAATTTACAAGTTCATTTTCCTTTAAATGATAAAGTAGAACTGCAGTTTTCTACTCGCTAGCCTGTACACGATAAAAAATTAACAACATTTATTATAAAAAGATTTACCTCTGTGAAAATTAAATCATAAAGTTCATTATTAAAACTTTCCATTCTGGTCATTAAATTTTTATTTGAATGCACACTTGTAACTCACACCTGTAATCTGTAATAACTTCGTAGACGATTCAAGGTTGTCTACAAATATTTCTGGTACCAACATAAAAAATTATCTTGGCAATCTAAACATTAGCAAAATGTTTTTTAAATTATGAAACGAATAGCCAGGCCTGGCTTTGGCGCTGTCATCTGCTAAAACGAGATAGTAAAATTACCTATTAGTTTTATTTAACTTACATTATATTATTACTAGCTGGAAAGCCCGTCTTAAGACGGGCATCTAGACCCGATCGGTTGGAAACTCGATTGATGTGCAACTCGTCCCAGGGGGAGTACCGGCGGTGGTTTAATATATTTTTCGGTTGGTAAAAAATTCGACCAATCAGAGTATTTGCTTTTCTGCAAAAAATGACATGTTGGAGCAGCAGCAGCGTGATGTGATTTTATGTATTACTAGCTGAATACCCGGCTTCGCCCGGGGCCTCATTAAAAATATAATACTTTGCTTTAGTCCGAGTACTGCAATGTTTTCCAGTCCTGCTTTCCGTTGCTGATTTATTTGTGAAGCTCATTTGTGAAGGGGGAGGGGGGGATTACGGGAATCTCGTGTTAATCCGTTTATGCGCGTCAGCTAATTTTGTGAGATCTCACTTTCCTTTCAACTTTTTCGGTCAATCGGTCGAAGGCTCTAGGAGTGTATAGCAAGGGCTGGGCAGTATTTGAAATACATGTATTTGAAATACGTATTTTTAAATAAATTCTTGTATCTTGTATTTGTATTTAAGATAAGATAATTTAATTCATTAATTATTTAAGTTGGATAGTGGAAAAATAAACAAACTTATATACTTTGATACCAAACACATCGTTTGCCTTTTTACCCGACTGCGGCAAAGCCAAAAAGGCAGGGTTATGATTTTAGCAGTCTGTGTATGTTTGTTAGAAATTTATCTAATTCAAAAGAGTTCATAGTCTGTAAATTATTTAAACGTCCAAGAATATTAAAACAAAAAATTATTTTCAATTATAAATCATTAGTTAAGATTACGAATAAAGTAAAAAAAATTTAAGATACGTTTATTTAAATTTTATTTATTATAAAAACAAAATTAGATTGTGGTAAAATAAACAAAAAAAATTTTCAATTGAAAAAAAAAATAGAAAGCAGAGTCGGCTCACTCTGGGTTTAGCGGCATTAACTGCAGAATAAGTTGATGTTTTTTTAGAAAAAAAAAACCATGGTACTATCATTGTTTATATATATCAATGATATATATAAACAATGGTACTATTATACTATTGTATAATACTATTATACTATTGTATAATAGTACCATGAGGGGTATAAACAATAATGTGTTTTCATTGGTTGATTTCAAAACATAACCTACACATATTTGACGTTTAACCTTTTAAATAATTTATAACATTATTATGTTAAATAATTGGATGAGTATAATAATAAATTAATAAATTGGAATAAATCCTTGGTGAAATTGGAAAAAGAAAGATTGGATTTCGATAAATTAAAATTTTATTTAAAGTATTGTAATATTAGCATTACATTTGAATTACCGCTATTATTAAAGTTAAATGCACGGCACTGATTAGATTTCAAAGCGCCATCTGTGGGAGGGTAAAGGAACTGAGATGTGTTAGGAGTGAGGGAAAATGAACGGATGTAGGGGATGAAAGTCGGTCAGTTCGTGGTGTGAATAAATTATATTTATTATAATTTGTGAATAGTATGGTGTGCTTGCTAGCCCTCCCATTTGCGCATGACGTCAGCTTCCAGACGGTTTCAAATATTTTTCATTCTCGTCTATCAGGGTTCAGAGCTATTACAATTAAATAGCAATAGCTATTACAATATTGTAATAGATCTATTAATTTTAATGAAAATCTGTTACTCTATTACTGACTAAATCTATTACTATTTTTTAAAAATCCTAAATAGCAACTTTTTTTTAAAGAAAAAGTATGAAATTATAAAAAGAATTTTGGTAAAGATGTCAACGAGGTATAAGAATTTAATTGCCATGGGATTCTCATATATTCACTTATTATTTTATCCTGTAAAATGCAAATTTAGTAGTATCGGCAGTTTGAGCTTTTCTATTAAGCGCAGTAGCGGCGTTAGGGTAGGGGCAGTCGGGCGACCACCCGAGGCACTTTTCGTGTCGTCAGAAGTAACTGAATACTGCCTTTACCAGTGGCGGATCCAGGATTTTGGTAAGCTTTATCAAAGAAAATACTAAACACTAAATTAACACATGCAAAAACATGATTTGGGGGAGGGGGTTGTTGAAAATGAACTTTGTTTGTCACAGGAATTTTTCAACACTGTTTTTTCTCACAACGAATTGAAGGTAATTGCAAATTCTGTAGTAGATATAGAAGATACAGATTTTTCTAATTATTCATTTGTGGCTCCAGATTATAATTTCGATGATCCTGATGATGACAGTTTATTAAAAATAAGTAATTCGTCTGCAATTCCTGATGATCATGCAAATCTGTTGACATTATTGGATGACAGTAAAATCTCTTACACTATTTCAAATGAAGGGCTCAAATTCATTGCTGGATACGTCGGGCATCGGTTTCAGAAGAAATATCCTGTTTTGAATTTGGGAATCCAAACAAGGCATATTCAAACAAGTAGAGCCTCAGATTGGATCGAATTTTTATCAAGAGGTCACCTGATGTATCCAAGCGATGATTTGATAGAATTGGCTCGTTTAGTTGAGAGGGAATTTCAGAAATTTCATGGCAATCTGTTTTGCAAAGAATGCAATATTTTTGCAATTATGCAATTATTTAACTATTGGAAAAAGTTGAAACGGCATCTCTTGAAATTTCAAACAAATTTCCAAATGATATCATTTTATGTTTAATTAGAACAAGGATATACATCAGGCTCAGACATGCTAATAAAAAAATCAGCTTTGAAAATTGTAAATGAAAATTGAAAAAAAAATGTCGAAATTTACAAATAAATAAATAAACTTGATGTTCTCATTTGTGTATTTACTTCTACAACAATAAATTTAAAGATCTTTTAATCTTTTAAAAATTTAAAGATTAAAGATAAAATAGTAATGTTAGACCCGAGAAAATACATTATAAAAATAAATATATTTATTTTACAATTTTACAAAAAAATTAAATTTTCTTTCTTAAACTTTCACTTTTCGAATTTATTTCCAGATTTTACACAAAAAGAAACTTGAAATAGTATATTGTTTGGCAAGGGGTGAAACAAAGCGATTTCAGACGAGGGTGAAATTTGCCTGCCCGAGTGAAGCGAGGGCTGGCATCACCTTCGTCTGAAATGGCGTTTCACCTCGTGCCACACATACTATTTTTCATATTACCTGCATTGAAGCAGAAAATTTTTTTGCATTGAAACTTATAAAATAAATATATTAAATTCGAAAATTTTTTGCATCAGCAATAACTCGACAACGGCGCTAGATATCGAAAAACTGAGAAAAAATTTGCCCTCCCCCCTCATCTCGTACTCACCCCCTGGTGAATTATCGGTGGGAAACCATATGCAAAAATTTAGATCGATCGCGCGCAAAAAAAAATTACTCATAAACAACAATATCGAATTAATCTGACAGCTGTCATATTAATAAAATTTTATTTGAAGTAATGAAAAATTATTTTAATTCTGACAGGGTTGAAATGAAATCGGAAACAGAGTTGGCGGTAAGAAACTTGAGTGTTTCTGCCCTCGGGCAGAAACATTTTAATGTTTGGCCAATATTCGCAGTGGTCTGAAATTGTCGTGTTTCGACTGTCTTGACAGCTATTGAAACACACTGTTTCAATGCAGGTAATATGAAAAAGAAATTTTAATTTTAAAATAAATTATATTTCCAAATTTAAAAATTTTATTTTTTCCCTGACTGAATATTTAATTTCCCTGACTTGGAGCTAAAAATAAAAACTTCCCTGACTTTTCCCTGGCAAAATTAAAAAATCTTGAATTCCCTAACTTTTCCAGTTTTCCATACGAGTAGGAACCCTGTCATAATAAACGTTAACAGGACATTAAAATTTAAAAGGCGACTAAAATTAATGACTTTTATTGGTCTGTTTTGTCTTAAGTCGCCGTTTAAATTTTAATGCTCTGTTAACTTTTATTATGAAATTAATATAACCAAAAATCTTTAAATTATAATAATTCAGTTCCAAATTGTCGAAAAATATTAGTAATTCATTATTTAATTAAACTCTGGTAACGGAATTGGGCTTTACTATGCGAAACTATAAGTTAATATCGCCCGAGAGTCCCGAAACTGACGTCACAGGCTATCGCCAGTATGCGCGCGAGCACACCATACTATATTCACACCACGGGTCAGTTTAGGTCGACAAGGTCTTAAGCCCGCCTCAGACGATGCTTGTTTTGCTGCTGGATTGCTTGCTGGGAGCCTTGCTAGCTGGCGCGTGCTGGCTGCGCATAGAAAATGACGTCACTGCTGGCTTGCGCTGGTTCCCGTGCTGGATTTTCGCGATAGAACCGGTACTATTTTTGCTGCTGGTTTTCGTGATGGGTTTCAGCGCTAACCAATGATAAAGTCGCGTTGTGTTCATAAACACCAACACGAGTGTTACCGTGTGTTGGTAACTATTGCTACCTGCGTGCGCATTGAAACCACAAAAGTAGAAAGAGATAGTTAAACGCGTGTGAAGCCAACCAAGCACAGAAACCATCACCTAACCAAGCAGGTAGAAAACCAGCAGAGAAACCAGCAAGCAAACCAGCAGCAAAACAAGCATCGTCTGAGGGGGGCTTTATTCAAGTGTTATCGACAGCGAGTAATTGCTCTAATACGAAGCTGTTAAATAAATATTTGAAATTGTATTTAATTTGATTATAAATCAAAGAGAAATCTGAAACTACTATCAGGTATTAGCTATTAAATTGCAATTCTCACGTAAGTGCATTTATATTATAAAAACTAACAAAAGTTGATTTAAACACGAGGTGCTTAAGAGTACGTTCCACTTACAGCCCACGACGACCGCGGCTTGGTCGTGTCATTTAGCGTTCCACTTATACGTTTTCGCCCACGGCTACCACGGTCGTTTAGTGTAGTGGAACGGCTTTTGTGATCTTTGTGGGCGAGCTAACGTCATTTTGAATTTTCATATTCAAATTTTAAAATGTAAATCTTGATGTTGGTAACCTTACAAATTTTGCACAAATTATTATGATAAACAGTTAGAACAGAGCAAGTACAAGTTTACTTTTGCATATTGCCATGAAAATGAAAATATTTTTATGAAAAAAAAAACAACATTATTTTATAACAAGTTATGGGAAATAACTTCACAAGTTAACTAAAGAATAATATATTTATATATTTTAATTTCATAAATAATTTTTACTATCGGCATTATAAAATGCAATTTTTTTGGAATCCATTCTTAAACTTTCAAATTTGTGCGCGAAAAAACTTTCACGATCACGGCAACCCACCTTTTACAGTGGGGCTTCGTGGTCGTGGTGGGCTAGCAATCGGTGACGTCATTGATGATGTTTTGAGCTTGGCCGCAAGGACCGCCGCTTTAGGTGGAACGCTTAAAAGTCGCCCGTGGTCGACCGTGGGCGTCGTGGGCTGTAAGTGGAACGTACCCTAACACTGGTTTGCACCGGTTGTAGTTAAAGCGTTAGTTAGAATTAATTACTAGTTAAGTATAAGTTTTCTTTGCACCGGCGCATTAACTATTAGTTTATTCTTTAATTAATAGTTAAATTTAATCCCAACTTTAGTGCGGATTAAAGTGATAGTTAAACATTGTGAGGTTAAATTAGTTTAGTTAGTTACAAGTGAAGCTAATAAAAGCGTGTTAAAGATGAATCTTAGTTAAAGTTTTAAGAAAATGTGCCAATTAAGTTTTATTAATAAAAAATAAAACATTAATAAAAAATTTTAAAATCTTTATTATTTATATATTATGACTAAAATAATCGTTTATTAAAACAGATCTTGTAGTTGCCAGTAAATCTCCGCCAACTTGAACATTGGGAATCGAACCACTGGCTATTAATTGATTTAGAACACGTTCATCTAATTCGGTTGTTATGGGTGGAGGGTTTTTATCTCCCATTGAAAGAGCCAAATTATGTAGAACCGAAGTTGCAACAATAATTGTCAAAAACGTGTCTAATTGTAATCTGCACCCATAAGCCAATATTGGAAAGCGTCTTTTTAAAACTCCAAACAATCTCTCGATTGCATTTCTTGTTGTGATGTGACGTTTGTTATATAATTTTTCTGCATTTGTAATTGGATTTAACAAGGGTGTTAATAAATAGGGCAGGTTGGCATATCCGTTATCTCCTAGAATTGCACTTCTTTACTGAAGGATCAAAAATACATAACATTGCATATTTACTTACCTAGTAATAAACTTCCAGGATATTTACCATTTTCCATGTCTCGTTTCAGATAACTATTATTAAATATTGTCGAGTCATGACTGCTTCCGGGCCACCTTGCTACCACATTTAAAATTTTCAGATCGGCATTACACACAAACTGTCCATTTATTGAAAAGTATCCTTTCCTATTTCTGAAGATTTCTGGATCCTCGCCACCTGCAATACGTATAACTGTTAAGACTTGGCAAATAAAATTTATTGAATCCAAAACAAACAATTGTATTTCATTTGAATTTATATTTATAATAATTGTATTATTGTGATTTACCTGGAGATATAATTTTAAAATGGGAACAATCGATGGCCCCTATAACTCGAGGAAATGCAGCAACATTAAAAAAATCTTGCTGAATTTTTCTTATTGAATCAGCAGCTGTTGGCATATTTATATACCTTGGCTTTAGACTTGCTATAGCATCTGACACTCTTGGTACAATTCTAGACACAGTAGAAAAGTGCATACCAGCAAAGTCGACCAATGCATCCAAATGTCCACCCGATGAATACAAACGAAGGGTGGTTAGTAATTGATTCATCGGGGAAACACAATTATTTCTAAAAGAAAAGCAATCAGTAAATATAATATTGTTGTATGTATATTAATCTTACAAATCATATGGAAATGACAACTTATCTTCTATTTGTCCTAAAAGAGCAAGAACTGTTTCCTTTGACAATCGAAATCTTTTTCTAAACGTTGAACTGCCCATTTCATCAAAATAATTTGCTTTTTTATTAATTTGCTTAGGAATTCCATAATACAATATCTCTAAAACTTCTAAATCGTCGTCATCCACTAATTCCATATCATTTAACTGTATTGACAGATTCATCTTTAACACGCTTTTATTAGCTTCACTTGTAACTAACTATATGTTATATATACCTACTATACTATAGGCAGTGTTACCAAAGAATATAAACCTAATAGGAACCTATTAGGTATATCTTCTTTGGTGTTACCACCCTACATAAATTATTAATTACTTAACCAATAGTTTGCGAGAGACTGTGCAAAGCATTTTAAATTTAACTAATAATTAACTCTTATTATAGATTTGTTGGAATTAGTTGATATGGGTTTTTAAGTTGTTGAAGGTTGTCTTTATTCAATAGATATTTTTATACATATGTATAGTAAATTTTGTTTGATTGGTAATTCGGATTAACGGATTAAGATTAACGGATTAACTGACTTAAATCCAGATCACTACATTACCCCCTTCCTAGTGAGATTGTCCGGGTATAATACATTAGATCGAACGATGTACTGTTATCAGTGGTATTATTTTGTTGTCGTTGTCGCTGATGGACTGTGTTGATTGAAGTCGCTGATGGACCGTGTTGCTTGTAGTCGCTGATGGACCGTGTTGTTGTCGTCGCTGATGGACTGTGTTGATTGTTCAGAGTCAATGACCCGTATGTGTTGTTCCTAGTAATTTAGAAAGGTTTTTAAATAGGTTGGATTCAAATTGATGTCCTTGATCGTAATTCTTAATGGTACGCCAAATCTTGCTATCCAATTATTTATAAATGCTTTTGCAACTCTTTCAGCAGTGTACGTCGTATTCAGGCAGGTGTATTCTTTTTAGTTTTAATGCTGTTTTGGAGTCGTCTAAATAAATTTTCAGTTCTTTTGGAATTTTTTGATTTTGATTATTTTTCGTCTTTTAGAACTTTGATTTCCTCATTTTCGCTAACACTGGCTGCTGCAATGTTACCGGGATGTGTGTTTTTGCTAATTTTGTCAGCGATTTTTGCCATATCATCTAATTCCTTATCTTCGAAAGCTGTGATAATGTTTCTAATGTTTTCAGGAAGTCGTCCGCTCCATAGTGCTCGTAACAATTTGTCGTTTATATTTCTTCCTGCAAGACTCTTAAGGTGTCTTAGAAACTGAGATGGAGTGCGATCACCGATTTCTTCTTGTTGTAATAGTTGTTTCAGTTTATGTTCGTCGGATTTTGAGAGTCTGTTTATCAATTCTTTTTTTTTTTTTAGTGTTTCGTATTTTTCGTCCGTTGGTGGGTTTAAAATAACATCTGCAACTTCGGAGGCGAATTCTTCAGTCAAGTTGCTTGCTACGTGGAAGAATTTGGTTTCGTAGTTATTAATCCTAGCTAGTTGGAACTGCATTTCCAGTTGTCTAAACCATAACGCGGGCTGTTTTTTCCAAAACGTGGAATTTTAATGCCTATGCGTTCTAACTGCGGTGTTGCTTGATTGTTGCTATGAGTATCATTCATTGTTCTTTTTTGTCGGGGTCACCAATGTTGGAATTAGTTGATATGGGTTTTATGTTGTTGAAGGTTGTCTTTATTCAATAGATATTTTTATACATATAGTAAATTTTGTTTGATTGGTAATTCGGATTAACGGATTAAGATTAACGGATTAACTGACTTAAATCCAGATCACTACAGATTAGTTAACTATCACTTTTAACTACAACCGGTGCAAACCAGTGTAAAAGTAAACTCAGGGGACGCTAACATGGCGGACAAGTGGCTTTTTATTTATGATATTTAATTTTTACTCTATTTAAGTATCAGGGACAGAGGTTTTGCTTATTGGTAACGGTAAATTGGTTTTGCTTTATAATGCTTGGTAATTTATTTAAATATTTGGTTTTTGGTTTTCTGTATTTATTTATTGGTGTGATTTTGGTTTAATTATTATAAAGTTTGGTCATTAGGTATGTTAATTTATATTGGTATCTTAGATTGGTTAATAATTACATATTGGGTTGAATATTTGTTACACCACATGGTTGTTTCATAAATGGGTTTTGTTTGGTAAAATGGCGGGCGTTTATGGTTTTTGCAAATGGCGTAGGTGACGCTTATTGCACACTATGAAGCAACGGCTTGGTTTAATATTGCAACTATTTCGAACCACTAGTTTGTATGTGATTTAGAGGTATTTTGATATGAGATTTGCACCGAGAGTTGATGCATCCCAGTCCTTTCATTAAAGTGTGTCACGTGATTACCAGGAGATAATTAAATCATATCAGTTAGTGCCAGGTGTGTGTGATTTAAAGGTTTACTCCCCCCCCCCCCCATTTTAATTATGTTAATCTTGGTATGTGGTTTTTCAAGTAGTAGCATTATTTAATTGAGTGAGTTCCTTTGTTTGACAAGTAACAGTAGGGGTTTCATGATATTATCGTTTATTTTATATGTTATGTTTGTCTTTAGGTTTTAAAACAAAACGTCGTAGACTAAGGGCCGATCTTTACATATTTAATTTAAACGTCAAGTAGTTACTTGACGTTTACTTTACTTGAGCTTTTTAATCGTTGATTAGGACGTTTGGATCTTTTCATCGAATTTTATACTACTTGAAGTATATGACGGTTGCTATTATATTTAAAACTAAAATTTAGCGCTGATTTGAACTAATAACCATAGATGAGAGAAATAGTTTAAAAATTCAACTCAAGGCGCTGAGATTTTACCACTGACCAGGGATGGCGCTGTTAGTTAATAAAAAAAATTTGAATTAAAATTTTTTAATTTGGCAAAGTTGTAAAGTAAGTTAAGTATTAATTAAGGAAAAGTTTCTATTAATGATTAGTGATTTTGTGCGCGGTTAATTTGCGTAAACTCCCTAAATTAATTTAAAATGTAAAATTTTTAAATATTTTAGTTTACTATAGAAAAGCGAGAAAGAAGTGATAATTTTACATCTCACGAACAACGATAACTAATAATAATTAATTGTGTAGAATTAAGGTACACATCAGTGGTCCCAATTTCAAATTTTTGAATGAGTTTAGTGTCAAGCATTAGAGCATCCTTTGAGCTTTAAGGACGCGTTCTCAGCGACGAAGAATTGACTTCATATATGTATCTCTTTTTATTTGCCGGAAAATGCTGGCAACTAGCGTGTGATAGAAAAATATGAAGTTACTGCTATTATGGTAATAGGTGAAATGATCTTCAAGAATGTTTGCATAATTGCATATAAGTATTTCTAAATATAGTTTTGTTATGATAGTATAACGTTACAATGTAGATGTATTTTTATTATTTCTGACGAGTGTTTTAATTTCAATTCACGTTAGAAATTGTAAATGTCATATAGTCAGTGGCGGATCTTACATCATATAATTTTAGTAAAATGAAAAATTTATTATTTTAAATATTTTTAGAAAAATGTATCACAATTTCAAATATATAATTATCACAATGAACTAAATTATGTTCAATTGTAGGATATTTTGGGCTGTTATTTTAATTTTTTAAAGAGTTAAAAAATTGGTAATTCTACAATTTATTTATACTACTACCTAGATTTGGATTTGCGTAGGTTTGAACGTGGTTAAAAGTTGAAAATGGCAATATGTAATGCAGAGAACAAATGCAAAAGGGAGGGGGGCAGCAAATGCTCTTAAGCCTTACCCTTTGGGTTAAAATATACTACTTAGAATAAGGATAACCATAGTCAAAGAAATGGTTAAATATATAAAATACGTATGTACATGTTCTACACAATGTTTAAATTTATTTTAGATAACTTGGTTGCTTGATGGAGGTTCTTTTTTCTTAATTGGCTGAGGTACATTTAATAGTATTTAACTTACATGGAGTAACAAGGTGGAACTCGGATGACCGTAGTTCTTATAGGCTTATAGGAAAATATTATTAGGAGATACGTGTCCGTCCGTCTGCATGTGTCAAATTTCAAAACTATTTCTATGGTTTAAAAACTATAATGGAGTAATTCTTAAAGTTTAAACATGCGGACGGACGGGCGGACACGGGACCAGAACATTGCATAACAGATTGCACTTATAAAAATTTATTTGTTGACAGCTAATATTAGTGGTGCCGTCCACGGGCTTTTTGCTAGTTTATAATAAAACACCAAAACATTGACTGTTCTAATAAACTGAATTTAGGATACTTAGGTTAGCTAAATGCCTAGATGCCCGTCCCCGGACGGGCATCTAGACCCGATTGGTATATGTTGATGTGCAACTCGTCTCAGAGGGAGTACCGGCGGTGGTTTAATATATTTTTCGGTTGGTAAAATAACCAACCAATCAGATTGTTTCCTTTTTCACCAAAAAATGACACGCTGGAGCCGGAGCCAGGCGCGGATCTAGACTTTTGGCAACGGGGGGGGGGGCCTAAAAGAGTCAAAACTAAATGATATGAAATCTCCCAAAGGGAATAAGAATCCAAGACAACTATAATTAATTATTATAAATGTTAGTTTGGTCATGATTATAATCAAAATCTGAATATTACATGTAAATGAGAAATAAGAAGTTTAAAGATAAAATGATTACAAAGAAAATAATAATATGTATCTAATTAAGGAATAATAAATTGAGTCAGAAAAATGAATATTAAATATAAACAAAAATACAGAAAGCTTAATATTAATGAATGATAGAGGCGCCGATTTGGCTGTTGTTCGAATTCTCCGTGTTTTTTTTTATTTTTTTTTTTTACTAATAAATACAAACATAACTCAATTTGTGTTTTATTATGTCTATTATTGTTAATTTTAAGCTTAGAGTCGAGGCTCTTGATTGAATCAATTTTTAAGAATTAATTGTTACTAACCCTACATCAAATAGATTTGAGTACTGCACTGGGTAAAACAAACGACAAAATAGTGTAAGTTGGGTTGCATCCTGATTCATGTCAACTACTAAATATTAGTGAAGGTTATGTCTGGTTATGTCTATCCTTCGACCATTTAAACTTATAGACACGCCGTATGCTATTTTACACTGATTGAATAGTGAAGCCAACATTATAACGTTGCGCATGACGTCACGTAAGGGCAAAACATCAACTGACATTCATTAGTGTTCCTGTAAATTTCGTTAAAATAATTTTAATTTTACACGTTTTTCGGTTTTTTTAATTATTTTGCAATCAATGAGCACCTCCAACAAAGTCACTATGAAAACCATTGACAACCAGTTGATAGAAAATTATGAGGAATATGAAATTAATGATCACGATTACGCTTTAACTAGTATTATAAGTTATTCCAGAAGTTTATTTTTATGTTTCAAATGTTGTGAAATATATATCTGGATTTGTAGTCAAGAAAGTGAAAAAAAAAATGTCGTCACTCTCTGCCGCAATACCTCCAATCACCAGCACACCAAATTTTGTCCGGAGATACGATGACATAATGTTCATTTTTGTTTTCTATTGTGGTAGCCTTAACAAAGATATCGGTAGCCCTGGCAAAGATATCTATATGTATCACCCCCTACTCTAAATCTACCTATAAAAGTTTATTTAACAAAATCCAAAATGAAAAAAATTTTTTATTTTTGTACGCCACTGAATTTTTTCCAAAATTTTTATATACGTCACATAATACCGTAAGAAGTCACAAATAAAATTTCTCCAAGATTGGTACAACAAATTTTTTCGGTCATCTAGCGGATTTTTCGAAAACAAATTTTTGTAAATTACTGACTGTCGATTTACTGATTCTGAAAGCATTTGCAAAAAAATTTAACAAACAGCCTAAACTTGGTCGCTACCTAGTGGCAGAACCTTTTACTTATAAAGTAACGTTCCGTCAGTCCGTACGACGATATTATAAAATATTTCCCACCGAACCACCTATTTTTGTATTCTAAAATTAATTGTTACAAGCCCTAAACTCAATTCTTATGCTGCACTCGGTATACAAATCAACATTAACCTAATTTTGACACATAATATGTCACAAAATTATGACGTTTAGTAAAATTTTGAATATATTGTTTTATTTTTGCCAGCCATCTGACAAATTCTCACAAAAAATATATAAATTAAGATTTCAGTTAATATTTTCTATAATTTTTCTGACCTGCCCCGCCCTGTTACAATTGGCTCGGTTTGTTTTCTCACCAATACTTATACTTTCAAAGCTCCATCGACACACCAAATTTTAGCTGAATCGGTTAAACATTTCCGGAGATACGACGACATTTTCATTTTTTTTTATTTATTTTATTGTGGTGGCCCTGGTGAAGATTTCTCTGGCAAAACCTTATTTTCACCATTCCAGCCCACGAGGCATACGTCCAATAAGTTTGATTGCAATCGACGCAGAAATGCCGGAGAAAATCGATCGACAAAAACTTTTTTCATGTTTTTGCCAAAAAAGTTAATTTTATTTTTTTCATGTTGCATTACTGATTTCTATCGAAGGATTACATATGCTCACATATCCATTAGGATCAATGTACCTACGTACCAAATTTGGGTAAGATCCCTTCAGCATTTCTTGAATTATGCACTCTTAAAGTTTCAACTTTGACAACTTGTAATTTTTGACAGACGACAGATAGAAGATTAATTTTACCTAATCTGGATAAAGCCTTTTAAGGCCTTTAAAATAACATATCGCAAGACAAAATATTTTTTAAAAATCCCGTATTATTTTCTTGTGGTGGCACTCCTGATTGATAGATCGCGACGAAAACCTTATTTTCACCTTTCCACCGTGAACCCTACCACCATACCAAATTTGGTCGTAATTGGTTGGATGGCTCGGAAGCAAATCGATCGACAAAATTTGACGACAGACAGACAGACAGACCGACAGACAGACCGACACAGAAATTTTTATTTTACTTTTTGCAGATCTTTACGTTTCTGAACACGGTGATCTCGAAAATGCAAAAAAAAAAAGTTTTTTTTTTTTTCGATTACCATACCTCCAATTTTTTTTTAAAATTGATTGGAGGTAAAATTTAGATTGCGACATTTGTTTAACTGCTATTCAATCTGATGTTTTAAATTCAACATTAATACTTGGTAAAAATTAATTTAATGTTATGTTAAGTAATGTTAAGCAGTGTTTAATTCAACCCTCCGAAGACTTGATTCATATATGTAAAATATAATATTATTAAAATTATTAGCTATTAAAGGTATAAACGAAATGTAATTATTAAAAATTAGCTAAGAAAACTATTAAAACAATAAAATATTTTCAAGCTTTCGGGAACGGATGTTTCCTTTATCAAGAATTATTTATTAATTATTTAATTTATTAATTAATAATTAATTAATTATTAAATTATTACTATAAATAAATAATACTATAAATAATTCATAAATTAAATAATTAATTAAAAAAAATAAAGGGAACATCCGTTCCCGAAAGCTTGAAAATATTTTATTGTTTTAATAGTTTGTTTTTTAGCTAATTTTTGATAAGTACATTTTGTTTATATGTAAAATAGCTGAAAGTGAAATTCGAATTATGGACGAAACTCCGCGGTTCAGTTTTCCATAAATACAAAAAATATACAAATGTATGACCATGATGTTGAATCTAACCTTATTACAAATTTAATCAAAATCATTAGTTTTCACTACTGCAACCTTAGGTTATATCATAAAGGAGAAAGTCTAAATAAAAATTTAAATAGAGTTAGAGTAAATAAATTAAAACTATTATGTTTTGTGGTCACTAATATTTCATAAATAAACTAATTTGTTAATTATATTGTTTGTTTTATTTTTTATATTACCCCATCATAATATCTTTTAATATTAATTTGGGTATAAAAATGTAAAAAATACGAGTTTTAGTTCATGCTTTCAATACAAAACTTATTGCCATATTCGAATTCTTGCCCTTTCATGACGTCAGATGCGCAGAACATGTTGGCTTCAGACGCATTTGGAAACGGCGTGTCTATAAGTTTAAATGGTCGAAGTGTCTATCTCACGAACTGCTTGTCTGTTCTTTAAAAGAATCTGGAGCATAGGTTACTACGAAATGTAGGTTTATTCGATCACAACGTTTGGGTGTTTAATTTGATGATCACGAACGTACGGCTAGGTACTTGGTGCAGACCACCAAACTCAGAAGCTGGCATCACATTTGGCGCCGCGACCAGGATTAGGACGTTGCAAAGACAAAGCAGTAGTTGAGAGGAGCTATTAATCTTTGTTTAAATTTTAGAATTTTGTTGATTTTGAATTATACAATTATTACGATGAATACGAACCAGGAAGTTAATGGAAGTGGTGACCATGGCTATGCAGCAAGTGGTAGTAATATTAACCTGCAGGGGTTGTTTGAAATCATACAAAATCTGCAGAAGCAGTTGGAGGAGAGCAAGCGCAGGGAACAGGAATTGAAGGACTTGATAGCCGAAATTCGTGGACCAGCTGCTGTAGGTAGAACGCTGGAAGTAGCCACATCTGTAGGTGAAGGGACCCAACCATCAGGTAGTAGTGGGAGTAATGCTAGCGGTAGTAACAGTAGGATATGAGAAGGCAAATACTATACATTATAGTATATAGTATTTGGAGAAGGTGAGGTAGTCAGTGGAGTGACAAGCGAGTCGGCTAATGTTGCTTCACAACATACAGTTCTGGACCTATCAGGTACAGATTGGCAGGAGATAGCTATCACGCTCATGACTACTAAATCGACCCTGAACAATATGATCGAGAAACCAACTTTTAATGGACAAGCTAAATTTAACCCGGTACATTTTCTTAATAAATTCGAGGAATATTGGTCAGAACGGAAAGTTGTCAGTAAAAGCAAATTGAAAACGGCGATTAATTGTTTAAAGGATAACGCGGAGGAATGGGCGACTTTAAATAAGAGTAGTTGGACAGAATATGGGGATTTTAGAAACGCGTTTCTCGAATGTTATTGGTCAGAACCAATACAATTGTATTGTATTGTATTAATGGCTAGACGATTAAGCCACTGTTATCAACTTGGGGGACCGCTAAAGATGTCGGACTATTTCATTAGGCAATTGAACGAGTTGAAAACCATAACTATCGTCCAGAGTGAATCAATGACGTTAAATAATGTAATGAGACAATTTCCGATCGTTATGGGGGGAGTTACTGCGGACAAAACGGTCACCTCAGCGTTATTGTTATTAAAGAGGGAAGAGGCGAATAGGGACGAAGGGGAAAAGATTCGGAGAAGGTACAATCCATACAACGTAAATTTTTCGAAGAACAATGGAAACGAT
Organism: Cantharis rufa; assembly: GCA_947369205.1. Taxonomy (NCBI): domain Eukaryota; kingdom Metazoa; phylum Arthropoda; class Insecta; order Coleoptera; family Cantharidae; genus Cantharis; species Cantharis rufa. Next base: position 28,445,738 of record OX376305.1, on the reverse strand, counting down.
GGAGGGCGAAATTCAGGACCGCGAACAATTAACGCGTTAGCTAGGAGAGGGGGGACTCTTGCCATTACGGGCAATATGGATCGACAATTAGGTCAAGAAAATAAGTCGGGAAACGGGTCAAAAGCGGATTAGGGAAGGAATTCACGCTCTTAAATACTAAAAACTTCCCACCTCTACCGGTTAAGTTTATTAAATTTGTCAAAGACGGTACGGAATTAGGGGACATCAATAACAGTTTAGAATTGACGATTATTTTCAGGTAGAATTATTAGAACCGGTAGTAGAAAGTAGATTAGGGACGATGTACGGTAAAAGTGTAGATATGTTGCGATCACAAGGTTGGAAATATGGGCATGGTTTAGGGAAACGAAATGAGGGAATATTAACGGCACTTGCATTTACTCGCGATAAGTACAAGGAGGGAACGGTGTTATCAACTTTAGGGAAGGACATTGGACTATCCATGTCAAAGGGACTACCATACTTAGTTATAACATGTTAATCGCATCAATTATTAGCTTTTTAGATAGCGGCAGCGAGGTTACTTGTATCGATGAAGGACATTTTGATAATATTAGGGCTAACGGGATGCTTCCCATTTTACCGGTGACTTGTACACAATTAAAGACTGCAACGGGACAGCACAGTACAAAGATTAGGATGCAGATTTTATTAGAATATCATATTGAGGGACTAGATACTACCTTTCTACAGGTAATATTGGTAGTCAAAAATCTAATAAAGCCAGTTATATTAGGGGTAGATTTGATTGAGGGTGTCAAAGGCAGGATAGATTTTGATCAGAATATGTTTCACATACTAATAAATAATCAACACAGGGTGTCGCATTTGCTATAGGACCAAGCGAGGTCACTAGCTGTAACTTCAGTTGGATAGATGTTCTAGTGGAAGCTCTATACTACGACCATGTAGCACGTTAGATCAATTAGGGGTTAGTACTACTAAATTTGAGGCACTCCAAATCAAGGTGAAGTAGACGGGGTTGTGTCGAGAGAAATCAGATAGGATATTAAATTTACTATATAAATATGAGAATATTTTTAGTGATATTCCGGGTAGGACTTCTAAACAGTGGCATAACTAGGGGGGGGGGGCGGACCGCCCCGGGCGGCACATATTTAGGGGGCGGCAGATTGCGGTATGAAAAAATTGTGGGTTTGAAAAAAGCTAGAGGATGTCGAATGTTTGTTTACGAACATCTCGATGTCCTTTTTTTTTTTTTTTGCTCTGAAAAAAAAATTTTGGCTTTGAAAAATGCTAGAGCATGTTAAATGTTTGATTACGAACACCTCGATAACCTTTTTTTTTGCTTTTTTTTTTTAATTTAAGTAGAATTCTTTTGGTAGGGGGCGGCAAAATATCAGACCGCCCCGGGCGGCAAAAGCTCTAGCTACGCCACTGCTTCTAAGTATATTCACAGTATTAAATTACACGACGAAAAGCCATTCATTCGTAGACCATATCCTATACCACATAGTTTGAGAGCAAAGGTTCGAAAAGAGATTCAACATATAATATGCTAGATTTGGGGGTAATAAAACACGAATCATCGCCATTTGCCAGTCCAATGGGGGGGGAGGATTTTGTTTTATAATGCTTGGTGATTTATTAAAATATTTGGTTTTTGGTTTTCTGAATTTATTTATTAGTGTGATTTTGGTTTAATTATTACAAAGTGTGGTAGTTAGGTGTGTTAATTTATATTGGTATCTTAGATTGGTTAATAATTACATAAATATATTGGGTTGAATATTGGTAACACCACATGTTTGTTGGGGAAAGGGTTTTGTTTGGTAAAAAATGGCGTAGGTGACGCTTGCATACAATGAAGTGACGGCTGGGTTTAATAATGCAACTATTTCGAACCAGTAGTTTGTATGTGATTTAGAGGTATTTTGATATGAGATTTGCACCGAGAGTTGATGCATCCCAGTCCTTTCATTAGCGTGTAGTCACGTGATAACCAGGAGGTAATTACATCATATCAGTTAGGGCCAGGTGTGTGTGATTTAAAGGTTTACTCCCCCCCCCCCATTTTAATTATGTTAATCTTGGTATGTGGTTTTTCAAGTAGTAGCATTATTTAATTGAGTGAGTTCCTTTGTTTGACAAGTAACAGTAGGGGTTTCATGATATTATCGTTTATTTTATATGTTATCTTTGTCTTTAGGTTCTAAAACAAAACGTCGTAGACTAAAAGAGTCAAAACTAAATGATATAAAATTTCCAAAAGGGAATAAGAATCCAAGACAACTATAATTAATTATTATAAATTTTAGTTTGAATATGATTATAATCAAAAACATCTGAAAATTACATGTTAATGAGAAGTTTAAAGATAAAATGATTACAAAGAGAATAATAATATGTATCTAATTAAGGAATAGTAAATTGAGTCAGAAAAATGAATATTAAATATAAACAAAAATACAGAAGGCTTACCAATTAAGTAATAGAAATGAAAAGCATTATATTCAATTGTTTATGATATTAATGAATGATAGAGGCGCCGATTTGACTGTTGTTCGAATTCTCCGTGCTTTTTTTTTATTTTTTTTACTAATAAATACAAACATACCTTAATCTGTGTTTTATTATGTCTATTGTTGTTAATTTTAAGCTTCGAGTCGAAGCTCTTGATTGAATCAACTTTTAAGAATTAATTGTTACTAACCCTACATCAAATAGATTTGAGTACTGCACTGGGTGAAACAAACGACAAAATAGTGTAAGTTGGGTTGCATCCTGATTCATTTCAACTATTAAACATTAGTGAAGGTTATGTCTGTCTCACGAACTGCTTGTCCGTTCTTTAAAAGAATCTGGAGAATAGGTTACTACGAAATGGAGGTTTCGATCACAACGTTTGGGTGTTTAATTTGACGATCACGAGCGTGCGGTATTTGGTGCAGACGATTTGAAGTTTGAAAATTTGGGGGCGCGAAATTCAAACTCAGAAGCTGGCATCACAAACTGTATACGCCCTTCTCGTCTAGTTTATCGACAGGGTCCTTCTTGTTGAGGAAATTGTAGTTAGCAAGTGTCTTGAATACTATCTTAACATCTGCCGGCTTAAGCAAGTTTCTTATCTTGTATGAGATGGGTCCAAGGAATGAGAGGACTCCAAAATCCGGTTTCTCTACTTCTCCCGGTTTTTCTGGGATAATGACATTCTCCTCTAGGTGTCTGGTATATTTCCTTGTTTCTATAAGTTTCGTAATGATATTAGTAGGGAAACCGTTGTTGTTGGCGACGTTTATGATCTGTTTCTTTTCGTTTAGTATCAAGTTCCTTTCGTAGCTTATAATTTTCAAGTAGGGGTTTTAGTGCTCTATCCACGAAGCTGTGTGGTTTGTGTGTGCTGCAAGTTTGTGTTGCATTGGGTGGCACGAATTGAAGTGGATCGTCTGACCCGTGTAGGTGGGTTTTCTGTATATATCAAATATCTCTACGGGGAGAAGTAGAGAAACCGGATTTTGGAGTCCTCTCATTCCTTAGACCCATCTCATACAAGATAAGAACTTGCTTAAGCCGGCAGATGTTAAGATAGTATTCAAGACACCTAATACTAACTACAATTCCACAGTGGCGGATCCAGGGGGGGGGCGATGGGGGCGATCGCCCCCCCTTAGAGCTCCAAAAAACATTAATTCTTACACCAAAAAATTCTGACGTATTACAAATTCCTAAAACTATTTTAAGAATTTAGAAAATACAAAAAGTATTTTGTATTTTTTAAACTTCAAAATCACAAAAAATCACAAAACTACGATATTATTATATTTTTAAATGTTATATCTATTTTATAAAATAAGACCAAATTTAGTACTTCAAAGAATTTAAAGCCGAACTTCCGGAAGCCGCCTAATCTGAGGCTTCTGTAGCGCCAGGTAAATTGTATAAGCTTGTTGCAATTTTGGAAAACCCAAAATTTCTGGTGTTTTCCCTAATTCCTGAAAGAATCTGTTTAGGTAACAATATTCTCCTTTGTCATTGCTTTTCATAATTTAAAGCAAACAGAGGTGCTTTTTATTTCAGTTTGCGTTTTTTGAATATATTTTCAGTAGATATATCATTTAAATTAAGTGAGTAGTGAAGTTGTGAAATTAATTTATCATACAATTACAGTTGATTTTTTATAAAACAATAAAATCTATATGTGCAGTGGTATTATTTATTCATCAATAATCAATATTCAATTTTCAATAATATTAGATATTATTTTGTTATACTTGCTGTTGGAGTTTTTATCTGAAGTTAACTAAAAAAAGTAAGTTGCTTTATTTACTCATGCTCGCTTTCACTAAAATGTGTTAAAAATTAATATACATACAATAAATTAAATTTCATAACAATTTAAAAGTTTTTTGTAAAATTTTAATCATTGATTAAATTTGAACTTGATTTTACGTAAGCAGACATTAGATTTAAAAATGCACATTAACCGTATATCTATTATATAGGTAATTAATAATCTAGAAAATGAAACGGTGTCCGAGTCAGTCCACTCTGAATATGATTGTAAAGAAGCACAAAATTCAAGAAAATAAAAATCTAGACAGTAAACCACAAAGTAGTAAATCTCAAGACAAATATTCTGCAAATATAAATGTTGCAACTATTTTTGAAATTGCTATTATACTACTTTTTATTTTTTTATTTAAAAATTTTTTATGTTGTCGCCCCCCCTATGGTAATTTCCTGGATCCGCCACTGATTCCAATCCGGTTTAGGTAGCCATGGCGTCTATGCTAAAATATTTAAAAAAAGAAATGAAACCAAACTTTACCATCAGTGAACAAAGAAAACTTAAGTGATGAAGCTGTCTATTTAATACTTAAACAAATAACATTAATAAGTTAATATAGAAATTATATCACAATTAAATCCAATGAAATTTGTAAGTATTACGAATATTTTCAATGGATGCACTCGCCTCGATGTAACCCTTGAACCCGCCGCCTATGGTTCCTAGCGCATGAGCACGGCAAACTGACAAGTTTGACATTTGATTTGAAAATTAATAAATATAGTTGTTGTTATCAATTATTATAACCTGCAGGGCCCACAAATTTGAAGTGTTAGTTCAATTAGGTAATTAATTAAATTTCTATTAATACATTGTCGTCTCAAGTACTATTTTTCAGCCATTCGGGAAGACTCCAAATCAAACTAAGGGCGCATTTTTGCTAACCTCAAATGCGTACATACTATAATGTTCAAGTTGTGGAATATTGTTTACAATATAAGTTTTTGTGCGGATTAATTATTATTTAATATAATATAATTGGTAATTATTTAATAATTGAGTTGAAAAGGATTTGCGCCGAATTATGATATAACAGCAAGTTAGTATTGAAATGAATTCGAATGATTTGCACAACTTCAGATCAAGTTGTTTCGAAAATAGCCAAAACTTATTGCGAATTGTGGACAGTAAGTATTTTAATTTTCGTATCTTTTGCATGAATTTAGTGTTAGTTTCGAGTAAATTTTTACTGATCTTAATATTTAATTGTTATAATTGGCTTCATTTGAATTGTAATTAAATTTGAATTTCGTAGGTTCAGCTATCGGTGACTTTGTGGTTGGTGTAGTTATAATCGTAACACGAAGAACACATGGACAAATTGAACGTGTACTTCGAACCATCATTTTGGGGGTGAGTTGCATGTACATTAAAAAAAATTTAATGTTTGATGACAACGGAGCATTCTTCGGTTAAAACTATTACAAAAATTATATCGCAAACTATTTGCAAACTGACCTCAACTTCGATTTTTAATTCATTTGTGGTTATCGAAATGTTTTTTCCATTGAAAGTTTATGTACAATAATACGACAAGCAGTAGTTGTATAGGAAGTATGTACAACTTGGTAATAATTTTTTTGAAATGTAGTTTATGTGTAAATTTTTTTGCTTATCTTATTTGCTTATTAAATCTAATACTTGGCTAACGACTTGATGAATAGTTTTCTGTACAGCGCCTATTCATTGATACTCGATTTTATTTTGTATACTTTCATTTTTATTGCATTGCAATAACTTCACTGTTGTGTTTACAATATTATTAAGTTTTCAAAAATTTTTATTTTATACATTTCTGGTCATTTTTCTTTATAATAATATTAATTAAGCGAAATATAGATAAATTCTTGTAAGGATGTACTTCTTTGTTGTTTTGTAAGATGTTTATTTTTATTTTGACGACATATTTTGTGTGAACATTTAAACGTTATCAAGTCTATTACAAAAAATATAGATTAATATATATGTACATTATTAGTAAGTAAAAGTCTCTACCTTAAATTGATTATATAGGTACATAATATATTAGTAAATTAATGTTTACTAATGTTTACTATTAATGTTATTTTTGAAATTTAAGTAATTTGAATATAATTAGGATTTGTCGATCGAAGTTATTTAATTATTTTATAATTTTTTAAATAAATAATTACCTCCAATCAATTTTAAAAAAAAAATTGGAGGTATGGTAATCGAAAAAAAATTTCAACTTTTTTTTTTTGCATTTTCGAGATCACCGTGTTCAGAAACGTAAAGATCTGCAAAAAGTAAAATAAAAATTTCTGTGTCGGTCTGTCTGTCTGTCGTCAAATTTTGTCGATCGATTTGCTTCCGAGCCATCCAACCAATTACGACCAAATTTGGTATGGTGGTAGGGTTCACGGTGGAAAGGTGAAAATAAGGTTTTCGTCGCGATCTATCAATCAGGAGTGCCACCACAAGAAAATAATACGGGATTTTTAAAAAATATTTTGTCTTGCGATATGTTATTTTAAAGGCCTTAAAAGGCTTTATCCAGAATAGGTAAAATTAATCTTCTATCTGTCGTCTGTCAAAAATCACAAGTTGTCAAAGTTGAAACTTTAAGAGTGAATAACTCAAGAAATGCTGAAGGGATCTTACCCAAATTTGGTACGTAGGTACATTGATCCTAATGGATATGAGAGCATATGTAATCCTTCGATAGAAATCAGTAATGCAACATGAAAAAAATAAAATTAACTTTTTTGGCAAAAACATGAAAAAAGTTTTTGTCGATCGATTTTCTCCGGCATTTCTGCGTCGATTGCAATCAAACTTATTGGACGTATGCCTCGTGGGCTGGAATGGTGAAAATAAGGTTTTGCCAGAGAAATCTTCACCAGGGCCACCACAATAAAATAAATAAAAAAAAATGAAAATGTCGTCGTATCTCCGGAAATGTTTAACCGATTCAGCTAAAATTTGGTGTGTCGATGGAGCTTTGAAAGTATAAGTATTGGTGAGAAAACAAACCGAGCCAATTATAACAGGGCGGGGCAGGTCAGAAAAATTATAGAAAATATTAACTGAAATCTTAATTTATATATTTTTTGTGAGAATTTGTCAGATGGCTGGCAAAAATAAAACAATATATTCAAAATTTTAATAAACGTCATAATTTTGTGACATATGTGTCAAAATTAGGTTAATGTTGATTTGTATACCGAGTGCAGCATAAGAATTGAGTTTAGGGCTTGTAACAATTAATTTTAGAATACAAAAATAGGTGGTTCGGTGGGAAATATTTTATAATATCGTCGTACGGACTGACGGAACGTTACTTTATAAGTAAAAGGTTCTGCCACTAGGTAGCGACCAAGTTTAGGCTGTTTGTTAAATTTTTTCGCAAATGTTTTCAGAATCAGGATTTTCAAATCCTCTAGATGACCGAAAAAATTTGTTGTACCAATCTTGGAGAAATTTTATTTGTGACTTCTTACGGTATTATGTGACGTATATAAAAATTTTGGAAAAAATTCAGTGGCGTACAAAAATAAAAAATTTTTTTCATTTTGGATTTTGTTAAATAAACTTTTATAGGTAGATTTAGGGTAGGGGGTGAAACATATAGATATCTTTGCCAGGGCTACCGATATCTTTGTTAAGGCTACCACAATAGAAAACAAAAATGAACATTATGTCATCGTATCTCCGGACAAAATTTGGTGTGCTGGTGATTGGAGGTATTGCGGCAGAGAGTGACGACATTTTTTGAATATGTTTTGAAGTTGAGTTTCGTGATGTAGGGGATGAAACGACAGTTGTTCCTGTTTGTTTAATAGACATTCTTTGTTTTTCATTGATTTTGAAATTTAGATAGCTTCCCATAAAATGTGTTTTTGATATTTATCTAATATGCTTTTGATACTTGCAATATGGTACATTAATACGATCATAGAAGTTGTGTCATCTAAAGTTTACGAATACAGCATAATTTAAAAGTAAAGAGTTTTTATGTAGAGTCAAGTGGGTATCGATATTTTACATACGGGGGGGCGTAAAAAAATTCCGCCATTATTGGCATTGACAATAAGTTGTAATAGCTAGAACAACCCTGTAATGTCATAATAGCAGGTAGGCGGGCGAAAGCAGACTGAGGATTAGAACATCTTCTGTTAAGCGGCCGAGTTTACCTATGAAGATTAAGGTAGAAAATTTCTAGCAAGACGAGTTTACCATTTGGTTTAGGACTTAATCTCTCAAGCGGACGAGTTGACAATCGCCCGAAAATTTATTACATAAAAAAGTTAATACAAAAATTTTAAATCAAAGATTAAGAGATTTAAAAAACTTAAGATTTAACGCATGTTGCTCGGAGTTTGGACGAAAATTTCTACTATCCATATCTTGCTAAAAAATTAACTTAAAATCTTGCTGACTGAAGCTCATTCAGGCTCAAACGAAGCTAAAAAAAAGTAAAAAAAATTTCAAATATATTTATTTAAATTTTATTTATTATAAAAACAAAGTTAGATTGTGGTAAAATAAACAAAAAAAATTTTCAATGGAAAAAAAAAAATAGAAAGCAGAGTCGGCCTACTCTGGGTTTAGCGGCATTAACTGCAGAATAAGTTGAAGTTTTTTTCAGAAAAAAAAAATCAAAAATTAAAAGTGTCGGAATTTGAAAAATTGATGATTTTTCTCAAAAAACTGAAAAATTTTATGGAATCTAACATCGAAAAAATTTTTCATATTTTTATCTGAATAGTACATTCAAAACTGAAAAAGTTAAAAAAAAGAACGTTGGATTTAGTCAATTTTTGAAAAAGTTATGGGTATTTGAAAAAATAGCCAAATATAAATAGCCACATTTTTGAAAAATTCATAACTTTTGTTGGATTGGGTGAAAAAAGTTGAAAAAATTCTGAGAAATATATTTAGTGGAAACTAACTAACTAAACATATTGGTTGAGATGGCTTGATTGAAGGTTCGGAATGCTCCTGCCCTCGAATCAATCTTCTCTTGTTGTGTAGTCGAAGACGTCTGGCTTGACTATTTGAACTGCTGTAGGTAGCAAAAGGTAAAGAAAAAACGAAACACAATTCACTTTGATGGTAGTTTATTGTAACGGTAATCGATAAAACGGTAATTGGTTAATTAAGCTTGATTGCGGCTTAATGAGCAACCCTTTAACCTAGAACTGAATAAGCGTGCAGTTGCGTAGGCCATTAGTGATGTACTGTCGTTTAAGGCGGTAGAGATCGACATGCGCGTATAAATTCAAGGGATGAACAAACATTTACAGGGTCATACAAAATATTCGGGATACAAAATAAAAATTAGCGGCAATTTTAAATAACATAAATAAATAAGTAAAAACATATTGCAATTCTAAACATAGCCCGCGGGTTGAAATAACATAGGTATTTCAAAAAATAAGTGAAACAAGAAAATAGCAAATATAAACAATCAAAGTGAAAAATTTAAAATTGTTCAAAAATGTAGTATAAGCAAACACAAATATTTAATTCTAAAACTAGGAACTAAGATTAAACATGTAAAAACTGAAGAATAAATTCGATAAAAAGTCAAAAAGTAATAAAATTCTAGAACACAAAATCACTGAAGCTAATGCAAGCTTAATTTCACTAAAATGGCTTTACGGTATCACAAACTCACGAAACAGGAAGAGGACAAAGCTTTGAAAAAGCTCTTTTCGAAATTCCGGTAGATGTTTTGACTGAAGCAACTCGGTTGATGCCATCTGATCCAGGATGTAGTTGGATGACTCGACCCAATTTCCATTTTAGAGGCGGTAAATTGTCTTCTTTAATCAGGACGAGGGAGCCGTTGATGAGATCGGAGTAATGTGTTTTCCATTTAACTCTTTGCTGTAGCTCGGAAATGTATTCTTTGCTCCAGCGTTTCCATAAGTGCTGCAGATGTTTTTGCATAATTTGGAATTGATCCAAACGATTTTCCGCTGTAAGCGTGACATCTGGATCTGGAATTGCAGTTAAGGGTCGTCCAACCAAAAAGTGTCCTGGTGTTAACGGCTGCAAATCGTTAGGGTCAGAGGACAATGGAGAAATGGGACGGGAATTGAGGATGGCTTCTACTTGGTATAGCAAAGTACAAAATTCCTCGTAGGTAAAGATGTGATTACCAATGACTCGTTTTAAATGTGATTTGCATGATCTAATGCCGGATTCCCAAAGTCCACCAAAATGGGGGCTATGGGCCGGAATGAAGTTCCAAGTAATTCCTTGATTAGCCACAAGTTCTGAAATTTTTGAATCATTTTTCATTAAAAATTTGCCAAGTTCGAGCAACTGATGGTTAGCTCCAACGAAGTTGGTGCCATTGTCAGAGTGAATTTGCAATGGCTTTCCACGTCGAGATATAAATCGTTTTAATGATAATAAAAATAAGTCGGTAGATAGGCCGGTAACTAATTCGAGATGCACAGCCTTGGTAGCAAAACATACGTATAAACATAAATACGCCTTTGTGACCTTTGAGCCGCGACCTTTACGATCTTTGATAAGTATCGGACCAGCGTAATCAACACCAGTATGCAAAAACGGCAAGGTAGCTTGAATGCGAGATGTTGGCAAATTTCCCATGATAGGTTGAGTGGTCTTGGGAGAAACGCGAAAGCATGTAACACATTGATGCACAATTTGTTTAACCAAGTTTCTACCAGATGTGATCCAAAATTTGTCACGTAAGGTCGACAATAAAAGCTGAGGGCCTGCGTGAAGCATTCTGAGATGTTCACGAGCTACTATTAATTTGGATAAGTAATGTTTTCCAGATAGTAAAAATGGGTGTCGTTTATCGTAAGAATAAAAAGAATTACAAAGTCGTCCACCTACACGCAATAAACCATCGGAATCAATAAAGGGGTTCAAACTGATTATAGACGAAGTCGATTTCAAAGGTGATCCCTTTTTGAGTAATTTGTGTTCTGCGGAAAAGGACTGTAATTGTGAAATTTTTATTAACGAGTTAAGTGAAGCTCTAATTTCCTTTGCTGTTAAAGGACCGTAATTACGCTCTTCGTGCTGAACAAAACAGTTGTTTTTAAACCGTAAACAGTACGCTGTGGTTCTTTCAAGTTTTGATAAATTAGAATAATTTTCAAATTTGAAGGAATCCGGTACAGTTGTTACTAAAGTTGTTTGAGCGTCTTTCTTAAATTCAGGTAGTTCGGTAGGACAAAATTTAGGGTTTGGCCATAAAGATTCGGTTTCACCGAGCCAAGATGGACCGTTCCACCATAAGACAGAATCCTTTAAAGATTGAGAAGTAGTTCCTCTCGAAAGGAGATCAGCTGGATTAAATTTTGTAGGCACGTGACGCCATAATGCATCCAAAGTAAGATCTTGAATGTCAGCTACACGATTACAAACAAAAGTCTTGAGTAAATTAGGACTTGTTTTCAGCCATCCTAACACGATAGTGGAATCTGACCATAAATAATACGAGTTAATTTTCAAAAGTAAAGATTTTTTGACTTGAACTAATAATTTGCTTAAAAGTAAAGCTCCGCAAAGTTCCAATTTGGGTATTGTAGTTGGCCTTAAAGGTGCAACTTTAGACTTGGCACATAATAAATTGATGTAAATTTGATTATTGCTGTCTGTAGAACGTAAATAAATACAGGCGCCATAACCGTTAATAGAAGCGTCACAAAAACCGTGGATTTGAACATCGGTGGGACTTGCGCATGTAACGTGTCTTGGAATTTTGAGGTTGTTTAAATTAGATAGTTCAGTACGATACGATAACCATTTAGTTTCAATTTCTTTAGGAACAATTTCGTCCCATGCAAGTTTTTCCAGCCATAATTTTTGCATAAAAATCTTAGCCACAAAAGTGCAAGGCGAAAGTAAGCCAAGTGGATCAAAGATTTGAGCGATTTCGGATAGCATTTGGCGTTTGGTGGTTTTTTCATTTGAAAGATCGGAAATTGAGAACATAAAGTGGTCTGTTTGGAAAAACCAAATTAATCCTAACGTACGAGAGGATTCGCGGTCTCCAAATTCGAGAATTCCAGGGTGTAAATCGGCATCGGGGATGTTAGCTAATACATCAGGATTATTAGAAATCCATTTACGCAGATTGAAGCATCCAGATTTTAAAGTATTCGAAAGTTGTACGCAAATACGTTTAGCATCTTCAATACTGTCCGCTCCGCTGAGTAGGTCGTCAACGTAAAAATCTTTCTTAATGATCTCAGATATTTGTGGCAAAGAGCATTCGCAGTCAATGCCTACCTGAACCAAAGAGCGTATGGCGAGATAAGACGCAGAGGCGGTGCCGTAAGTTACGGTATTCAAATTATAAATTTGTATGGGATCGGTAGGTGCAAATCTCCATAAAATTCTTTGTAAGGTGCGTTGTTTAGGTTCAATAAGAATTTGCCTATACATTTTCTCAATGTCGGCTGCAATAGCATAAGTATGCTGACGAAAACGTATAAGAACGGTAAATAAGTCTGATTGAATCGTAGGACCAATCATTTGCAAACTGTTCAATGAGTGTCCGGTGGTGGTGAGAGAAGAACCATTAAAAACTACACGAAGTTTGGTAGTAAGACTTTCTGATTTTAATACTCCGTGATGCGGAAGATAATAGGAGGGACTCATCTTATTGTTATCTAATGACATGTGACCTAAGTCAAGGTACTCCCGTATAAAATTTGAGTAACTTATTTTCAATTCTGGATTGGCTTGTAAACGCCGCTCCAAAGAAAGGAATTGTTTTTGTGCGGTAAAAAATGAGTCTCCCAAAATCGTTGGAGGCTCTTTAAAAGGAATTGATACTATGAATCGTCCGTTGGCGTCGCGACGCGTGTTGGCTGCAAAATGAGCTTCGCAAGTATTTTCTTCTAAAGAAAGTACTTTTTCGGTGGGATATTGATCGATTTCCCAAAATCGCGTAAGTTGATGTAAGTCGCTCGAGATACTATGGTGGCATTGGACTTGATTGTTGAAATGAGTTCCGGTAGGGCCTGATATAATCCAACCAAGATAGGTTTTTTGCAAAATGGGTAGGCCGGTACCTAATCTGACTTGTCCGATACAAAGTAACTCAAAAAATACTGGAGAACCTATTAAAATATCAATTTCTCCAGGTTTGTCAAAATGTGGATCTGAGAGGTAAATACTTTCAGGAATTTTAAAATTGTTTAATTTTATGCTAAAGCTAGGGACACTTCCAGTAATCTGATCTAATACGAGGCACGATAATTTAATTTTAAAATTAGAGCAATTTGCGTGTAACTCTATGTCGCATTTAGACCTTATTTGTGTGTTGGTGCTGTTTAACCCTGACACTAAAACGTTAGCATTGGTGGTGTTTAAATTCAGTCGATTGCAAATATTGGACTTAATAAAGTTTGACTGCGAACCCGAATCTAATAACAATCGTACGGTATGGTAGTTTCCCATTGCATCTTGTAGTTTTGCGGTAGCTGTTGGCAACAAAACTTGCGTAGTTGTGGAGCAGAATGCAGATACAACTTGGGTTGGCTCGGTAATTGATTCTGGGTCAACGATAGGAAGAGAGGTGACTTGTTCAGGTGAGTTTTCAAATCTACGAGCTGACTTGTGCAGCAGGGAGTGGTGTTTTGAATTGCAGAATCGGCAAGTAAATTTCGATAAACACTGCGGCTGAAAATGGTTTCGAGACAAGCAATTAAAACAAATTTTTAATTCTTTGACCTTTTCTGATCTTTGATCTGGTGTTAAATCGGAAAATGTTTCACACCTGCTGATTGAGTGTTCTCCTTTGCAAAGTGCACAAGAGGGACTGGTCGCGATAAATGATTTAGAATAAAATTTGGGTTTTTCGTGGGTAGGCTTCACCTGCCTTTTCTCGATATTTTCTAAAAGATTAGCATGATTAGTTAAAAACTCTTTAAATTCTTTTAGGGTGGGTAACAATTCGGTACTTTTGTTACGGTGGATTTCCCACTCCTTAGCGGTAGCAAAATGTAATTTGTTTGAAACAAGATATGCAATTATAGCTTCGAAAAGCTGTTCGAATGTGGCCTGCGCCTTAAGGGACGAGACATGTTTTGTTAGGGTATCGTTAATTTTTCTGAGTGCGCTGCATGACTCTTTCGGCTGTAATTCGATATCGATAATGGCGTTAAAATGATTTTTGATGATGACCTTTGGCTGATCAAATCGTGCGATCAAGGTTTCCCATGCTATATTATAATTTTCGGTAGTAAAACTTAAACTACTGATTACGTCAGTGGCTGCGCCAGTTAAACTCGCTTTCAAGTAATGGAGCTTTTGAATGTTTGAAATTTGTAAATTGTCACCAATTAAACTGATGAATATATTTTTGAAATCTAGCCAAGACTGAGCATCTCCGTTAAATTTAGGCAAATTTATTTTCGGTAAGCTTATAATAGAATTTTTAAGTTGTGCATTTTGATTGAAAAATGCTGCATTCGGCACAGTTAATATACTTTCATGAATAGAGGGGTTTTGTGCATTATTTCCGTTGCTTAGGTTTGAATTAATTGAATTGTTTGAACCGTGAATTGAATTTCGGCTCAAACTGGAAGTGCAGTTACGAGAATATTCTTTTATTAATTCTTTAGCTATACCTATTTGATCGTGATAGCTGTTTTCAAATTCTTCTAAATGGATTTCTTCCGAACTGTCATTTAGGTCGAGGTCAGCGATAATTTGATAATGTATGTTTTCAAATTGTTGTAACCGCGGTAAGATTGCTTCAAGTCTCGATTTCAAAGATTCGATTTGTTTGACTTGAACATCTTTAGTTTCGAAATAAACTAGATTGTTTTTAATATAATTTTCAAATCGTGTTAAAGCCCCTTTGAGTTGAGCTCTTGTTTTCTTTAATTGATCCATGATCGTTAAATAAATTCTAAAAATTGATTAATAGCGAAAAAACGATAATAATTTGCGATAAGTTTTAAATTGTAAATGTAAACACAGAAAATTTGATTTGTAAAATATTGATTAAAAATCGTCGGAATAAATAAGATCGGTGGAATTTCGTACTTTGATATACACAAATAGAAATCTGTAATGGAAGGTAAATTAGGATATTTACCGACTTGTAGTAGGTGCCTTCGGTGGAGGCTAGTTGCATCTAAAATGGACGCTGTTGTAACGGTACTGGTGCCTGCGTTAGAGGCTAAAAATGGCTGCTGGGAGCGTCCTTCCGGAAATTGGCGCGAACACGATAAATATTGCAAAATCTCGTTTCAAATGGACCCACTTGGTAGTCAAGATTTTACTAGATCGATTTTGCGAATAAATACCTGTTGCGAGGTGTGGCGAGATGTCTTTTGGATGACGATCTTGCGGTAGCTGTAAAATGTTGTATTTCCAAGTCGTGTCAGCTTGAATTCGGTATCGAAGGACCAAAATGGTTGAGATGGCTTGATTGAAGGTTCGGAATGCTCCTGCCCTCGAATCAATCTTCTCTTGTTGTGTAGTCGAAGACGTCTGGCTTGACTATTTGAACTGCTGTAGGTAGCAAAAGGTAAAGAAAAAACGAAACACAATTCACTTTGATGGTAGTTTATTGTAACGGTAATCGATAAAACGGTAATTGGTTAATTAAGCTTGATTGCGGCTTAATGAGCAACCCTTTAACCTAGAACTGAATAAGCGTGCAGTTGCGTAGGCCATTAGTGATGTACTGTCGTTTAAGGCGGTAGAGATCGACATGCGCGTATAAATTCAAGGGATGAACAAACATTTACAGGGTCATACAAAATATTCGGGATACAAAATAAAAATTAGCGGCAATTTTAAATAACATAAATAAATAAGTAAAAACATATTGCAATTCTAAACACATATATACTGATTATTATCGTCAGAAGTATTTCTTACCTTAAGTAGCTTCTTCTAGTAAGTGCAGTACAAGCAATAACAACTATATACCCCCCTGCCCCGCGTTTCACCTGTTGCAAAAATAGCTTTGCTTCAATTGATATAGCGCGACGCTATATTTGAAAAAACTTTTTCTTGCCTTTTCAATAAAGTTCATTTTTTCTTGGTATTTTTTATATAAAATGGCTCGTAGACCTATTAACAATTCCGAGGTGACAAAGGTGACAAAATGGAAAAAATTTAACAACAGTGGAGTGTTCACTTGTTCAGTATCATTTTAATTCCTATTATTTAGATTTAAGTAATATTTTTTTATAATAAAAAAGTTTCTTACCGAATGATAATTGTTATAATTATAAATTATAAATAGTTATTTAATTAATAATAGTTGACATAGAGGTCGTTATAATCTATAAAGTAGATAAATTTCAAAATACAAATTCGTAGTAGGACATCGGTAGTCAGGACCGTATTAGGAATCAATAACGAATGAAAAAAAAAAATAGTAAGAAAAATATTATTAAATTCAAAACGCATTAACCAACGACATGTTTCGGACTTATTCGTGGTTTTACCCAACGAAATTTATCTCATCAGACTCATGATCGTTTGAAAAAATGGTAAGTTTAATTTTATATTTTCATTGTCAGTACGAGCCTGATGTGGTCAATATCGTTGGGTAAAACCACGAATAAGTCCGAAACATGTCGTTTGTTAAGGCGTTTTGAATTTAATATTTTTTTTCTTGCTATTTTTTTTTTCATTCGTTATTGATTCCTAATACGGTCCTGACTACCGATGTCCTACTACGAATTTGTATTTTGAAATTTATCTACTTTTTAGATTATAACGACCTCTATCTCAACTATTAATTTCTTATTTTTAGTTTTGACGGTCAAAATAAGGCTTTTGAAATTTTATTTCATTTACCGTTAATTACAGATACTCACAAAAGTAGGTTAACATAAATATAAGAAAATTCAAAAAAACGTTATATATAAAGTCTGAAAATCAACACCAAACATTTTTTTTTTATTTGCAACTCATAAATGTACCTTATACATGGAGATTTATTTATTTATGGTTAGACCAATTTACATATATTTACAAATAATCAAAAGACCCTACATGGTGTAGAGGGTTCATGTTATCCCGAAGTGCGCTTAAATTCCACATAACATTATTTTTAAATACTCTATAAGAGCAATGGCATAAGTCAAAACTGTCAAAGTTGTTTAAGATATTAACATGTCGGCACATTCTTGTTAATGGACTGTTTAGACCATAATTCGTCCTGTGATGATCAATGTGCAGTAATTCGTTACACCTAGTGTTGTGACTGGCAACTCGGAACTTAATTCGATCACGTAGAGCATTACAGTTGATCATTCCATTTAATAGGCCGTAAACAAAGCAAACGTCTGCAACCACTCTTCTATGTACTAATGATTTCGACTTGCAATGCTTCAGATTGTCATCATAGGAGAAGTCGTCACTTCTCAAACCACGTTTAAAATGATAATATTTTAGGAACTTACGTTCCACCCTATTCAACCTTGAGACGTGAACATCATAGTGTGGGGACCATACGCAAGACCCATATTCAAGTTTCGATCTAACATGAGAGACATAGAGCAATTTTACCGTTTTAGCCGAGAAGAACTTGCTATGTCGGCGAATAAATCCTAACGAGCGAAGGGCACTATGGCATGTAATAGCAATATGACTTTTAAAAGTCAATCCGGAGTCGAGACGAATACCTAAATCGTTAATTTCCGTGACACGGTTGAGTTCAACATTGTTTATTTTGTACCCGAACAAGTCACAGTCATGTTTCTTATAGGTGATGAGCGAGCATTTGTTGAAATTAAGCCATAAATTGTTATCGGTACACCACTGGTGTATATTATCCAGGTCGGATTGCAATAGCCTACAGTCTTTTATGATATAAGTACAATCAGCATTTCTGGCGGCGTCAAAACAATTGCATCAGCAATGCAATTGAAAAGCTATTATTTTACAACTCACAAAAGTAGGTTAACATTATTTTTTCCTATCAGTCTTTTGGTATCTGCCCAAGTGCATATAAAGTTTATTGAAGTTATTATATATTTTCAAGTTAATTCAAAGCTTGTCATTGAAAATTTTTTTAAAAAGCTCAAAAGAGTTAGAAGATAAACAAGGTAATTTAATTTAAAATTATTTTGCTAAATATTAATATTCATTATTATAGAATTATCAAAATTTAAAGCGCCAGTATGGCCAAATTTAAATATTTAACGTTAGAAGAACGTACATTAATACTGAAAATGTAGGGATGTGGCAAAAAAATTCGCGAGATAGCAAAATTATTCGATAAATCACCAACTTCGGTTTTTAAAGTTATAAAAGCATTTAAAACCGAAGGTAGAGTAATGGGAATTAAAAGACAAGGACGAACAAGAATCACAACTAAACGGGAGGATCATAAAATACAAACCATCTCGTCTTCAGATCCTACCATGTCCGCTCCAAAAATTCGTGCAAAGGTGGAAAATTACACCATAAATCGAATATCGACTGAAACAGTAAGACGTCGTCTGCGTGAAGTAAATAGAAACGGTCGAGTTGCTCGCAGAGTACCCTTTGTTAGCAAGATTAATATTAAAAAGAGGATGAAGTTCTATTCAGATTACGTTTTAAAACCATCAAATTATTGGGATAAAATCTTATGGACTGACGAATCTATGATTCGTCTGAAATACAGCCATGGTAGGATGTACGTTTGGAGGAAAACAGCAGAAGTATACTCATATAAGTGTACTAAACCTACACTAAAATCATTAGAAAAGGGATTAATGATTTGGGGGTGTATGTGTTCAGCAGGGGTAGGAAAAATTGTGGTATTAGAAGGAAGAGTCAATGCTGCTGTATATTTAAATCTTTTAAAAGAAGTGATTATACCAGAAGGTAAACGCCTAATTGGTGAAGAATTTATTCTGCAGCAGGACAATGCTCCTATACACCGCGCCAAAATTGTCACCAATTACCTTAAAGATGTTAATATTATGGAGTGGCCACCCCAGAGCCCGGACCTTTCTCCTATAGAAAACCTCTGGGCTCTGCTTAAACTCGCAAGTTATAAAGTTATAATAAAGTTAGATAATCTCAGAAAGATGTCCCAGAAATTTGACTGATCTTCGCAGTTTAATAGAAGAAATATGGTTTGCTATTACTCCAACTGAGTGTAATAAGTATACCCAATCATTTACCATCAAGATTGGCAGCTTTGTCACTTCGAGGGGGTGGACATTGTGGGTATTAACATTTAATTTTGTGTTTGTTAACCTACTTTTGTGACATAAATTTTCATGAGTGTAATGGAATTTTCATATTTTGAACTGAAATATTGTGAAATTTTACATTTTTTTCTTATAATATTTACAAAAATTAACTATTTTAAAATTAAGTTTTTTAATTTTTTGTTTTAGATGATAAGTAACCATGAAAATTAAGATTATAATAAAAAATACACCTTGTTAACCTACTTTTGTGAGTATCTGTATTTTAGTTATTTAATTATTTGGAGCTTTGAATCCCTAAAATGTATAACACAGATCTACAAAAAAAGCATTTTTTTGTTGCCCTGATATTTTCATTGAATTTTGAAGATTAAGAACTTAAAAGTTATGAATATAACGAAAATTGGCCAATATTGGCTCTAGTTTTCATGTTATTGCAATATACGAGGTATGTTCAAAATATATTGGAAATTTTTACATTTTGCACGATGTAAGTTACCAAATAAGATAAAAAAAATTTTCTAAGTTGATACAACTATTAGTAATACATATGTCAATTTTTAGCCATATTCGTTGTACAGTTTGTATTTAGCAAATTATTGTTTATTGTATAATTTTAGAAATCCGCAATTTTCAGAATTCATTTTTGTTTTAAAAACGTTATTTGCTTTAAATTTAGTGTTAAAAATTAATGTGAAAGTGTAATGAAGTATAAGAAATGTTGACTAAATTTTTGGTGTAGAAACTAGGCCAAAAAATACAAAAGTCTACAAACATTTTCAGGAAATCGGTGCAAATTTGAGCATATGAGCATATGCAAACACATCAATTAGCGATAAAAACGTTATAAAACCAAAGACACGCTTTTTTGTAAATTGCCGAAACACTATTAGAGAGGTCGCAAAAGAAGTTGGAATCTCAATTGGGTTGCATCACATGTGATGCAATTTGGATTTGAAACAAGTGGCAACCAAACATGTTAAATTTTATACAAAAACTGAATGCAAAATCATCTCTCAAAAATCGTTAACCAAAGTTCCTGAAGATCCAAACCTTTTCAAACACATCATAACCAGGGGCGGTCATATTTCTAGTTTCTGAGGGGGCTATTTCCCAAAAAATTTCCAAAATCCTTAAAAATTTCCTTAAAAAACATTTAGGTATTTAGTAAGGACATTAGTTTAAAACACGGTAATATATTAGTTTTTACAACATTGACCGCCCTTGAACATAACATTTTTTCTTAGTGCCATAATAAAAGGTAGGGGTGACCTACTTTTATGTGAATAAGATGGCAGATTACTGCTGGACTGTACAAAGACATGATACTCAAAAATCTTATAAAAAACAATCTTTCAAACAAAGTTTTTGAATTTTTTATATTTTTCAAATTTTTTTTGAATAAATTGAGAATAACCAAAGCCATTAATAGTGTTTTATTGATAAACATTTCATATTACAAAAACAAATCGAATTTTTCATTGAAATAATGCATTTTTGAATCAAATATAAAAATATCAAAAAAATAAATAACTAGAGCCAATTTGGAAAAAATATTGCTACTCTTAATGTTTTTTACATAAAATCTTTCAAAAATTAATCAAAAATCCAGGGCAACAAAACCACTGTCGACCAGTGTAATAGGTCTTTAAGGTTATGCGCGACCGCTGCCGTCCCAAATGACCGCGCGCCTGCTTGAAGGTTAAGAATAATTATAATCCAAGTAAAATATCCTAAACATGTTATAAGTAAAAAATTATTGAAAATCTTACTGTTGAAATAGCAATAATCTATATCTATATAATATAAATGAATCTCCTTTTTTTTGTTCGCGCATCACGTGAGAACGGCTCGACGGATTTGACTGATTTTTTTGAGAGTTGTTGTCTATCTTCGGCAAGGTTTATGTGAAAAAAAAAGTTCAAAATTCGCGAAAAAAATTTTAACATTACCGAGAACAAATAGGCCAGTCATTATAGACATTAAAATTCGAAAATTTAACAATAATTCCAAAAGTTTTTAAACTTCGGTCAAAGGAATGATACATTGAAAAAGAAATAAATCTCATTTTGCAACCCTTTTCGAAGTCCGGAACATTGCTAAAATTGCAATTACACTGAATTTTGCTGTATGCCCGTGAAAAAAATTCAAAAAGTTCTGCAAACTTGGAGTAGTATTAAATATGTTATTTCATATCGCGTATCAAATTTGCAACCAATTTAAGGGTACGGAACATTTCTTTAAATTAAAAATTGATGTTTTTATTTAATAAACTAAAATAAAAGAATTCCAAAAGTTTTGCAAACTTGACAGATACATCGGAAAAATATTCTGAATAGTTCTACGTTGACGTTACCTTCTACGTTGACCGGAACATGTTTAGTTATAATTTTTTTAATTCGTGATCATTTTTTTGAGCAATGTGGTCTCAGAATAATTACAAAAGTTTTGAATTTCGGTTGCAAATTTTGAGAACATCTAGTCGGATGCATTCTCAAATTTGCAACCTCGTACACGATCCGGAATCTTATGCAATTTGCAAGAATCGAATTGTTGAATTTTTTCACCCTAAAGAAAATTGCAAAAGTTTTGCAAATCGAGGGGACGCGGACGGTTTGATTTTGTGTTTAATGTCAGTATTAAAATTTGCAACCCCGTACGTGATCCGTAACTTTGTGTTATTTTTAAAAATCAATTTTTCGGATTTTTTTATCTTCGAAAAAATTTCAAAAGTTTTGCAAATCGAGCGGATGGTTTTATTTTAGGATTCATGCCAGTATTCAAATTTGCAACCCTGTATGCCAACCGGAACCTTCCGTGATTTGCTAAAATTGACTTTTTGGATGTACACAGTTAGAAATATTTTGTAAAAATTAAAAAAATGAAGAAGTCACTTTTTTGGAGTGAATAACAACAAAATTTTCTAGTTAACTTTGCATTTCTAAAGATACACATATTGTTAAATCCATAAAAGTCGATTTGCCACAAAATATTGTAAAATGAACATATTTTTAATGTTTATATTACTTTCTGAACGTAAACTAATTGAATTTTTCAAAAAATTTTGTCAATTATAATAAAATTAGTACCGTTATTATTGACTCTATTTGTTGTTGCGGATTTAACAAAAAGTAAGAGTGGACCTGTGGAAACTCTAGTTTTTTGTTATTATGGCGAAATATTAAAATATATATAATTAAATATATAACAGCGTCGTATACTCATTCTCGAAAAAATTGCAAAAGTTCTGCATATGAGGGAACATAATATATATTTGTTAGATTCTTATTAGCAAATGAAATAAAAAATCAAAAATGTTATAAAATCTTAACCATTCAGTGCGTAATTACCCACTCCCACCACCCCGAACATTATTTAAACGGATTCTCTCTAAAATTTTCTTTGTAATTCATCGCCTGATGATGTCATAGTATGGTGAAATTGCTTGTGATATTATATACTTACAGTGTATTTTATATGCGATAACTTAAAAAAATTGTATATCTAAAAAGTGTGTGTGCATTTTTTGGGTTTTCTAAAATATTGATATGGTCAATATGGAGTTACACTACTTAAACCACATATCAATCGATTATATTATGAATTTACCTATTATACCAACGAATTAAGTGGTAGAAATTGCAAGTAAACGTCTGAACGAAATAATTATTTGTATTGTATATTACAAGTAGTATAAACCATATTCCTATTTTAGAAAACCCAAAAAATGCACACACACTTTTCAGAACTAAAATGTTTTTAAGTTGTCACAAATAAAATACACTGTAAGTATACAATATCGCGATGGAGTTCAATCGATTACAACTAGTATAAATATAGCAATATCATTTTATTAAAGCTGGTTCACAACATGCGATTTCTCATGGTACTTGTATTACTTGTCATATTAGAAATATTTTTAGGTTCACACCATGCGATTTTTGATATTATAGAAGTCAAAGCTAAATACTAAGCTCGATTTTTACAAGAAAATAGTTTCTATTTTCTACATCTACATTTACATCAATTTAAAGCATATAAGCTATTGGTCGTATGATTTAAGCGTTGCTTACGATTTTAGATAGGATTTTTCGTACGATAAAGTCACATGAGAAATCGCATAGTGTGAACCAGCTTTTAGTACATAATTAGTTAATTTTAATGTCAAATAATTTCAATATCGTTTTGTTTCGTTGTGATAAAGTTATATTATGTTATCCGGCGCGTTAATTGGCTGAGAACGACGTTTTAGATTTGTTTTATTAATCAAAAAATACGAACCTACCTGCGAAAACCTACGTCCGTTTTAAATAAGCCCAGCAGAATTTACTTTTGGCAGCAATCATCTGTTCTGTTGTAAATATTGTACGATGCTAACGTCTATTAGCAACAAATTCTTTCACGAATAATTTTAAAGATTAGCACGTGAATGGTACTATATTTTTTATTGATTTATTTTAAAGATGAAGTTATATCGACGAAAATATTAAATTGTAGGATCCACAATACGTTTGAAAAATAATGAAAAAGTGAATACTAGAAAAAGGTGTTGCTGAGACATACTGAAAAATACTAACTACCTGAAATAATTTCTGTATTATGTTTTCGATTTCTTCTAAATGTCAAGTAGTTAACAATTTTGGGAACTATACGGCAAGGAGATAAAACAAGAAAATTTCGACTCTGACGATTCAAGAAGTTGAGGATGGACATATCAAAAATAACTTTACAAGTTAGCGATAAAACTTTGAATGCATGCGGAATGTAACAAATCTGTAATTGAAGATACTGTAAATCTTGTTTATTTTAATTTTATTATAATACATGTAGGTACAAAAAGAAACAATTAAGAGCATTTGAATTTGTTACTGCAGGAGGGTCCTGGATCATCATAATTTTCTTCCAGTTCCGTGGAATATTTTGATGACATTTCAGATTCTACAATTATTTCACTATCAGGTGCAACATCTTTTCCATCTGTTTCTACATCACTGTCATTACTATCAAGGAAAGTATCCAACGGTTCACCTAATCTATCGCTCTGAGCGCACCACTGTTCAACCTCAGTTAACTCTTCATCCTCGTCATCGGATTGAGAAAGATCCACTTTCATCGCATTTGAACAGGATTGCCCATGGCAGAAATAACAAGCCTCGGAACAGTTCAACCCTGCTTTTTTGCAGCCGCATCTTGCCCCGCATCCTTTTGCACATCTGCATTGAACAAATTCAAGCAACTCTTTTGGTGCTGGATCCTGGAGTGTTAAAATGGGCGTGAGGCCTTGAATCCCGTGTTTCCATCCCCAAGATTCGGCGTGCAGGTTATTACCCATCCAATGTTGGACTTGATGGAATGTGCGCAGTGAATGTTGCCGGGCTGCAGCTTTCGTTGGTGGCAAAGAAGTAAGGTTAAATTTGCTTTTAGTAATAGATCGACTGAAGCCATCGTACCGTAATTTATTAGAATCCTCGTTTCTACCTCCGTAAAGAGCAACTAAAATCTTTTCTCCAGCGGCATTGATTGAATCGGTATCAGAGTTTTTATCAAGGAATGTCTCTATAGCAATTTCCAAATTTTCAAATTTATTCGACAATGTTGTTATTTTTAATTTTCCCTGGTTGAAAATCGCCGAGGTTGTATCACATCCGGTAAATGCGTGATAGAAGAGAATATGTCGCGCTAAAGTTGGATTTTTCAGACTGTCCGCTGAATATACCATTTTCAGTGATTTTCCTTTTCCTGGCTTCATGAAATAAACGTTTCGCTGCGGTTCTTTTGCGATTCCAGTAAGGATGATCAGCAAGTCGACATCTTCTCCAACTGTAACAATAGATTCGTGCATTCCAGATAATTCTAAAGCAGTCGTGACGATCAGGGTGTCAGCATCACCCTCGTGTTGTTTAACGATGCATCCAGCGTGTTGAAATTTCCGCTTCAACACTTCAACTAGTCGAGATTTATTTTTTGTATTTGCTAAGAATTTTTCTTGAGTTACAGTGACTTGCATCGTTTCATCGAAGAGAGTTTCTGTAGCAACTGATTTTGTGGATCGACGCAACCGTTCTGCTGTTTTTGTGCACTTTTTAACGGCATCCTCTGAATAGCCATCAAACACAATCGTCACTTCGCCTTTATAGTATTTTTTCACGTAATCTATAAATTGTTGGCAGATGAATGAGAAATACTCGCCTTTTCGCCAGACAACTTTGTGAAACAAAAAACCCCCATCTATAATGTAGGCAACATCGTCTGAGAACGTTGCTTCCTTAAACGGCGAAAAAATATCGTACATGGCTGATTTTTTTGATTTACGCATACCAACCTCATCAAAGAGAGACAGCGGATATGGTGACAGTTCGTATGTAAAATATTTTTTTAGATCATCCCGGGATTGTTTCGCGAAAGTGATGCGTTGATAAAGTAGCGTTGGATCGATAGGAATTACGTCGTCTGCAATTTTTATAGACGACGATACGGCTGATAACGGAAGAACTCTTTTTTTTCTTGAAAAAGAAATTGTATGGAAGTTTTGCCCCACAATCGCGTCGATTCCATGAATATTTGATAATTACCTCCTCACTCCAATCGTCATCATGTTGGTTAGCAGCGTTAATGATACCTTCCTTCGTGCTACTATTACGAACTTTAAAAACTCGATTTCGCTTTCCGACTGGTTTTTGCTCTCTTTTGTCAAAAATTCTGGTGATACTTCTTTTGCGCAAAATAAACACTTTTCCTCAAAACGGAATAGTTGTTCAGACGAGGGATTTTCTTCCGCGACTGCGACTGCTTTTGGTCGTTTACGGAAAGCGTTGATACTTTTTTCATTTGTATATAATTTCGCACATTTTTCGTGCACTGTCACAGCACTGAATCCAATTAAGCCAACTCCTTTTCCATCACATCTTTTCTCACTACAGTTAATTAGGGTAGCGATCCCTCTTTCTCTGACCGTACGCACATCTCCGCTCGTTACATCTTTGTCGCAAATAAAACAATTGTTAACTATTGCGTCCATCATGAAAATTTTTACAATGGAGCAATGGAGCACAAGACACTTTCTAACAAAAAAATCCCAAATGAAGCACAAGACACTTTCTAACCGAAAAATCCCAAATGGAGCACAAGACGCTTTCCAACTGAAAAATTCCAGCCTACTGGCCATTACTTTTTTGTAATGTTAAAGTTAAGCTAAAAAAATTTTTTTTGTCAAGTTAAGCTGCGTCGGCAAAAGCCGTCTTGGCAGTGTTGCAGTATCATATATAATACGCCGCGCGGTATAAGTTACGTCTCCACTACGTCGGCCGTCGGCTTTTGTTGTATGTCAGGAAGATAAAAGAAGATAAACAATTAAACCAGAATTACCATAGTCCGCATAATATTTTGGTTAGACGATGATTATTTATAAACAAAACTAAAATTTAAATAACAAAGTTTATTTGATCTTAATTCTAAAAGTCATAAATAATATTAACCAAAAAATATTTTAAAATTATTTTTGGAAAGCGAAAAGTTTATTCAGATAATGTTGATAGTACATATTTTATAATCTTTTAGTAATCGAAGTCTGCTACTAACTTTTCTTATTTTCAATTCCTAGCCCTTGGTTATTTGCAACGTTCGATCCTGGAGTAGACAAATGCAAAGGTAGTCGAAATAATCAATTCATTTTTTACCAACCGATAAATATATTAAACCACCGCCGGTACTTCCCCTCGGACGAGTTGCACATCATCAGTCGAATAGTAGCCCGTCCGTGAACGGGTTTTCCAGCTAGTCAATAAATAATCGATTAATCTCTTATTCTCTCTTATAATCTCTTAATAATCTCGAATTTAATCTCTTCAACAAAAAAAATAATGTAATGTTCTATTCTATTTAAAAATTTGATAAATTTGCGATGATAAAAATAAGATCATACTTTAATAAATTACCTCTTTACATTTTTAAAATAAATTTTTAAATAAATGTAAAATTAAAGGAGAGTCACTTGTTTTATAAAATCTCACATTACAATCGTACTATGTGCACTGTAATGTAAGTAAATACCGTGCCGTTTTAGTGGGGCCCTATTAGTAGGGGATACGAATAGGAAAAGATCTTCACCGATCTGTTTACGGGATGAAATATATTTTAAATCAAATTTAGTATGTTAATAAATATATCGCGTATGGGTTGCCTAAAAAAATCCTGACCAAGCTATGTTTAATTAAATATTCAAAAATGACATTTTATTTAAAATTACACCGACGTGTTTACGGAATAAATTTAATACCAACCGAAAATATGAAGCCTATAGAATATGCTAACGTAGGGTTGCCTAATTTTTTCCTGGCCCAACTAAAGGGTTGCCAGGTTTAAAGAGGTAGTCGAAAATAGATATCTTCACCCATTTGTTTACGAAATGAAACTTATATCAAAATGAGCGCCCTTTCATAGTGAACACGATAATATAGGGTTGCCTGCGAAAAACCTGACCAAAATAGGGGTTGCCGAGCTTTAAAAGGTGAAATTTTAAATGTGCGACAAATAGGTGCGAGCAATGTAACCGTGCAATAGAAGAGGACGCAGCTATAAGGCCGAGCGTT